>CM040129.1:62189885-62628603 GCA_022559845.1 Amorphophallus konjac | reverse complement strand
AACACCTTTGCGACGGATTTCACAATGGCGGCCCTTGTGAAATCCGTCGCAAGGTGTTTTGCGACGGATTTTGAGACGGATTTCCGACGGAGTCGGTCCGTCACATTTTCTTGGTCACAAATTTCAGACAGTTCTAAAAATCCGTCACAAATTCCGTCCCAAATTTGGGACGGAATATTTTCCGTCCCAAATTCCGTCCCAAATTCCGTGTATAGTTCCATATTTGGGACGGAATTTCAGACAGAAAATATTCCGTCCTAAATTTGGGACAGAAATTCCGTCCCAAATTTTCGTCCCAAATCCCGCTTTTTCTTGTAGTGACGATGATATGACAGTCCCTCATGGAATATCACTATTTGGCTACACACTTAGGGGTTCTTACGACAGTATGGTTGCTCCTAACTGTAATAGACCCTGTATTGGTGAATGCCAGCACCTAATCATTATAATATCGGTTTATATTTGGACTTTGCCTCGCCCGTGGGATCAGATCAGAACCCCTTTATACACTAGCATTTAAATGTCATTTCATTGGGACCCATAGCCCTGACATTTTTCTATATATAATTCCACAATATGGCCAAAGAATTTTAGAACAAGCTCATTTGTAAACAAGTACAGATCTGACAAAAATTGTGATAATTACAAAAGAGAGTGGAAAACTCATTTTAGGCACCATGTTTAACGACAGTAAGTCGTAGAATTTAAGGATGACGGTAAACTAGGAAGGAAGTCAAGTAAATAGAATTATTTTACATTTCATAGTCTAATCTGATGTGTATTTTTTCATAATTAAGTGTTTTAGGTAGGAAGTATAATTTCCAAATTTTAAAATCCTTATTTTTGGTATTTACTATTTATTCATCAATGTACTAGTTATTTGATAAGAAAATAGAGCTTATGTACTAAAAATAAGTTTTACTTGTTGGAAATAATTTTCATGTATCACTTTACTGCTGAGATTATAAGATAGATTTTTCATGTTGGAATTAACTTTTTATCATGCTGAAATTTTTTATTTAACATATTAATATGAATACTTAACATGCTAAATAATCCTCGTACACTAACTTACTGATGAGGTGATAAACATAAGTTTACCATACTATTTTCTTAAATTTTATGATAACAAAATAAATTTTTCATGCCGAAAAATAATTTTTCTACATTTATTTGCTAATTATTTGTTGAGAAAATAGGTTTATCATGCTGAAAATAGTTTTTAAATAGCTTTAGCATGCTTAAATTAATTCTAACATGCTAAGATGATCCTAACATACTGTAAATAATTTTATTTTACTGAAAGTAATTTTTTAGCATGTTGAAAATAATTTTTATACATTTATTTACTAATTTCTTGATGTGACACCACCTTGGGGTGATAGTCACAAGACCGAATGCCCCTGGACCTACAATTGCAAGCAAGTATCTTTGAGCGGCGGACTTATTCTAGCGAACTCACTCGCGTGGCGCACACTAGTGTCCGTAGGCGACTCGATGATGATGGAGAGGGTCCGAGGCGGACCTTGATGCTCCAATGGTTGGCTAGCTTGGGGAGAACCCCAAATGGGCCAGGGATGCCCCAACTCACGGGCGGCCAGCACACCACAGGTGTAGGATGTATGGATCACTCACAACTCGCCCGCGGTGATCACTCACATCAATGGCAATTATGGGCGAGCTCTCACTCTCCGTCCGACGAAGCAATAACAATAATACTATGCCAAACAAGGAATTTAAACCAGCCAAGAGGGGACCACAGCTCACCTAGTCGGCGTGAAGACGCCGACCCCCGGCTGGAGATGGGGGCGTGCGGGGAGGCGAGGGTTATGCACCCGCACGCCGCGTCGATGAAGCTTCAAACCTGTGACTTGAATTATTACATGAACTACACCCCCTTGCAAGGGGGGGGGGACCTCGGGGTGGAGGTTAAGTTATTACAGCCAAAATTACCTCCACGCAGGGAGGGGCCTTCAGCCGGCCAAGCTAGGGAAGGGGAGAACCGACCTAGGAAACTAATTGATAGAACGCCGCGGTTCTGTCCACCCTCCTAAAACAAGGGACAAGCAGTTGAAGACGATGCCGCTGAGGCTTCTCCCGAATTTTGGTTGATGACGAGACAAGTCGTAAAATCTTCGAGATTGGATCAGGAAGACGTCCTAATTTTTGTGGAATTTCCTGTTGGCGGTGCTGGTCAGGAAGAGCCACGAAAACAGGGACTCAGATCTCTGGTTCTGACTGTCTCAGTACCACTGCAGCAGAAAGCCGGAGTCATCATGATTGCTACCGAGCTCCGAATCGAGCGTGGCCAGATTCGTTGGAGAGGTTGTCGAGTCTTTTTCAAAACGAGACCCACGGGGATGCCAGAGGTGTGCTGGAGCAGATCGGGAGAGCCCAAACAGTGGACAGGGGTCGGTTCAGTCCCAGTAGGAGCAGAACTGCGCACCTGGAGGAGAAAATTGATAAATCTTATCTCCGGATGCCGAACGGTGTTCCACTTCTTGTCCCTCGAAGTAGGCTTGATGTAGAAGATCCCAGCCAAGTCCCGCCTCTAGATCCTCAAGAGGGTGGCCGTGGCAGACTCTGCAAGTGGCTTCATGTTACTAACCGGGCCTATCCTGCTTAGTCGGAGAAGAATAGCTCTCTTTGGCAGTCACAAACTCAGACGGGGACGAAACCACCACCGTTTGCGAAGCTGCTTTGACGATGATTCCAACAATATATGGTACGCCTCCTGAAGCCTCACGATGATTCCGTGGCCGCTGCTGCAATCTGCTAGTGCTCTGCTGCCTTCGAATTAAGAACTGCAGGTTGAAGATGATAGGGGGGAATGGGGTATATGGGAGGGGAAATGGGGTGGATGGGTGTGGGAGTGACCCCTAGCTGTGAGGGGGTCTGGGAGGGGTGTTCTAGAGTTTGGGAAGGGAAGAATGGGGGCTGGAATGGGGTGTTTGCAGTGGGTGAGAGAGAAGCTACGAATTTGGGATGGGTGGGGGAGAGGGAAGGAGAGTTCTCTCTCCAAGGTTTGGAAATTGACTAATGGGGTGGTTAATGGGCTTTGGGGATGGGAATGGTTGTGTTGGGGAAGGGAAGGGGTGCTTGGGGAGTGGGGAATTCTCCCTTGGGAGATGAGAGGGTGCTTAGAGATGGGATTGATTGTTGGTGGTTGGGTGGTGGAGTATGGATTGGTGGAGGGTCTCTTGGGACTAGGGGTGGAGTAATGAGGGTTGGGGTAGTTGGGAGGATGAGTAATGAGGGAGAGGAAGGGTTGATGATGTGGAGGAGAGAGAGGGGGGGAGGAGAGAGAAAGGGGCACCCCCTCCTCTTGGAGAGAGAGAGAGAAGAGAGAGAGAAAGACAAAGGGGAATCCACCCCTTAGAGAGAGAGAGAGAGAGATTTGGAGAATCCACTCCAATAATACACTAAAACTCACTTGATTTAAATTGATCATAAAAGGTTGTTACATATGAGAGGAGTGGGGGCCTATTTATAGGCTCACACAATTTCATGGACTAAAATGACCTTGACAAACTAACTAATGACTAGCCTATCCAGGTGGGGGGTGCCCATGGGCCAAGCGCATCTTTTGGGCCCATTTGGCTACTCAAACCAACCTAATGACTCATAGACTTAGGTAGATAACCCACTAACCTAGGTACATGACTCAAATAAAGAAAAAATTACATAGTTTATGACTCAAAGAAAATATGAAAATTACATGGATAGAGTCAGAAAAATGTGAAGAACATAATGATGCATGCGTCGATCCATTTGAGCTTCGAAAAAAGTGGAGGGGCAAGGGATGCCCCCATCATTTCTTGATGAGAAAATATGCAAAAATTAGTTTTAAATAAACTTATCATGCTGAAAAATAATTTCTTATCTCAATATGCAGGAGGTAAATTTATCATACTAGAAATAATTTTTAAAATGCCTGAAACTAATTTTTATATGTTACTTTACTAATAACATGATAAAAATAGATTTTTACATGCCAAAAAATAGTTTTAAATAACTTTAATATCCTGAAAAATGGTCCTAACATGCTAAAATAATTCTAACATGTTGGAAATAATTTTATCATGCTGGCAGTATTTTTAACATGCTGTAAATATTTTTCATGCATTAATTTCCTACTTATTCGATAAGAAAATATGTTTAATCATGCTAAAAGTAATTTTCATAACTCAATTTCTGATAATATCACAGAAATAAATGTTATCATGCTGATAATAATTTTTGAAACATCAATTTACTTATAACCATACTTTTACATGCTTCAAATGAGTTTTATACCTAAATTTTTCTAGTAAAATAGACTTATCATGTTGTAAATAATATTTAACACACTAAAAATACTTTTATTCTGAAAAAATAAATTTAGCATGCTGAATTTAATATTTAAGATGTTGAAAGTAATTTTAACATACTAATGCTTTACACTTATGGTAAATTCTAAGTACTATAATCCATTGTATGGTGGCTAAAGTTTAGTCCCATATTACAAGTTTAGAAAACTTTCATGGCTTTATATGTTGGAGAGCTCACCCTTGGGTCAGGACCCAAGGGGCATAGGATGTGGACTCGAGTTGTGTGTGGATACAAAATAATACTATTTATATATTTATTTATTTGTGCAGTGCGGTGCGATGCGGTGCGGTGCGGTGCGGGCTGAGTCTAGTTGGTTTTCACGTTCATAAGTTACCCGGGTATTTTTATGAACGCGCTGGCCTTGCCTGCCGCGATCTAGAATATATATATATATATATATATATATATATATATATATATATATATATATATATATACCTGAGAACGCGCTGGCTCTAGATAGCACGTTCTGAAGAACGCGCTATCCAAGACTAGCGCGATCTAAAACGTTACTATATATATAGTTTTGAAATGTGGAGGTTTGGAATTAGAGTATAGAAATCCGCCATGTCTGGGCAGTGCGTTTATGAACGCGCCCCTCTTGGAAGCGCGATCTATAACAGAACTCAGTTTTTAAAAACGGGGATACCCCTTCACTAAAATGACCATAACTTTCTTAATACTCAGAGAAAATTAGGGAAACTGGTACCAATGGAAAGAGCGCTTAAAAATGAACAATATAGCATGAATTAATCAAAGTTTAGCATGAGAGACACCTACCATTTGGCGGATCTACTGAAGAGGTAAGAAAATGTCCAAAATATAAGAAAACCTTTTGATCTCCAAATATTCCCTTCAATTCACCTTCAATCTTCAGAGTAGCATAGCCTTGGCCTCCACGGATGATTTGAGGGTCGAATGGGGTTCTATTTATAGCCAAACCTTGGCCAATTTGTCAAGATTCCTTGCCTAACAATGCCAAACTTTCCAACTCCGAATTAGAAGAAAATTCCAACTTCTCCTCTTAATTTAGCCTCCATTTGGTGTGAAACCAATGTAAAAAAGGCTGGTCCAAGGTGAGCTGTTAGGTAAGGGTCGATTCTTGAGTCAATCTTCTAGAAATGAGATTATTTTAATCCCTTATATGCTATATTAAACACATGTTACAAATTTTGGTCTAATTTTTCTTTAATAAATCCTTTAATCCATTAATCCAGCCCATTATGGATTATCCAATGGGCTAATTGTAATCCTAATCCAGTATATGGATTTTTATTGGGCTTCCTATGATTCATCTAAGGGTTAAAGCATTTATTTTTCACTTTACCTTAAGTAAATTCAAGTAAATTCAATAATCCACTTTATTTTACTTAGTAAAAATGTAAATTAATCATTTCATGAAAAATTTAATTGTATAATTTATTTGAAAAAAATTATTTCTCATTTTAAATTATCAAGTTTCTACACGACACATCACCACTTAGTCTACAGTCGTCGAACGACCTGGTGTGGCAATTCTTGGGAACCCTGCAACACATTGTAACAGCCAGCCGAGATTTAACCTATGTACAGCTGAGGGGCTTGGTAGAGCACATTTCCCATTCGCTGCTGGCTTTTGGTTGCCCCATGGACGATTGGACGCCGCGGGTGGTCTTGTTGCTGAAGTATGTGAATAGGAGGGAATTCCTCGACCGAGAAGCGGCTGACCAGCTAACGGCCCTAAGGCTTGAGCGGGCAGAATGTCGGGCCGCTTGCCTCCTTGAGAGAGATAGCGCAGTCAATGCGAAATATGGCCGACACATCTTCACAGCGTCAGACCTCTTTGACAGCCAGGATAGCTGAACTTCGTGCCGAACTCTCTAGGGCTGAGGCTGAGCTGCAGGAAGCCGAACAACAAGAAGTCCACAGTGTAGAGGAAGTGGAATTGGCCGAAGGACGGGCTGCCTCGCTTGAAGAGAAGCTTTCGCAGCTGGAGGCTGTCGAATCTCGATTACAGGAGTTAACCCGTCACATGTCCCTGGGGATTTTGGAACTCGAGGACATCTTCCGACACCCGTTATAGTAGCCCCCCTTTCTCTTCCTTTTTTGTGAACTTCTTATGTATCTTGGGGGATGCCTCGAGTAACATGTATTTTGACACTTCAATGAAATGTCTTCATTTGCCGTGATCAAGACCTCGTCTTCCTTCTTTCTTCTTATCCAATTGACTTTGCCCGGGCATACGAGTTACTAGGGCAGGAGAGCGCCCTTGCCTTCTGCGAAGGGGTGAGGGGCTCGCTCGACCGCAGCGTAACTACTCCCAGGGCCCAATTTTGGCTAATACAGGCTGAAGGCTCAAGGGAGGAGGTTGTAGCGGCCATTCGGACCAAAGGGTAGGTCAGAAGGCCAATTGGTAAGCTTCGTCGATGGTGACAAAGCTGTCGGGAGACCAAGAATGTATTCGTTCCTCGACATGGGCGGAGAACCCGAGTGAGGGGTAGGTTCGTTGCTTTCCCCGAACAACGAAGAAAGTCAAGAGCAGGTTTACTTATTGATGCAGACGGAAGATCCGGACCAATGGTTGGTTTGTTGATTTCGCCGACGGTGACAAAAATATGGAGGTAGGGTTTATTCATCGACATAGGTTGAATGTCGAAGCAACAAGAGTGTTACCGCATACGCATAAGGCCTATGATGGCGGGGCTTTGACTTACTGGTTACACACAGGATTTCCGTGGGGCTTGGATGGTAAACAAGAAAGTGACATTACTTCCATCATCTCTTCATTAATTTCATTAATTCATTGCTATTCATCATCATTCATCATTTTTATTATTTTTTTTTTGAGTCACATTACTGACTTAAGCGCCCTTTCGGGTTTTTGTCAAAGTCAACCCCCTCTTTCTTTTGCCCACCCGCCCTTTCGAGTTTTCACGTGACGGGGTATCCGATTTTACCTGTGGCGCCCTTTCGGGTTTTCACCGCAGCTGGGTTATAGCCATTTTGCCCTTGCTTGGAACATCCGAGCAAGTCTGGCGAGGCAACTCTATTTTCAGCCTCATTTTTATTTTTTGCTTATATATATATATATATATATATTTGAACTTAATTCACGGGATGAAGCCGGGATAGATGCGGGCTTATCTGTTAGCAACGGACGGGAAGTCCGGGCTAAGGGGATGTTGACCGGTCTCGCCGATGATCATAAGGGTCAAACGCCGTTCGTTTATCGACATTGGCTAAATGTCGAAGCAAAGGATGAAAGGTCCAAGTTAAGGGAACGTTGACCGATCTTGTCGATGATGACAAGGGTCGAACACTGTTCATCGACATTGGTTAAATGCCGAAGCAAAGGAAGTTTATTCATTAACGAGGACGAAAGGTCCAAGTTAAGGGAAACGTCGAGCGATCTCGCCGATGGTGACAAGTGTCGAACACGGGTTTGTTCATCGACGTTGATTGAATGTCGAAGCAAAGGAGGTTTATTCATTAACGAGGACGGAAGGTCCAAGTAAAGGGAAACGTCGACCGAACTTGCCGATGGTGACAAGGGTTGAACACGGGTTTGTTCATCGACAGTGGTTAAATGCCGGAGCAAAGATATGTCTATTTATTAATGAGGATGAAAGGTCCAAGTTAAAGGGAAGGTTGACCGGTCTTGCCGATGATGACAAGGGTCGAACACTGGTTTGTTCATCGACATTGGTTAAATGCCAAAGCAAATGAGTTTATTCATTGGTGGGACTTGGGCGGATATTCTATGTGACGACCCAGGAGATCCGGATATTGCTAACCCGATATCATTGATTTATTGATACCAAGAGCTCGGGGAAGCCACCCAAGAGGCTGATGAGGCCCCGTAAGGGTTAGTGAGTGTTTGTCGAGGGGATGCATAAAGAATAGAAATTACATGCACAATATTAATTAAAGCATTCATTTGAACTTTAAATGGAAGCAATTACATATATCAGAGTGGTAAATTTATACAAGTAGTCCAGATCCATATATCACAAGTCTCGCACTGTACAATGGTCAAAAAAATAAATAACTACACGGGACGTAGCCCGGCCAAAAGAGGAAAGAGGACAGACTGACCACTTACCGACCACTGACAGACCACTGCTGGCTCTAAGATTTTTCGCCAAAAGTACGAGAGAATCCTGCAGCCGGTTGCTGCGCCTCACCTGTAAAAGGAAGGGGAGAGTCTCACAGCAGAGACTCAGTAGGGTTCACAGAAATCCCTAACTCGCAACTAACTAAAGGAAAGCAGTAAAGCATGCATTGGAATAAATAAATGACAATCTAATAAAACTGTAAAACTAACTAAACAGTTCATGAACAGCCAACTAGCATGCCAATTAGAATTTAAACGCAAGTACTCGAAATCTACCAATAGACAAAACTCAATCATTTCCAAGTGACTAAAGAGAGAAGGAGAGGAGATCCACCAAAAGAAGAAACCAGATGCGTCCACTAACGGCTTACATTGCGTCTCCAGTATCTACGCAAGCCTGATCATAGCAAGCGAGACGCGCAATAGTACCAAAACAAGTAACTAGTCAGAGCAACACTCATCAGTGCCAATCTAAGTCTCCGACCACGTGTGCACACATCGGCTCGTGCCTAGGTCCAGGCCTCTAGCTAGTATTCCCCTCCGTAGGACGCTACGGTTCGACTGAGGCCCACGGAACTAGCTTAAAAACCGTGAAATTGGGATACCCCGCCACCTATCCCGGGTGGGATCAACACTAAAAGTCGTCGGGCTACGACTGGTGGTTCCATCACTAGGAAAGAGAATAAAGCTTTATCGGGATCTAAAAACATGCCATAATTTATTATAACAATTAAATATGGCAAATATGCAAGATTCAAGGCATAATTAACTGAATATGCTAAGATGACCATTATTCAATAATTTAATGCATAAATAATTGAATATGCTAAAATGGCAATCATTCCATAATTACATGCATAAATAACTGATTATGATTATGCAACTATTAAATGCATAGTTAAACAAACACGCATAATTCGCAGAACATGCGGTTAAATTAAAGCCGTTATAGCCTTAGCCGGTCAAACGACAGATAGTTACATGTTGCTAAACAGACTAATCGTGAAATTTCTACTGCCATTCAAATTTAAATAATTTACGCGGTCTAATCGTCAGCCGCTCAGGTTAATAAACAGGTTATGGCGGACCGTTATAAAGTCTAGAATAATTGAAACATAGTCCTTACCGGAGAACCAGATTCACCAGAATCATAATCGGATCCCCTCCCGGTCGACTTAATTCGACGGGAGTTATTATTTTTAACCTGTTCCCTGCCATTCCATCATCATAATATAACAATTTATTGCCTATGAACTCAACAACGATGTGCATGCCAGTTAATCTATGAACTCAGCGACGATGGGCATGCGATTAAAACATAAAGACTATGGGCATGCTATTATTACTCTATGAACTCAGTAACGATGGGAATGCTATTAGAACAGTTTAACGGGCTAGGGATACGATCCCCCTACCTTAATCGCGATGGAAATGTCCGATCCGGCCACAAACTAGCCGAGGGACGTGCCTCTTTCACCGTGAGAAGGAGAGATAGGCCACCGTCTTCCACCGCAGGTTCATCCCTCCACGCTGGGGTTCGGCTCTGACGGTTCCGCCACCGGGTTCTACTCCTTGCAGGTTCATCGACGGAGCTCCGGCTCCTCCGCCAAGGCCGTCGAGTCGTCGGCGTGTCGAGAAGAGAGAAAGAGGGAGAGAGGGTCACCGATCTCGTCCCACCTCCGTGCACCGTAAAGGGAGAAAGGGGGCGAGAGAGAGGTAGGCCGGTCGTGGTTTTCCCTTTGCCCAGTCGCCGGTGAGGTCGCCGGACTCTGCCGCCGTGGCCGCCGGTCACAGCGCGCCTCGAAGACGGAGAAGGGGAGGCGAGCTCGCGGGTTCCTCGGGTGAGGGCGCCGCCGCGTCTTCCTCTTGCTGGTTCACCGGCGAGGTAGCCGCCGCCGCTGCCAAGGTCACCGGACCGCCACGCCACCAAGAAGAGAGCCGGAGGAGAGGGGGTCGCCGCCGCGGCGAGCCCGCGATGGCGTCCCTGCGGGTTCAGCCGGATGCGCCTGCGCGCCGGGTGAAAAGAGAAAAAAGGGGGGGTGAAAGAATTGGGAAAGTGGGAGAAAGAGGGGAGATCGAGAGGGTTAAAAAAGAAAAAGGTTAAAATGTTGTTTTTTTTATTTTTAACCGTTAATTGCATTCTAAACCCCCTATGAAGTAAAATTGTGTATATGCCCACTAATTTACTTAAAGGCTTTAATCTAAATAGATTTAATACTAGAAAAAGCCCATAAATCTCATAAAAATAGCAAAAATTCATGGAATTAATTCTAATATAATACTGGTAAAGATCCGTTAAAGGACGGGTCTCACAGTCGGTCCCTCCTAATAAAAATTTCATCCTCAAAATTTAAAAGGAAGAACAAGGAGCGAACTGAAAGAATTATACCTCATTCAAACAAGAAAGGAAATTGCCGACGCATTTCATCCTCATGTTCCCATGTGGCTTCATTGCTAGAGTGACGTTACCAGACAACTTTAACCAGAGGGATTACTTTATTTGTCAATCGTTGCTCACGGTGATCTTCAATTCTGATCAGATACTCTAGTATAGATAAATCTGCAGTCACTTCAGGCCAAACTGAGTCATCAAACACGTGAGATGCATCCGAAACATATTTCCTCAGCTGGGACACATGAAAAATATCATGGATTACTTGCATCGTCGCTGGAAATTGAAGACAATAAGCCACTTGGCCCACACGTTCCAGAATAGAAAATGGACAAATATAACGGGGACTGAGCTTTCCACGCTTCCCAAACCTCATAACGCCTTTCATCGGAGATAATTTTACAAACACCATATCTCCAGGCTCAAACTGCAATGGTCGCCGGGGCTGATCTGCATAGCTTTTCTTTCGACTCTGAGCTGTCAACATTTCCTACCTGATCAAGCGAACTACATCAACACATTGCTGAACCATATCAGGTCCTGTCAATAATTTGTTAGCGGCCTGAAACCAGTTTAAAGGTGTACGACAAGGACGCCCATATAAGCTTCATATAATGCCATGCCAATGCTGGAGTGATAACTGTTATTATAAGCAAATTCCACAAGTGGCAAATGTTGACTCCATGAACCTTGCCAATCTAGGCAACATGATCTCAGCATATCTTCTAAAGTATGAATAGTCCTTTCTAACTGACCATCTGACTACGGATGATAAGCTGAACTAAAGGCTAACTCTGTGCCCAACGCTTTTTGAAAACTGCACCAGAAGCTAGAAGTAAACCGTGGGTCGCGATCTGACACAATTGATATTAGAATTCCGTGCAATGGCACAATCTTTTGAACATAAAGCTCGGCCAATTTCTGAACACTCCAGGTAACTTTAAGTGGCAATAATCTTGCTATATTTGTTAACCAATCAACTAACAGCCAGATTCCATCGAAGCCCTGTGAAGTCCGGGGTAAACCCACAACAAAATCTGTCGTGACATGATCCCATTTTCACATCGGAATTTCTAGAGGCTGAAGCAACCCTCCATGTTTTTGGTGCTTGGCTTTAACTTGTTGACATGTCAAACATTTAGACACAAATGCAGCTACATCCTTTTTCATCCCTAGCCACCAGAATTGCCTTTTCAGATTTTGATACATCTTGGCAGTGCCGCGGTGGATAGCATAACGGGATCCATGGGCTTCACGCAAGATGGTATTTCTCAACTCATCAACAGCTGGAACATACAACCGGCCACGGAGGCTGACACCCAACTCATCATCAAATTCAACATCATGCATCATTATAACACGGGACAAATCAGAATCTGCCTGCTAAGCTTCCTTGATCTGCTGATAAATAGCTGGAGTCATCACAAGAGTAGCACACACAGCCACCATCGGATCAGAAGGAATGTCCACACTAAAAGTTTCACTAGGAACTGTTCCCACAATTTCCATTCATGAACAAGCAATGACTAATTTGCACTTTCCTGCTCAGAGCATCAGCTGTAGCAACCCTGGTAAATTAAAAGAATAAAATCTTAAATAGAATAAAAGATTTAAAACCAATGATAAAAGTTCAACTCATATACACTTAAAACATATAACAAAAAGGGGCCAAAATGAATAACGCCTCCGATCAGGTCATCAATTAATTGAAGACTATTCACGCAGGCGCTAATTTAAAAATTGACGCCCTCTTGACAGGCGTCATATAAAAAAATTGAAGACTGTGTACAGAGGCGTCATTTTAAAATAACGCCCCAATCTTAGGCGTCAGTTACAAACAGAACCCGTTGGTGTTTGGTTCGAACATGGATGTTATCTGGGTAAGTTTTGATTAGGAAAGGATCAACACGTGGATGTCTAAGTTTAATAAGGATTCTACATAGGAAGTTTTAGTTCTAATCAAACTCCCAGAACCCATTAGGATTCCTTCTCCTATAAATACCAACCCTTCTGTCGGGCAAACCTACTGGCTCTTATTCTTCAAACATAAGCTCTGCTGCTTGCGTTTTCTTCTGTCGCTTAAACAGAAGAACATGCTAAGCTGCATCCTTTGGCCGTGGACGCATCATGGAGAGGTTAAAGCTTCTCTCTACTGTTGCTTCTTCCACAATACGTGAAGAACCTAATAAGTTCTTCAACTTCTTCTTCTTCCTTGTTCAACTACGCTGCGTTGGTGTGTTGCCGTGGGAAGCCTCTGCTTCTCTATTTCTTCCAAAGGGGCTGCTGCGTGCTGCTCTTCACATCGGCATCCTACAGCTTCTCCAAAGGGTTACTCTGTTACAAACAGAGTATCGGCTGTGGTTCTTTCTTCATCATGTTCTGTCAACCGAATCATCAATAAAGGTAGGTTTTCTCAAGACTTAGCAAAACCCTGTAATTCCTAGGTTAAAAACATGCATATAGGTCTGTAAGAGTTACAGATTTCGTTTCTGGATTGTGTTTTCTCCGTTTACTGCATAAATGGAAATAGCGACCCAAACAAGGGCGCTATTTGATTCAACGACTGTGCAAACAATCGTCAATTCCTTAGATAATTAATAATTACACCATGTTCAAATTTTAATAACTATGAACCCTTACATGTAAACTAATGCATGATCATGTCCTTAAATTCTTGCTATTTTTCTCTATCTGTTCATGTCTTTAGAATCTTGATCAGACATACTTCAAAAACCATGTGTCTGTGATTGTACCTGCCCGGTGCAAATCATATGACAAAGAAATAGCGACCCTGATTAGGTTGTCATTTTAATGAACGCCCCTATACATGGGCGCCAATTAGTGATAAACCTGTGAAATTTTGATATATTTATAATTTTTCTGGATATTGAAATTAACGATGTACACCCTACCATCATTTTGATAAATGACGCCCCTGACTAAGGCGTTGTTTACTAAGTTGAAGACTTGGGCTAAGTCGCCATTTATATAATATCTGAAAATTGAAAATATTCACAGATTTTAATATCAATAGTAATCGGGTTATAACGACTGAGTGAACAGTCATCACTTATTGATATGACGACCCAGACAAGGGCGTCAATTGTAAAAATGAAGACGTGACCTAAGGCGTCAATTCACTATTTTTTTTTTGATTTTCATGATTTTCTGTAACCCACTGTCGGTTCGTTATATGTTGGCACTATATTCCATTCCGTGAATATAGCCCCATGTTTCATGATGTTTTATCGATTACCCACAATTTCTCGGTGATAGATGAACCCTCCATGAGACATTCCGTTCGTTTGGATCGGTGACTTTATCATAGAGACCTCCGTAAGACTTCGCTAGTCTTGGATTCCCTCAAGGCAGCCCAGCAGGTTTGTACCATCAAAACCCATGACACTACTTGATTTCCATGTCACTCTAAAGAAACATGGTATACCGGCCCTCATGATATGCTATTTTGATGTCATGAGAATACTCTTTAATTAATGGAGTGGGAAACCATGCCATTAATACTTCTTAAGAATGATGGCCATACTTATGGACACTAATTCTATCTACCTTAACATGTACAAGAATGAGCAACCATCTTATATGAGCGCTTACTCTTATTGTCATGGCACCCAAGTTAGGGAGCCGATTCCACCTAGATTTAATACGAATCGTGGTTATACCGTTATTATCGTCCCTACATGTTCAATCCTTGTGATTCTTTTCTACAAGATCTACCTTAAAAATCCTACAAGCATATTCCTTTGAAAATCTATGTTGGCTATACTATAGTGGATGTCGAAAATACATGATCAATACCTGCGCATATAGGGCTCGATCTGGTCCTGGGAGGAGCACCCAAAAGCACTAATGCCCATGGGAGTTGTAATGATCACGGTATGACATTGTACCGAAGTGCATGACTAGCTTGATAGGCATTCCATAAATCTCATACTTGACTTGACTTAACATGACATGACTTGCTGACCCGGAAAGGGTATTTATTGTACTTGCTTGAAACATGATAGCCAATTCTTGACATGACATGATCACTTGACATGATAGATATACGTGCTTGATTATCTTGCTATCTTAACATGAGTTCTTGTAAGACTTGCTAGTTCACTCACTATCACTTGACTACATTCTCTATTCTCTTGTTATACATTCTCTATTTTCATTTTATGCGAGCATGCATAGCTTATTACATTTTCATGTAACATGTAATCTACTTAAAGCAAGCTAACTCTTAAGATATAATCCCTACTGAGCGTTCGCTCACATAGTGTTTCTCCCTTATTTTTCAGGTAAGTCCGAGGACGAAACTCAATCGGATGGGGAAAGTCAAGAGTGATGAGATTAGAGCTACTCCAATTATCCAAGCGTCTACTAGTCTTATACTTTCTATTTTCTTGAGTCTTCAGTTGTATTTTTGCTTTATTTGAGTCCCAATATTCTCATTAAGAGGATTGTAATAGAAGTACTTTGAAGGTTTTGATGAAATAAAGGATTGGGTTATTTTACTCTTGCGCGCTCTGTCTTTGTGTTTAATACACTAACGCTCTGATTGACATGATTGACATAAACTCATCATGCATCTCTGGATTCCTTCCGCGCTCGGGGCATGATTGTTTTTGTGGTATCAGAGCCTAGGATATTCAATTCCTAGAAAACCCAAGTCCAAGGATAGGTTTAAAACCTTTAACCGGTGAGATTGGTAGAACCATGGGTAAGGTAATGCTAGATACTCAATTCTTGGTCGAATCTCAATTAGTTATCTAAAATCCTTGTAGGATAATGGCTGCCGAACGTGCTCAAGTGGCGTAACATGCAACGCACTATTCAAGGCATGACGCATGCACTTCAACAGGGGCACAAGGTAGTGCGCACCGTGGAGCGGGAAATCTCCATCAAAGCTTTAGAAACATGAACCCTCCTAAGTTCATGGGATCCACTGATCCGGATGACGCCGAGCACTGGATCCGAGAGATGGAACGTATCTTTAGAGTTATGCAATGCACGGACCAAGAGAAGGTCTTATTAGTCACATTTCAACTAGAGAGAGACGCCTGATGCTGGTGGGAGTCAGTAGAAGCCACCTTAGAGGAAGCCAAGTTACTTGGGAGGATTTTGTTGAACATTTCAACACTAAGTATTTCTCAGACTGAATTCAGGAAAGAAAGCTGCCGAGTTCGCCGCTCTTAAGCAACGATCCTTGTCGGTAGCGGAGTACAAGGCATAATTCTCTAGGTTGTCCCGTATGCTAAACATCTAGTCAGTACCGAGAAGATGAAAGCTAGAAGATTTCTTAATGGACTCAGGCCCCAATATATCACACAGCTGGCACCGATGGACATACAAGTCTATTCGGAGATGGTACGACGAGCCCAGTTATTAGAAGATGCCACGAACTATCTGATAGGATTCGTGGGAAAGATAAGAAGGAACAGGGTCACTAGTTCTGGTTCCTTCAAACCCAATTTAAACAAGAAGAGGCCAAATAATGGAGGAACTCCTTCCCAAGAGCAAAAGTTCAAAAAGACCAAACCTTTCTCCATTACCACCACCCCTTCTAAAGTGGTGTGTAAACACTGTGACAAGGCCGGACATAAGGCCGAAGAATGTTGGAGAAAACTTGGAGCTTGTCTCCGTTGTGGGAGCCGTGATCATCGGATTCTCCGACTGCCGTTGCTCAATGATCAAGCCGGTGATGGAGAAACGCCCGGTAACGAAGAATGCACGCCTCCAAGCTATTAAGGAGACAGAACAAGACGAAGGCGGACAAGTGGAAGGTACACTGCAAGTTTGTTTCCAAGTCTGCATATGTCTTATTTGATACTGGTGCATCGCACTCATTTATTTCCAAGAAGTTTGCTGTCCCATTACCTATGGAACCGGAGTGGATAAATTAGTTATCTCAACTCCTCTTGGAATGAAGCCGATATTGTTCACCATTACCAAAACTGTGAAATCTTGGTAGAAGGAAGAAACTTACCATCGACCTAATATGCCTAGACATGAAGGACTATGATATCATATTAGGAGCGGATTGGTTATCCAAATATCAGGCAAACTGTTGATTGCCGCGATAGCAAGGTTACTTTCAAGGAATTCCCGAAACTGGTCTATACTAGTCCGAAGAGTCAGAGCAAGTCGCATCTTATTTCGGCTCTTTGAGCTAGCAAGCTAATAAGGAAAGGATGTGTATCTTTCCTTGCTTTTGTCACCATTAAGGAAACTAAGGAAACTAAGCTAGGAGACATTCCAGTTGTACAAGAATTCCCGGATGTAGTTTCCGATTATTTGCCTGAACTCCCCCCACAAAGAGAAGTGGCCTTCACCATCGACTTGGTCCCTGGTGGCTGGTCCAGTTTCTAAGGCACCTTATGGTGTTGAGTTATGGTTTTGATGATTGTTGTGATTGTTAAGTTTTGGTTTTGATGATAACTAAACTTAATGTGTGATAAGTGATGATAACTAAACTCATGGTTGATTGCTCATGCTCATGTTATCTATGTATGGCTGAGATGTCAAATGGCAACGGTTACGTGGCCTTGATCGTTGGTTTGCATATGTTGGTTTTACAAGAGACAAGAGGTTTCATAACCTCTTTAATGTGAACAAGCATGGTATGAACCCTGACTATCTTGCTTGCAGGATTAAACTCATGGCAGTCACCTGGTGAAGCCAAACGTGTGGATACTCACCCTGATCCCTTACAATCCAAAATAGGTGGTATATGTCATGTACTGTCAAAGAACCATTGGTGAGACTCTTACCTTATCTTAGCATCGATCTCACCATGTGTATCTCATATACATCTCCTTAATACACCTCATTCATGCATATTTAACTTGAAACCCTTCTGGCCATCGTGCGCCCTCGCCCGCGGATTGACCTGCGCGGTCAGGTCGCAGGGGTCAAGGGGGCAGCGCCCCTTGCGGGGTTTCCGGGGGCGGAGCCCCCGGAACAAAATTTAAAAACGCTCTAATGATTTAGACGTTTCAAATGCATAAACCAAGTGAATCCAATCCCAAAATGCATAGATTTGATATGGACATGAGGCCTTTGAATTATGGACATGTTTATTTGAGCTAACACTTCATTTCTGTATGTATAGGTGTTTCCGGTCGACCAACACACCTTGGCCGGTCGACCAGATTTTCCAGAGCCTGAAAATTCCAGTTTTTATAGGTAGCGGTCGACCGCCCCTAGGCGTCCGGTCGACCGGTTCTTCCAGAAACGAAAAACTCAAGATTTTACAGGTTTCAGTCGACCGTGACCATAGGGCCGGTCGACGGGTTTTGTCAGAGCCTAAAATTTTCGGCTGCAGCAGGTTCCGGTCGATCGCCCCATGAATTTCGGTCGACCGCCAGTCCCGAGCCCCCTTTTGTTGACTTCAATTTCAAGCTCGTGGAGAGGAATCTTTCACCCATTTGTTTAATCCCAATGACCCCAATTACACCAGGATTTATGGATCTGGTCTGGGGGTTGTCCATGGACCATTCAAAGGTTATAAAACATCTCATTGGAGCCAATAAACCTAACCATCCAAGAGGGCTTCAAGTGAGATCAAGAGGAGGCTATCCAAGGAGGAAGGAGAGGGGTACTGTAGCTCCGTGAACAGTACTTCGTGCAGCAAGATCTTCATCCATCTCCAAGGTGTTTGAAGCCAAATCTGAAGCTAGCAACCTCCAAGGGAGTGAAGAAGCAAGCAAGCATTCAAGGAAGATCAAGGGGAGACCGTCCAAGGAGGAAGAAGGGAAGAAGCAAGTAAGCAAGCAACAGATCAAGGGAAGACTGCTAAAGGGAGAAAGTATAAGGTTTTCGCAACCCATCCAAAGCCATTCAAGCAAAGAAGGAATCAACGCAAGATCTGCATCATACATTCAAAAGGAAACCAAATCAGGAGTTTTCTAAACTAAGCCTCATCATCTTTATGTTTTGGATGTTGTAATTGTGTTCATCATAAACTGCAAGATGATGGGGACATCCCCAATCATTCCATCTTTTTTTCGAGACGTCGATTGCTTGCCATCGGCACTTCATCATCTCCATCACTTAATTTTGAGCAGTATCATGTAATTTTCATTTTTTATTTGAGTCATAGATGTAATCTTTCTTTATTTGAGTCAGTTAATAGGTTAATGGGTCAGTTTGATAGTCTTTTTGGCCCAACTAGTGGGCTAGGCCCAGCGGCGCCCCTCCCTTGGAGTTACTTGTCATTAGTGCATTTGGTCAAGGTTAGTTTGGTCATATGGAATTATGTAAGCCTATAAATAGGCCCACACTTCCCTAATATGTAACAACTTTTGAAGAATCATTTTAATAGAAGAAAATCTCTAGTCTTTCTCTCTTCCACCAAATTTCTCTTCACTCTCTCTCTCTCATTATCTCTCTCTTTCTCTAAGGGGTGCGCCCCTTTCTCTCTCCTCCCCTCCCAACCACTTTCTCTCACTTCCCCTCCTCTAATAACTCCATCCCAAGTCCCCACACCCCCACCATTAACTCACCCCAACCCCTAGGTCCATTCCTCCAATCCTCTCCCCACCTTCCCACCCCAACTACCCTACCAACTTTCCCAAACACCTTTCCCTCTCCCCCATGCCACCCTCCACCTCCCAAGACCATTTGAATTTGAAAATTTTCTTCCCTCCATAGCCCTTGGTCGCCCAAACCCCCTCTCTCCTAGGTCAGGTCGCCCTCCCCTTCCCTCCACCTCATTCCACCACCATTTGCCACTACAAGGTAGCAACTTCATTTGCAGGTCGCAGGCAGCAAGTTTGGTCCTAGAAGCTGTATCATCTCTGGCATTTCCTTGACTCTT
The DNA here is from genome assembly GCA_022559845.1 of Amorphophallus konjac. Lineage (NCBI taxonomy): Eukaryota > Viridiplantae > Streptophyta > Magnoliopsida > Alismatales > Araceae > Amorphophallus > Amorphophallus konjac. The sequence continues at coordinate 62,608,923 of CM040129.1, read as the reverse complement.
ATGGTGGCAAGGTATATATCTCTGGAAAGGACGTCCAGAGAGCTTTCCAAGTGAGGTGGTTTCGTCCTCATCCGAGCACCGTGCTGATCGAGAGGCCCTTTCTTCCTTGACTGCGCAAAGCCTCCCTGGCAGGAGACCAGAGCCGGAGTGGAAGCTCGACTACGACGAACCTGTTGGGAATATGATCAAGAGTTCTTCTACAAAAATCTTTTACTACAAGTCTTCTATCATCCCCAAGAAGTAGTGCCCTGTTTGGCGACCGGACCTGAGAGTTATCATTTTTACTCCCCGGGTGCATGGTTCTGCCTCCACTCAGTCTGCACCAACCCCTCCTCAGTGTTCCTAGACTCCCGGTCTGCTCAGACAACGAACGGCATCCCCGTCAAGCTTGTTACGAAGAGGACTCACATACGGTTCCGTTGACTCTGGCGGTCCCTCATTCTGAGTTCAGGAGTGGTCCTGGCATCCTCTGCTTCCTGCTGCTGAGTTCCTGAAGCAGTCAGAACTGTCAACCTATTCCCCTGTTCAAGCTCCTACTCCGACCAGCGCTGGTGCCCGATGAAATTACCAAAATTCAGGCGTCATCCCGGCCCAACGACGATTAATCTCCAACTGGTTTCATCATCAGAAAAATTCTAGAGTGGCTGCAGCGTTCAGAGAACCAACTGCCTATCCTGAAGCGCAGATAGTGGACAGAATCGGCATCGGCTACCATTCTTTGTTTATAGCAAGATTTTCCCCCTTTTTGCTTGGCCGGCTGAAGGCCCCTCCCTATGTGGAGGTAGTTTTGGATGTATTAACAGTTAACCCCCACCCCAAGATCCCCCTCCTGCGAGAGGCGTAGTGTTGTAATCACTTAAACAGGGTCAAGCGGCATCGGCGCGGCGTGCGGGTGTGTATCCACGCCTCCCCGCTCGCCCTCGTCTATCGGCCGGGATCGGTGTTCTCACACCGATCAGGTGAGTTCTGGGACACATCCCTCGCTGGTTTATTCATGCTTATTTAGTATTGTCTTTAGCTCCGTCGGACGGTAAGTGAGTGCTTGATCCAAATTTCCCTCCAATTGAGTGGCCACCGCGGAGTGAGGTAAGAGCGACCCTACAACCCATGCCTTGGGCATGCTGACCGCCCACTAAATTGGGTATCCCAGCCCCTTAGGGGGTCAGCCATAGTGAAGCCTTGCCTCGGAACGTCAAGGTCCCACTTTGGACCCTCCCCACCATTGCCAATTTGCCCACGGGCAATAGTGTCCGCTAAGAGAGTGAGCTCGCCCGAGTAATTTTATCGTCCAAGTTGTTTGCTTGTGAATCATAGGTCCAAGGTTCATTGGCCTTGTGATTTTCACCCAAGGTGGTGTCACATCAAGTGGTATCAGAGCAAGTTCACAACTTGTCTCTATCAAGTTGGTCCTAGGGCATGTTTATGCATTTAGGGTCCTCGGTTGCATCTCTTTTGTCCACTAGTATGGCCACCTCATACCGACCTTACCAATCGGCCCTCTCCATAAGTCCAAACCACCAAGGGATGCCTACCACTAAAACACATAACCTCCCTGGTGATGTGACACAACCTAGGACTCAACAAGCAAGCACAATTAAGCATTCAAAAACGGACCGATAATAGCAACCGCTCACCCGATGCTCACTAAGACCCGGGGTAACTTGGCAATGCCAAGGGGAGGTTGTGTGGGCTAGGCCCTTGCTGGTAGAGGGCCAGCAAGGCCAAGGTTTGATTCCCCAAGGGTACGGCTGCCCAAATCAAGGGTCCGACGAAGTGCCAAAGGGCACGGGTTCCACTCTCTTCCCACGATGATCACTTATAGCAAATGAGCTTAAGGATCGGGCTCTCGTCACGGCCAGCGGAGTTTATGAACTAATATTGAAAGAACAAGCATGAATTAGAGCAAAGTTTTGGAGCACTCACTCGACCGGTTTGAAGAAATCGGTCCCGCTCGGAGACGAGGGCGAGCGGGGAAGCGTGGGTTCCCCACACGCCGCACCGGGGTAGCTTGACCTGTTTAAGCTATTACAACACTACACCCCATGCAAGGGGGGGATCGTGGGGAAGGGAAGATGATAGTTACAATCAAAACTACCTCCACGCAGGGAGGGGCCTTCAGCCGGCCAAGCGGGGTGGGGAAAACTAGGGCTAAAACGATGATGAAGTGAATATGCTGAATCTGCCTTCTCTCGGCAATTGTGGACAGACAGTCGGTACTGTGGCTGCAGAACATGATCAGAATTTTGCCGAGGGCAGACCAGTGGGAAAATCTTTGTTACTGGAACTGGAGTGCCTCTGAATTTTTCGAATTCTTCTGGGGTCGCTGCTGGCCTGGGCAGGAGCTCGAACAGGGACGCTGATTCTCGGACTGACAGCAACTGGTTACTAACAGCAGGAAGAAGAGGTTGCCTCGGCCGCTCCTGAACTCCGAATCAGGTGCCGCCAGAGCCGCTGGAACCGTGGACGAGTCTTCTTTGCAACAGAACTGACGGGGAAGCCGAAAGATGCCGGAGAAGATCAGGGGACCCAGAACAGTGAGTGGGGTCGGTGCAGACTGTGGGAAGCAGAGTCGCACGCCTGAGGAAGAAAATTCGTAACTTCTGCTGCCGGATGCCGAACGGAGTTCCACTTCTTGGTTCTGAAAGTAGACAGGGAGAGGAAGAACTTTGCAGAAGAGCTCGTGGCCTGATTCCTCCGGGGTTTGTCGTGGTGAAGCTTTCTCTCCGGATCAGGATCTCTGCAGAGCTAGCTCCTGGTTTCCAACAGCAAGTTGCAGAGGATGCCCTGACAGCTCCCGAACTCGGAATCAAGCACCGTCAGAGTCGTTGGAACCGTGGACGAGTCCTCTTCGCAGAAAAACTGACGGGGAAGCCAACCGATGTCGAGAAGACTAGGGGATGCAGAACAATGGCGACTGGTCGGTGCAGACTATGAGTAGCAGATCTGCGTAGCTGAGGGAGAAAAATGAGAACTCTGGATCACGAATGCCGAATGAAGTTCTGTTTCTTGATTCTGGAAGTAGACTGGCGATGAAGAACTTTGAAGAAGAACTCGTGGACTGATTCCTTCGGGTTCGTCGTGGCAGAGCTTCTAATCTGGCTCAGGTCCTCAGCCGAGGCAGAACTGCGCAGTTGTGGGAGAATGGACCTCCTGGACGGCTCGGAGATCGGAAGAAGATGAAACCACTTCTGTTGCGAAGGAGACTGGTAGACGCTTCCGACGATGGCTCTTGGGTCTTCAAACTCGTCCGGAGGAAGTCGTGGTGGCCGCTGCAAGTTGCTGGTTCATCTGCAACCTCTGGACAGCAAACTGCAACTTCGAAGTAGCTTCCAATGACCAAGAAAGAAGAAGGGGAAGGGGGTAGATGAGTGTGGGAGTGACCCCTGGTTGTAAGGGGGTCTTGGAGGGGGTGTTCTAAGGTGTGGGAGGTGGAGAATAAGGTCTGGAAGAGGGTCCAATAGATGGTGGTAGTGGGGGCTGCGAATTTGGTTGGAATGGAGAGAGGGAAAGGATATTCGAAAATAGGTTTAAGGGTGGGGTTAATTTTTTTGTCTTGGGAATGGGGGGGTTGTGTTGGGGAAGGGAAGGGGTGCTTGGGGTAGTGGGAAGGGTGCTTGGGAAAGTGGGAGGGGTAGTTGGGGGTTGGATGGTGAGGAGAGGATTGGTGGAGGGGGTCTTGGGAAGGGGTGGAGTATTGATGAGGGTTGTGGGGAATGGGAAGAGGCTTAAATGGGGTAGGTGGGGAGTGGAGGTGGTTGGGAAGGGAGGAGAGAGAAGAAAATTCGAATTTGGGTGTTGAGGAGAGAGAAAGTGGAGTGAAAAAGAGAGATTAAGAGAGGGAAGGGTGGGGAATCTCTCCCCTAGGGTTTCTCACCCAAAAAATGGAATCTCTCCACTAGATAAGAAGTGTAAACTCTCAAAATGGCAAGTTTTTTCATTCATTGATTCATTAAGTTGAAATGGGGGGAATGGGGTCCTATATATAGGAAACCCACATTTCTACAAAAGTCCCTGACAATTGACTCAATGACAAATAACCGAGGGGGTAGGGGAGAGCCCTTGGGCCAAGCCCAATGAATTGGGCCCAATAGCTAACTAGACAACCTAATGACACTCAAACTTAGGGAAATGAACACAAGACCTAGGAACATGACTCAAATAAAAGGGAAAATACATCAAATGACTCAAATAAAAATTACATAGGACTCAAAATTAAATGACTAGACCATGCCGGATGCAACCGGGGCGAGGAGACGAGCTGTGAACGTGGGCATGGGAGGTGATGTCCCCATCATACTCCCGGGGTGCGGAGAACTCGACTCCGTCGAGTAAGTGTCCTTCCCTCCTTGGAGGGTGTAGAAGTGGTACTGCCCTCAAGTCTTCCGAACGAGACCGATCCATCCACCTGCCGAGATAGCGCTCGTATACCTTGCTCCTGGTGGTAGTGACTGTTCATCCAATATTCGTTCAATGCGCTCACGCTGGGCTCTCTTGGCTGGTGGACTCTCCTCACGGGTGGGTGCTCTCTCAACGGAGGGAATAGGCTCAATATCCTCACTAGGTACCACCGTGGGTCCCTTGTATGGCACTAGGTCGGCGACACTGAATGTGGGACTTACCCCATATTCCTCGGGGAGATCTAACTCATAGGCATTTGCACCAATGCGCCTCAGGACCTGGAAGGGACCAGCCCCACGTGGCCTCAATTTGGAGATGGCTCCCGGGGAGAGCCTCTCCGTCCTTACCATCACAAAGTCACCCTCATGGAATTCTTGGTGACGTCGATGAGAGTCGGCTCGCCTTTTATAAGTCACATTCTTCTTGCTAATGTGCTTGCGGATCTCTTTATGCAATGTTGTGAATGCAGACATTCTAGGGGTGATGGGTGGACCTGGGCAACCAAAAGTAGACCTATCATGTAATGATGTAGTGTAGACTTTGGTCAGCCTAGGTGGGCCGGGGCACCCGTAGGTGGCCCTATCATGCAAAGTGGTGATAAATATCGGGGGACCCGGACATCCGTAGATGCCTTTGACATGCTTAAGACCCATGATGAATGAAGGTGGACCATTACATCCGAACATGGACCACTCATACTTTTTACTTGACATGTGGGTGATATGAATGAATGGACCCAACATAGTGTTCATGCCAAGTGGTGTGGTAAGCCTAGACACATGCATGTTTTTCCCAAGGGTGACTTCCATGTGTATAGGTGTGGGACAACCTTTGAACTCCCATTGGAAAGGATCGAATGGATCTAAGAAGGTGGTCATCATGGGGTGGAGCACAACCTTATTACCTAGGGATATGTGGCCCAAGGTCATGGCTCCCAAGGTGTAACCCGGGTCTAGGATGGGGTGGATTGGGTCAAACATGGTGGGTTGGGTTAGGGAAAGGTGGGTGGTGGATAAGGTGGTTGGGTCACATAGGGGTCTAGGCTCCCATAGGAAGGGATCAAAGGGGTAGTGGAAAGGTCTTCCTAGAGGGTGGCACTCTATGTCTTCAAGGTACCCAAACGGTGAGTCATCCTCCTCCAAGATAATTGGGCCAAGGTCTCTAGTGGGTTGGCCAATTAAAGCAATTGGAATCTTGATGGGTGGGAAGTGGGCCAAGATTGGTTTCTCATCCTTGGGGAGAAAGAGGAGGATTTCACTCGTATAATGGCCACTAGTGTAGATGGAGGTGATGGAACCGGTGGCGGGGTAAGCTAGGAAGGGTCCACTAGAGTAGATGGGGCTAGACTCCAATGGTCCTATGGCTAGCATATTGGTCAGGTAGACTTGCCATTGTAAACAGTCCACTAGGTCCCCTAAGCCTTCCACAAAGTAGGAGGTTTGAAGTGTGACATGGGAAGACCGGGTGGGCATAATTTGGACTTGATATGCCAAGGGTGAGAGGTAAGGTGGTGAGCTAGGAATGGTGGGGCCTTGCTTAAGCCATTGGAGTATGGACTCATTCATGGTTAGGGTGTGCGGCTCATGAGGACCCGAACTAGGAGAGGTGGGTGGAAGTGGGGGGTCTAGGATGTTCTCTATGGTGGGAGGTGAATCCGGATTGGCATCCATCTCCACTTGGGTAGGAGTGTGGGCCACAACTTCCAAGGATAATGGGGTAGGATAGTCTATGGTGGGTGGAGTGATAATGGTCAGTGCATGGTACTCTCGGGGTGGTGAACATGGGTGGACTTGGGTTGGGCTTGGTCGGGGAAGTTCATGGGTGGGAGTTGGGTTCGGGGGTGAAAGATCGGTTGGTTGAAGAGGTTTGGGTTGGGGTGCGTAGATCTTTCTAAGATCGGCCCTCATTTCATCCCAAGATTCAATGGGTGCTTCCCCTTTGGCTTCTCTCAAACCTACAATTTTCTCCCATTCTTTCCTAGCTTGGCGCCAAAGCAAACTCTTGGCATAGTTGACTTGGACAAGCCCTGACAGGGTAAACCTCCCAAAGTGTTGGTCTATGGACTTCTCCCATTCTAGATATATGCTAGGGCGGGATCCATCAAACACAAAGGCTTCTAATGGGCCTAAGAGTGGCGAATATGCCATGTATGAGGTAGTCATGATAGTGGACAAGGGTGATGCATGCAATGGCCCTAGGACAAGACTTAGTAGAGACAAGTCTAGAACTTGCTCTGATACCAATTGATGTGACACAACCTAGGACTCAACAAGCAAGCACATTAAGCATTCAAAAATGGACCGATAATAGCAACCGCTCACCCGATGCTCACTAAGACCCGGGGTAACTTGGCAATGCCAAGGGGAGGTTGTGTGGGCTAGGCCCTTGCTGGTAGAGGGCCAGCAAGGCCAAGGTTTGATTCCCCAAGGGTACGGCTGCCCAAATCAAGGGTCCGACGAAGTGCCAAAGGGCACCGGTTTCCACTCTCTTCCCACGATGATCACTTATAGCAAATGAGCTTAAGGATCGGGCTCTCGTCACGGCCAGCGGAGTTATGAACTAATATTGAAAGAACAAGCATGAATTAGAGCAAAGTTTTGGAGCACTTACTCGACCGGTTTGAAGAAACCGGTCCCGCTCGGAGACGAGGGCGAGCGGGGAAGCGTGGGTTCCCCACACGCCGCGCCGGGGTAGCTTGACCTGTTTAAGCTATTACAACACTACACCCCATGCAAGGGGGGGATCGTGGGGAAGGGAAGATGATAGTTACAATCAAAACTACCTCCACGCAGGGAGGGGCCTTCAGCCGGCCAAGCGGGGTGGGGAAAACTAGGGCTAAAACGATGATGAAGTGAATATGCTGAATCTGCCTTCTCTCGGCAATTGTGGATAGACAGTCGGTACTGTGGCTGCAGAACGTGATCAGGAATTTTTCCGAGGGCGAGACCAGTGGGAAAATCTTTGTTACTGGAACTGGAGTGCCTCTGAATTTTTCCGAATTCTTCTGGGGTCGCTGCTGGCCTGGGCAGGAGCTCGAACAGGGACGCTGATTCTCAGACTGACAGCAACTGGTTACTAACAGCAGGAAGAAGAGGTTGCCTCGGCCGCTCCCGAAACTCCGAATCAGGTGCCGCCAGAGCTGCTGGAACTGTGGACGAGTCTTCTTTGCAACAGAACTGACGGGGAAGCCGAAAGATGCCGGAGAAGATCAGGGGACCCAGAAAGTGAGTGGGGGTCGGTGCAGACTGTGGGAAGCAGAGTCGCACGCCTGAGGAAGAAAATTCGTAACTTCTGCTGCCTGATGCCGAACGGAGTTCTGCTTCTTGGTTCTGAAAGTAGACAGGAGAGGAAGAACTTTTCAGAAGAGCTCGTGGCCTGATTCCTCCGGGGTTTGTCGTGGTGAAGCTTTCTCTCCTGGATCAGGATCTCTGCAGAGCTAGCTCCTGGTTTCCAACAGCAGGTTGCAGAGGATGCCCCCGACAGCTCCCGAACTCGGAATCTAGCACCGTCAGAGTCGTTGGAACCGTGGACGAGTCCTCTTCGCAGAAAAACTGACAGGGGAAGCCAACCGATGTCAGGAGAAGACTAGGGGATGCAGAACAATGGCGACTAGGTCGGTGCAGACTATGAGTAGCAGATCTGCGTAGCTGAGGGAGAAAAATGAGAACTCTGGATCACGAACGCCGAATGAAGTTCTGTTTCTTGATTCTGGAAGTAGACTGGGCGATGAAGAACTTTGAAGAAGAACTCGTGGACTGATTCCTTCGGGTTCGTCGTGGCAGAGCTTCTAATCTGGCTCAGGTCCTCAGCCGAGGCAGAACTGCGCAGTTGTGGAGAATGGACCTCCTGGACGGCTCGGAGATCGGAAGAAGATGAAACCACTTCTGTTGCGAAGGAGACTGGTAGACGCTTCCGACAGATGGCTCTTGGGTCTTCAAACTCATCCGGAGGAAGTCGTGGTGGCCGCTGCAAGTTGCTGGTTCATCTGCAACCTCTGGACAGCAAACTGCAACTTCGAAGTAGCTTCCAATGACCAAGAAAGAAGAAGGGGAAGGGGGTAGATGAGTGTGGGAGTGACCCCTGGTTGTAAGGGGGTCTTGGAGGGGGTGTTCTAAGGTGTGGGAGGTGGAGAATAAGGTCTGGAAGAGGGTCCAATAGATGGTGGTAGTGGGGGCTGCGAATTTGGTTGGAATGGAGAGAGGGAAAGGATATTCGAAAATAGGTTTAAGGGTGGGGTTAATTTTTTGTCTTGGGAATGGGGGGGTTGTGTTGGGGAAGGGAAGGGGTGCTTGGGGTAGTGGGAAGGGTGCTTGGGAAAGTGGGAGGGGTAGTTGGGGGTTGGATGGTGAGGAGAGGATTGGTGGAGGGGGTCTTGGGAAGGGGTGGAGTATTGATGAGGGTTGTGGGGAATGGGAAGAGGCTTAAATGGGGTAGGTGGGGAGTGGAGGTGGTTGGGAAGGGAGGAGAGAGAAGAAAATTCGAATTTGGGTGTTGAGGAGAGAGAAAGTGGAGTGAAAAGAGAGATTAAGAGAGGGAAGGGTGGGGAATCTCTCCCCTAGGGTTTCTCACCCAAAAAATGAATCTCTCCACTAGATAAGAAGTGTAAACTCTCAAAATGGCAAGTTTTTTCATTCATTGATTCATTAAGTTGAAATGGGGGGAATGGGGTCCTATATATAGGAAACCCACATTTCTATAAAAGTCCCTGACAAATGACTCAATGACAAATAACCGAGGGGGTAGGGGAGAGCCCTTGGGCCAAGCCCAATGAATTGGGCCCAATAGCTAACTAGACAACCTAATGACACTCAAACTTAGGGAAATGAACACAAGACCTAGGAACATGACTCAAATAAAAGGGAAAAATACATCAAATGACTCAAATAAAAATTACATAGGACTCAAAATTAAATGACTAGACCATGCCGGATGCAACCGGGCGAGGAGACGAGCTGTGAACGTGGGCATGGGAGGTGATGTCCCCATCATACGGCCATGTCAACTACCCCCATCATGGGGTGCGGGAGAACTCGACTCCATCGAGTAAGTGTCCTTCTCTCCTTTGAGGGTGTAGAAGTGGTACTGCCTCAAGTCTTCGAATGAGACCGATCCATCCACCTGCCAAGATAGCGCTCGTATACTTGCTCCTGGTGGTAGTGACCTGTTCATCGAATATTCGTTCAATGCGCTCACGCTGGGATCTCTTGGCTGGTGGACTCTCCTCACGGTGGGTGCTCTCTGAACGGAGGGAATAGGCTCAATATCCTCACTAGGTACCACCGTGGTCCCTTGTATGGCACTAGGTTAGCGACACTGAATGTGGGACTTAACCCCATATTCCTCGGGGAGATCTAACTCATTGGCATTTGCACCAATGCGCTCAGGACCTGGAAGGGACCAGCCCCACGTGGCCTCAATTTGGAGATGGCTCCCGGGGAGAGCCTCTCCGTCCTTACCATCACAAAGTCACCCTCATGGAATTCTTAGTGACGTCGATGAGAGTCGGCTCGCCTTTTATAAGTCACATTCTTCTTGCTAATGTGCTTGCGGATCTCTTTATGCAATGTTGTGAATGCAGACATTATAGGGGTGATGGGTGGACCTGGGCAACCAAAAGTAGACCTATCATGTAATGATGTAGTGTAGACTTTGGTCAGCCTAGGTGGGCCGGGGCACCCGTAGGTGGCCCTATCATGCAAAGTGGTGATAAATATCGGGGGACCCGGACATCCGTAGATGCCTTTGACATGCTTAAGACCCATGATGAATGAAGGTGGACCATTACATCCGAACATGGACCACTCATACTTTTTACTTGACATGTGGGTGATATGAATGAATGGACCCAATTGACTCAATGACAAATAATCGAGGGGGTAGGGGAGAGCCCTTGGGCCAAGCCCAATGAATTGGGCCCAATAGCTAACTAGACAACCTAATGACACTCAAACTTAGGGAAATGAACACAAGACCTAGGAACATGACTCAAATAAAAGGGAAAATACATCAAATGACTCAAATAAAAATTACATAGGACTCAAAATTAAATGACTAGACCATGCCGGATGCAACCGGTGCGAGGAGACGAGCTGTGAACGTGGGCATGGGAGGTGATGTCCCCATCACCTGGCCATGTCAACTACCTCATGAAGGCCTTGACCCATGCCAATGAGCGGCTTGATAACATATTGGGTCGACTCAACCAACTTGGAGAAAATGGGCCCGCCCCAAGGACGGACGATAGAAGGACATGTTCCCCACCTCCCATATTTGATGGAACTCAACCTATTGACTATTTAGAGTGGAAAGTCTCAATGGACCATTACTTCACTTGGTATCCTATGTCTGAGGATGAGAAAGTCCGATTTGCCAAATTGCAACTTACCAAACGGGCCCACACTCATTGGTTGAAAATTGAAGGCTTAAGGATAATTAGAAGGGAAGGTCCCCTCACAACATGGGGGGACATGAAGGAACAACTTAGGGCTAGATATATTTTCCCCTCCCATTCCGAACACCAAAGCCCAAAGAGCATTTCAACTCCTTCATTTCCCCTTAGCCAACCCAAGACCCTAATCACGCATTCCCCAACATTTCCCACCTCTCCTACTCCAACCACAACATCTACATCCGACATCCAAGTCCTCACCACAACCATATATCCACATACCCAATTGGACCCCATGTCCACCCCTCCACCTAGGCCCATAATGGCTACCACCCCCAAACCCAAATCCCCTCACCAAACCCGCACCCCATAAGCCCCCTTGGCCACCACCGCAACCTCACCATCATCCCCAAAAAGGGACACATCTCCCAAAACTAATCAACCCAAATCTCCTCACCCAACCCACCTTCCACTTCCCACCCCAATCCTACCCCAATTTAGGCCTCCACTACTTCCACTCCCAATTCCAACCCACGTCCGACCTTGCTCACCTCCTCGGGTGCGCCATGCATCGACTGTCACCAACCCACCCACCATAGACCTTCCTACCGCATTGTCCTTAGGAGTTGCAACCCACACACCCACCCAAGTGGAGAGGGATACCAATCCGGATCCACCTCCCAAAATAAAGAAAATCCAAGGGCCACACAACTCACCCACCACTCCTAGCCTAGCTCCTCAAGAGCTACACACCCTTCCCCATGACACCGTCACCATAGATGAGTCCGTACTCCAACGGCTCAAGCGAGGCCTCACCATTCCTAGTTCACAACCAAGCCACCTACCCATGGGACATCAATCCCAAATCATTCCAACTCAGCCTCATGTCACTTATTAAACCTCCTATTGTGTGGAAGATTTGGGAGACTTAGTGGCCTACCTACATTGGCAAGTCCACTTGACCGATATGCTAGCCATGAGGCCGTCAGAGCCTAGCACCATTATCCTAGCTTACCCCGCCGTTGGCTCCATCACTTCCATCTACACTAATGGCCAATTTACGAGTGAGATCATACTATTTCTTCCATGGAAGAGGAACCCATCCTAGTCTACTCCCCAACCATTGAGATCCAAGTGCTTTGATTGGCCAACCCATTAGCAACCGTGGCCCAATTATTTTGGAGGAGGATGACTCACCATTTGAGGACCTTGAGAACTTGGAGTACCCCTATCTAGTGACCCTTACCATGATCCCTTTAACCCCTTCCTAAGGGAGCCTAGATTTCCATGTAACCTACTCCCCCTATTCACCACCCACCTCACCCTACCCATATCGCCCATGTTGACCCAAACTCCTCCCTTCCTAGAATCGGGTTACACCATGAGAGCCTTGACCTTAGGCAACAAACACCTTGGATTGATGAAACCCCCCACCCCATAACCACCTTCCTAGATCCCTTCGACCCATTCACATGGAAGTTCAAAAGTCATCCCACATCTATGCACATGGAAGACACCTTTGGGATAAACATGCATGTGTCTAGGTTTATCACACCATCTGGCATAATTCATAAGTCGGTACATTCATTCACATCACCCACATGACAACTAGGAAGCATAAGTGGACCGTATTCAGATGTATTGGCCCACCTTCATTCATCATGAGTCTTAAGCATGAAAGGAGCATACATGGATGTCCGGGTCCCCCGACATTTGTCACACCCATGCATAAAAGGTTCATCTATGGATGTCCCGGCCCTCCTAAGTCTGTCACAGTCTTCATGGCATCAAAGTGTGATCGGTCTACATTTGGCTGCCCCGGTCCACCTTGGCACACCATACTTTTCACACCAACATCGCATCGTAGTACATGGCATACGCATTCTCGCAAGCATCTAGCAACGAGCGGTGAGGATCGCAAAAAGCGGGCAATATCTTGTAAGTGGCACTTGGGATTCCAAGTAGGCGGCTTGGTAATGGTGACCTTGGAGTGGCTCTACCCTAGGGCTATCTCCAAACCGAGGGCACAAGGACTTGGACCTTCCCGAGTTCTGAGTGGCATTGGCAAACATACTTTTGGTCTGAACTTACCAAAGGATTCTGGGACACACCCAACTTTTCGTGTGGCAGATCTAGCACCCTATAAGGGCCCCGTGGTGGAACCTAGTAAGCATCTTGAGCCTACACTTACCTTTGTGAGTGACACCACCGGAGAGCCTCCGCATATCAGCCCGAGAGCCCGACATGAGCACATGGAGACAATACTGGATAAGCAAGATACCATCGCCAGGAAGAGGGTGTGCCCGCGCAATCCTGAGAAGTGGAAGAGCCATCCCTCGGCTACGGAGGCAGGGTTGAGTTGGGAAGATGTTCGGCACCCGAACCCGCTTTGGTGTGCTGCTACCCCGGTGGACCCACACTCGACAGGGTAGAGTTCTCCCCACCCCCGGGGTATGATGGGGACATCCCCAGTCACTCCATCTTTTTTTCGAGACTTCGATTGCTCGCCATCGGCACTTCATCATCTCCATCACTTAATTTTGAGCAGTATCATGTAATTTTCATTTTTTATTTGAGTCATAGATGTAATCTTTCTTTATTTGAGTCAGTTAATAGGTTAATGGGTCAGTTTGATAGTCTTTTGGGCCCAACTAGTGGGCTAGGCCCAGGGGCACCCCTCCCTTGGAGTTGCTTGTCATTAGTGCATTTGGTCAAGGTTAGTTTGGTCATATGGAATTATATAAGCCTATAAATAGGCCCCCACTCCCCTCATATGTAACAACTTTTGAAGAATCATTTGAATAGAAGAAAATCTCTAGTCTTTCTCTCTTCCACCAAATTTCTCTTCACTCTCTCTCTCAGATTATCTCTCTCTTTCTCTAAGGGGTGCGCCCCTTTCTCTCTCCTCCCCCTCCCAACCACTTTCTCTCACTTCCCCTCCCCTAATAACTCAATCCCAAGTCCCCACACCCCCTCCATTAACTCACCCCAACCCCTAGGTCCACTCCTCCAATCCTCTCCCCACCTTCCAACCCCCAACTACCCTACCCACTTTCCCAAACACCTTTTCCTCTCCCCCATGCCACCCTCCACCTCCCAAGACCATTTGAATTTGAAAATTTCCTTCCCTCCATAGCCCTTGGTCGCCCAAACCCCCTCTCCCCTAGGTCAGGTCGCCCTCCCCTTCCCTCCACCTCATTCCACCACCATTTGCCACTACAAGGTAGCAACTTCATTTGCAGGTCACAAGCAGCAAGTTTGGTCCTAGAAGCTGCATCATCTCCGGCATTTCCTTGACTCTTCTGGTGGAAAGGCATATATCTCTGGAAAGGTCATTCAGAGAGCTTTCCAAGCGAGGTGGTTTCGTCCTCATCTGAGCACCGTGCTGATCGGGAGGCACTTTCTTTCTCGACTGCGCAAAGCCTCCCTGGCAGGAGACCAGAGCCGGAGTGGAAGCTTGACTATGATGAACCTGTTGGGAATCTGATCAAGAGTTCTTCTACAAAAATCTTCTACTACAAGTCTTCTATCATCCCCAAGAAGCAGAGCCCAGTTTGGCGACCGGACCTGAGAGTTATCATTTTTACTCCCCGGGTGTGCGGTTCTGCCTCCACTCAGTCTGCACTGACCCCTCCTCAGTGTTCCGAGCCTCCCGGTCTGCTCTGACAACGAACGGCATCTACGTCAAGCTTGTTACTAAGAGGACTCACATACGGTTCTGTCGATTCTTGCGGTGCCTCATTCTGAGTTCAGGAGAGGTCGTGGTGTCCTCTGCTTCCTGCTGCTTAGTTTCTGAAGCAGTCAGAACTGTCAACCTATTTTCCTGTTCAAGCTCCTACTCCGACCAACGCCGGTGCCCGACGAAATTACCAAAATTCAGGCGTCATCCCGACCCAGCTACGAGCAATCTCCAACTGGTTTCGTCATCGGAAAAATTCTGAAGTGGCCGCAGCGTCCAGGGAACCAACTGCCTGTCCTGAAGCGCGGATAGTGGACAGAATCGGCATCGGCTACCATTCTTTGTTTCTAGCCCGATTTTCCCCCTTTTTGCTTGGCCGGCTGAAGGCCCCTCCATGTGTGGACGTAGTTTTGGATGTATTAACAGTTAACCCCCACCCCAAGATCCCCCTCTTGAGAGAGGCGTAGTGTTGTAATAACTTAAACAGGGTCAAGCGGCATCGGCGCGGCGTGCGGGTGCGTATCCACGCCTCCCCGCTCGCCCTCATCTATCGGCCGGGATCGGTGTTCTCACACCGATCAGGTGAGTTCCGGGACACATCCCTCGCTGGTTTATTCATGCTGATTTAGTATTGTCTTTACCTCCGTCGAACGGTAAGTGAGTGCTTGATCCAAATTTCCCTCCAATTGAGTGGCCACCGCGGAGTGAGGTAAGAGCGACCCTACAACCCATGCCTTGGGCATGCTGACCGCCCACTAAATTGGGTATCCCAGCCCCTTAGGGGGTCAGCCATAGTGAAGCCTAGCCTCGGAACGTCAAGGTCCCACTTTGGACCCTCCCCACCATTGCCAATTTGCCCACGGGCAATAGTGTCCGCTAAGCGAGTGAGCTCGCCCGAGTAATTTCATCGTCCAAGTTGTTTGCTTGCGAATCATAGGTCCAAGGTTCATTGGCCTTGTGATTGCCACCCAAGGTGGTGTCACATCACAAGAACTTGTGTGTGTGGATCGTTGTTGGATCCGTGGTTGTGTGTGTGTGTGTGTCGTATTTGATTCGTGTGTGTGCGTGGATCTTCCTAGATCCGCATTTGTGTGTGGGGGGGGGTCTTTTAGATCCATTCTGTCTCATGTGTGTGGATTGCTACACTTGTGGCAGCGGGTGTTTGTGTTGGTGATCCGCTTGTTAGATCGTGTTGGAGACCTCATCTCCGTGTGTGTGTGTGTATTGGGGCACGTCCCTTTGTGTGTGGGCAGGTGTCGTCCTGCGTGTGTGTTTGGAGCGTCGTCTCCGTTTGGGGATTTATCCCCGAGTGAAGCCTCACCGAGTTTGGTGAGGGGTGGACATAGGATTACCGTCGTTGCATCCGAACCACCTTAAAAATTGATGTGCATTGTGTTTTGAATTGTGTGGTTTGGTCCTTTTCTTCTACCTCCATTCTACGTGAGTGATTAGTATAATTGTGATTCCGGATTTATCCACGTATATCTTGCTTAATCCATATCTTCATCTATTAAGTTTGATAAATCCGATTTGTGATCATATAGTTTTGAATCTCTTATCTAGCATTCTATCACATATTTTAAAAAAGGCCAAAAGTTTTCGTAAAATTTGTAATCATCGAATTCACCCCCCTCTTGGGTGTCATTGATCGCGGGACTTCAATAGGATGTCCCCTGCCGAACTCAAGGAGTTAAATGAACAATCGATGGAGCTTCTGAAGAAAGGATTTATCAGGCCGAGTACTTCCCCGTGGGGAGCACCTGTACTATTTGTGAAGAAAAAGGATGGATCCATGAGAATATGCATCGACTATCGACAGTTGAATAATCTCACTATCAAGAACAAGTATCCCCTGCCGAGAATCGATGAATTATTTGATCAAATATCTGGATCCAAGTATTTCTCGAAGATTGATCTCCGGTCGGGATATCACCAATTGAGGATCAAGGATGAGGACATTTATAAGACCACGTTCAGAAGTAGGTATGGGCACTATGAATTTGTTGTTATATCTTTTGGACTAACAAATGCCCCTACAGCCTTTATGCAGTTAATGAATAGTATATTCAGACCTCATCTAGATCAGTTCGTGGTGGTTTTCATTGATGATATATTGATTTATTCCAAGACCAAGGAAGAACTTAAGGAGCATTTGAGGATTGCATTACAGATATTGAGGACAAATCAGTTATATGCAAAGCTCAGTAAATGTGAGTTTTAGCTGGAAGAAGTATCTTTCTTGGGGCATGTTATATCAAAAGACGGTTTATCCGTAGATCCATCGAAGGTTGAAGCTGTAAAGAATTGGGAAAGACCGACCAACGCTAGTAAGATCCGTAGTTTCTTGGGTCTGGCGGACTATTACCGGTGATTCATCAAGGATTTCTCCAAGATCGCCGTACCACTCACTAGGCTAACTCGCAAGGAGATCCGTTATGAATGGAGTGGGGAATGTGAAAGAAGCTTCCAAGCTCTCAAGGATCATCTAACTACTGCCCCAGCATTAGCTTTGCCAATTGAAGGAGAGAAATTCGAGGTATACACCGATGTCTCAGGCGTTGGCCTCGGATGTGTATTGATGCAACAAGAAAGAGTCATAGCGTATTCTTCCCGACAACTCAAGAAGCATGAAGAAAACTACCCAGTTCATGATTTGGAGTTGGCTGCGGTAGTATTTGCATTAAAGATATGGAGACATTATCTATACGGAGTACAGTTCACTATATACACCAATCACAAGAGTCTCAAATATCTCTTCTCACAGAAGGAATTGAATATGAGGCAAAGACGTTGGCTAGAATATCTCAAGGACTTCGACTTCACTATACAATATCATCCTGAAAAGGGTAATCCTGTAGCCGATGCCCTCAGTCGAAAGCCGAGAGCACTATTAGCCAATTGTATGATTCAGGAGTGGAAGTTGCTAGAACAATTCTCTAGACTTAATATAAGCATAGACAAGGACAGTAGGTGTGTCACATTAGCTCATATGAGCATACAGCCAGACTTGCTATCTGAAATACAAGGACTTCAAGATAGTGACCCCGTACTAGTGGAAATCAATGGCAAAATGAAAGAACAACCTGATTTCAAGATAGCCTCGGATGAAGATTGATGTTCATGAATAGAACATGTATACCGGATTGTCCAAAGCTAAAGAAGAAAATCTAAGATGAAGCTCACAGATCAAGGTACACGATTCATCCAGGGTCTACCAAAATGTACCAAGATTTGAAAAGGACGTTATGGTGGCCCTATATGAAAAGGGAAGTAGCAGACTTTGTGTCTCGCTGTCTCACATGCCAACAAGTCAAGGCAGAACACCAAAAGCCTGCCGGTAAGCTACATCCTCTAGATATTCCCAAATGAAAGTGGGAGGATATCGGTATGGACTTCAATATGGGTCTGTCTAAATCAAAAGGAGGACATGATGGAATATGGGTTATCATCGACCGATTGACCAAATCGGCACACTTCTTGCCAATCAAGAGTCGATGGTCAGTTGATGTCCTTGCTGCATTATACATTAAGGAGATAGTCAGGTTACATGGTGCACCTGTCTCAATCGTGTCCGATAGAGATGCTCGTTTTACTTCTCACTTTTGGAAGGGTCTACAACATTCGCTAGGGATGAGACTTAACTTTAGTACAGCTTTTCATCCTCAAATGGATGGCCAGACCGAGAGAACCAATCAGGTAGTTGAAGATATGCTCAGAACTTGCATCATTGATTTTGGTGGAAGCTGGCATGATCACTTGCCTTTGGTTGAATTTGCATACAATAACAGCTACCAGGCATGTATACAAATGGCACCTTTCGAAGCTTTATACGGAAGGAGTTGCCGATCGCCTTTGTATTGGGACGAAGTTGGCGAGAAACAACTATTAGGTCCAGACATGGTAAGGGATACCACTGAAAAGATTCAGTTGATTAGAGAAAGACTTCAAGTTGCTCAGTCTAGACAGAAGGCTTATGCTGACACAAGAAGAAGAGATCTCGAATTCTAAGTCGGAGATCATGTATTTCTCAAGATATCACCTGAACGTGGAATAAGAAGATTTGGTGTTAAGGGCAAGCTTACACCAAGGTTTATCGGACCTTTTGAGATACTAGAAAGAGTTGGCGAGGTTGCTTACCGCGTCGCTTTACCTCTTCAATTGTCTGAAGTTCATAATATATTCCACGTATCCATGTTGAAGAAGTATGTGCACGATCCGGCACATATCATCGATCATGGAGACCTAGTGATTCAAAGGGATCTCACTTATGAACAAAAGCCCATGAAGATCCTCGATCGCGAAGTACGAACATTAAGGAGCAAAGTTATTCCCATGGTCAAGGTGCAATGGAGTAAAAGTTCAGAACATGAAGCCACATGGGAGACCAAGGAGTCTATGATGAAACGTTTCCCAAAATTATTCTAAAAGGGTATGTACTCTACACTCTCCACGTCTATATACGATTGAATTTGGGGATCAAATTCTTTTAGGTGGGGGAGGGTGTAGCAACCCTGGTAACTTAAAGGACTAGAAAGTCTAAATAAATTAAAAACAATAATTAAACAAGGCCCAGACCTTGTACATGACCCTCTTTCGCCCTAAAAAGTCTGACAAAAGAACTCATGGACACTACTATTGTATTATAATAAATTTAATAATGACATGTTATTTTTAGGTAAGCATTTAATGCACAAAGTAATTTTAATTGAATTAAGAATCATTAAATCTCGAAGAAAATGTCAATTTATATTTTATTACTAATTTAGAAAATTTAATATTCCACATTTATTACATTATAATCTTATTAGAAGGGAGAAGGATATATATATAAGATTTAATTACATTAATGCTACGTAAAAGATAAAAGAATGAGCATATATGCAATTTCGGTTCTTTCAGGAGCATTAAGAAAAGGCCAAAAAACTCAATTGACGCCTCTTCGTACAGGCGTATCCAACGTGAAAGACGACTTAATGCAAGTCGTTATTTACAAATTAGCAAAAGTCAAATAAAGTGTATAGTTAAAAGTATTATAAAATAATAGGGATATTTATATAATATCGGTCCTTTAGAGGTTAAGGAGAAATGCCAAAATGCAATTGACGCCATTTATTTAGGCGTTGATTTTAAATGTGACGACTTAATAAAAGTCGTTATTTTATTCTAAAATGAATAGTGCCCATTTTTGAATTAAAGAATTTTGGAAAACTAATTATATGAAAAAATAGAGAAAAATGAAAAACTTGTACCTCTAAAATTTTCCATCTAGATCACATCAATAAAAAAAGATAAAAATCTAGAAAGATCGTTACACCTTAAATAGGGAAAGGTGAATGACGCCTCCGAGCAAGTCGTCATTTAATTTTGGACGACTGTGTATACATGCGTCATTTATTGAAATAACGCCCCAACATGAGGCGTCATTTCCAAAAGGAATAGTCGGTGTTTGGTTCGAACAGGGATGCTATCTAGGTAAGTTTGGATTAAGGAAAGGGATCCATACGTGGATATCTGTGATTTTAATCCTAATCGAACTCCTACAACCCACTAGGATTGCTTCTCCTATAAATACCACCATTCCGTCGAGCTTCCTGTTGACATTATTCATCAAAGACACCCTGCTGGTCCTGAGCGGGCAGTGGATCACCGGATAGTGAACTGCAAGAAAGGGAAACGGATCAGGGGGCCCAGGGATGAGTCCCTGGGGAAAACCCTCCGATGCTTAAGTCAGTAGAGCTATGGTGGGAGCAATATAGGGAGGAAGTAGCTTCTGCGCGAGATCCCTCTCCACCAGAAGGGTGAAGTGGTTCCTGCTCAGGAGTTTTGAGCGTGTGATTGCCCTTACCTTTCGCCGGAGGGTATCCCTGGGTTAAATAGTGCGCGTCTTCTGGAGTCCTGTAAGTCGAGGAGTTTCAGGTGGGGGTTACGTCCTCGACGTGGGCTTTCATTGCCTTATCGTGGGAGCGTTATCACCTTGGGGAGCTGGAGTCCCTCACCTTTATAAATTCCTGCCCACAGAGGACTCTTAACGGCTGCATGGATAAGCAATCGTCGGCCGTACCGAGCTCAGAGAGGCCAGCCCTATCCGGGCGGTAGGCTTAGCTCGGACGAAGATGGGTCGGATTGGTCGACATGCGCCTTCTTCCCCTGGGCGGAGAGATGGCTCGGGCATGGACCTTTCCTGTGACCTGACCGACGCTCGGGCCTTCCGAGCCTAGAGGCCGCCTAGGAAGGTAGTATCCTCGAGCGAAACTTTTATTGGGCTTTCTCGCCTAAGTGGGCCCCAGGGGCTGTCACCTTGGCTGAGCTGAGCCTTGTTGGGCCCTGAGGGGCCTAGTTCGGCTGCTCTTAATTGGGCTACAGAAATCCCCCTCTCCACTTGTCCCCCTCCTACTCCCGAGCCTTAATAAGCTCGAGGAGTAGTCGTTTGGGGTTTTGGACCAGCGTGGCTCAGGTGGGTGGAAATCTGGCGGTGTATGAAGCCACATGTCGTGGTCACCTTGGCCCGTAATAATTGCAATCCTGACGGATTTGAAATGAAGGGGCCCCCTTTTCTCGGAGGTCGGAACGACGCGCCGCCTCCCGCGTGGGTTTATAGGCGTTGGGCGCTGGTTGTCATCCCAGACTCTTTCCGTTGTTAGGGTTTTGGCTTTCCTTCGCTTCTTTACTTTTGGGGCTCTTTGATGCGCAGTGAGGACACAGCGGAGGAGCAGAGACTTGCGGCGGCGTTTGAGGAGTTGGCGAAGATAACTGCGGAGGCGGTCCGGCAGCTTCCTCCTCCCCCGGAATCTTCGAGGTCTCGAGAGAATTCTTCTTCAAGTTCTTCCTCGGAATCTATGGCGGGCCAGCGTTCGGATGCCGAGGGATGGGGCGACGAACTGGTGGTGAGAGCGCCGGTCCAGAACTGCAGCGAGTTGGGGGAAGCCGAGGTGAAGAGGCTGGAGCATCAGTTTCGCCTGCCTCACAAGTATAGCTTTGCTGCTGCTGCCCCGTATGAGACGAGCCTGGATTCTCGTACGGGCCACATCTGCATCTTTCTTCTGGCGTGGAAGAGCGGGTTTCGCCTCCCCTTCGAGCCCTTCGTCCTCACGCTTCTCAACTTTTTCCAGTTGGCACCCATTCAGTTGGTAGCCAACTCGTACCTTCTCCTCTCCGCTTTCGAATCCTCTGTCGTCAGTGCGGGGTTCCTCCTTCTTTGGACCTCTTCCACTATTTCTTCGAGTTGAAGGCGCACCCGTCGGCGGGGAAGGGTTTTTACTTCATCCAGGCGAGGAGGAATAGGAGCTGTATTTCGCTGGCGGCGAGGATTCTTCGCATAAAGGGTGGAAGACCCAATTTTTCTGGGCGGGGATTAACTCGGTGGAGGAGACTTGGAGGTGCCAAGTAATGCCCAATTTCACCCGAATATCCCTCCCCGGCAGGAGGAGTTCCCCCCACATGTGGAGGAGTATGCTGCTCGTTTGCTGAAACATCGCCAGTCTACCGAAGAGCTGGTGACGCCGGAGAATATCGAGCGGTGTCTTCTTACGCGGCTGAAGCGTCAGGTGCCACAACTTAGATCCTCCTTCGGATGAGGGGGTCATCTTTCCTTTTCCTGATCACGTCCTTCTTCTTTGTGCAGACACCAGGCGGGAGCCTCTGGAGGAGGCCGCTGAGATCATTGACCTTGGCGACGACTCGGCGGCTGATGAGCCGGGCGCTCCTGTGGGTCGCTCCCGAGCCCGGGACAAGGGCAAAGGGGCAGCCTTGGAGGGGACTTCTCGGCCGTGCGGGGCGAAGCGCAAGGATCCCGTGGAGGGGAGGTTGCGGGAGGCCGTGAAGGCCAGGAAACGGCCAGGAAGGCGGGCCGTCCCCGCCGCTGGGGGCAATTCTGGCTCGGCGGCGCTCCCCTCTCTGGGGCAAGATAGGACCGACCCTACCGAGCCGGCTCTCCCATCTGCTGAGCGAGAGGGGGCCGAGGAGACCAGGGGCACCCCGGGGGGTGACGGTGACGGGTCGGCTCTCCCCTTGTCGGGAATAGAGGGGGCCGAAGTTGAAACAACCGTGGCCGAGGCCGGGGCGCCGGTCGAGGCGGGTGATGTCTCGGGCGGCGACGTGCGGGCCGAGACGGTCGAGGTTGGGGGTTCACCGACAGAGGCGTCGCAGCCCCAACCGTCCGTGGCGCACGGGGCGGCCTAGCTCGCAGCGTCGATCGAGGTCGGGGGTTCGCCTGCGGGGGCGTCGCAACCCCAACCGACCGTAGCGCGTGGGGCGGCCGAGCCCGCAGCTCGATCTGGGCCTTCCGGCGAGGCGCCAGGTGCAGAAAGGGTTCCCATGCCAGAGGCTCTGGAAAGGCTCGGCATCTCGAGCAATTTATACCAGCTTTGCCGCGAGGTGTCCGCGAGGATGAAAGGAGGAGACAAGCGTCATTCTCCACCCAGGGTCCTCGACATCATTATGGAGGGCGGCCTGGTCATGGCCCAGATGGGGGCCACAATGGCGGAGACTTATGCCCGGTCGGAGTCAGAGCGGTCGAATCTTGCTTGGACCCTCGGAGGGTGCGAGAGGAAACTAGCTCAACTCAATGAGGCGCATGAGGGGCTCCGACGGGAGTTCTCCGCGATCAGGGAGTTGTCGCGGTCGAGCCGGCTGGAGGTCGGAGTGCTGACCGAGCAACTAACCAAGGCCCGGGAATCGCTCGAGTGGAAAAGTAAACTCCTTGAAGAGGAGCGCCTTCTTCGTCTCGAGCTGGATGGCCGTTGGGAGGCCGAGCGCGCCGAGTTGGTGGACCGGGCGGAGGCAGCGGAGCGCCTTCGTTTGGAGGCCGAGGCCGACCGAGCTGAGGCAGAGAAGCGATCGATCAAGGCCGAGGAGTGGGCGGCCGAGGCCAAACGGAAGTCGGCCGAGGCAGAGAAACGATCGGTGGAGGCCGAGGAGCGGGCGTCCGAGGCGGAGCGGGAGAAGGCCGAGCTTGCCGACAGGATGGGACTGGCCGGGGCGGAGGCGATCGAGCAATACAAGGGCTTGAGGCCTACCGGGCCGACCTGCAGGAAGCTGCCCTTCCCTACTATGAGTCAGCACTTCGCCGAGGCATCCGCAAGGGGTTTAAGCAGGGTTACCGCCGGGCAGTAGCTTATGCCGGGGAACAAGATTCTGGGATCGACTTCCCCTCTGGCCAACGCTATGACTCGGACATGTCATCTTCCAGCTCCTCTGCATCGGGCGGGGAAGATCCAGAGGGCTCTTCTCCTGAGGGGTCGCCAACTCCGGCTGCCTCGGGAGGGCTCGCGACCGAGGCAGTTCCCGCGCAGGCGGGGTCAGTGCCAGGGCCGGCCGTCACCGAGGGCGCCGGGGGCGAAACACCTGCGCCTTCCACTTCCGAGCTTCAAAGTGGGCCCTAGGCCTGATGTATCATCCTGTTTTGCCTCCTTCTTTGTTTGTCTCTTTCTTTTTTCAAAAAAGGACTTCCACTTTTTGTAAGGCAATAAATAAAATCTTACTTGCTTCACGCTATCCTTGCCGTGATTTGATCAGCGTATCTGCAGTAGTTGGAAAGGACCGATACTTTCTGCGCAGAACTCCCATGATGGTTGGGTGAGCGTCTGCCAGGGTGTCTTTCCGTTTGATCGCGCCTTGAATGCTTAGCCGCTTCGTGTGTCCCGCTGGGGGCGGAAACGAGGAGTTTGAGGTGACCAGTCATAAAGGGGAAATCCCTTTGGCGTGTTTTCGAGGAGAGAGTCTTTTAAGTCAAGCAGCCTCCCCTCGCCTTTATAAGGGACTTAGGGGCGTCTCTCCATCTACATCGCTTTAGGGTTTTCTAGGGCGGTCTTTCCTCTCTCCATTTCTCGTAGCGCTGAGCCTTTGCATTCAGAGCATGGAAGATCCTTCGGAAGACGATGCTGTCGAAGATGGAGGGTGGCAGGTTTTTGCCGCTTCAGGTTTTGAGCAGGTTCGACGATCGTCGCGCGGGTTTGAAGCGTGTCCGATGGTCGTCGCGCAGATCTGGAGAGGATTTTGACGGAGAAATCACGCCGTTTCCTCTATCAGTTCCGGCGAGGCTTCCCGGAGGGGGGCGAGATGGAAGATGGATGGGGGCATCCGGCCTCTCCGCTGCCCGTCCCTCTCTGCTCGCTTCAGGGATGGGGGGAGAAGCAAATTAAGCTCCCTCCTTTCCTGGCCTTCCCCTGCCTCCTCGTCCAGCTATGCTGGTTTCTTTTTCTTTCTGGCAGCCTCTTTTTCCCTCTTCTGCTCGTCCTTTCTTTCACTCTTCGGAGGGTGCTTGCTCTCTGTACGTTCCAAAGAGTTGGCAGGTTGGAAGAGAGGAGGCCTTCATAGGCGTTCCCTCTTCCCAGCCTCTGTCAACTTGGAAGGTAGCCTTCCCCACCGCAGTCCCTTCTGTCACCTTTGTCATGGGCCACCCGAGCCAACTGGGTCGACAACCTTTTATCCGAGCCAGTTTCTACGCGAGGCAGAGTCAGTGGCTGGACGCAAGGAGATCAACCGAGTCAGCCGAGCAATGGCCTCTTGCAGTGGTGCCAGATGGATTTTTTGCTTTCTGTTGTGTAATGTATTGGCTTTTGCCTTTCTGATGTACCAACAATCGTTTGAATGAAAAGGAGAAAATTTTATTTCACTCAGATTGTTTGCACGAACTTCAAAAGTAGAACTTGCGTAGTGTGGCTGCATTCCATGTCCGAGGGATGGGTTCCCCTTCCATTGTAGATAGCCGGTATGCTCCTTTCCCGAGCGTCTCGACCACTCGGTAGGGGCCTTCCCAGTTAGGGGATAGCTTGCCCGCCGCCTCTAGTGGTCGAGAGGCTTCGGCTTTCCTAAGGACGAAGTCTCCCGGTTGGAAGTGCATGTCTCGACTTTGGCGTTGTAGTATCGAGTGAGGCGGCGATGGTACTCCGTTGCTCGGATGCTGGCAATCTCTCGGAGTTCATCTGCTAGGTCGAGGTTCTCGAGTAATTTTTGCTCGTTTACCTCGGGCGAGAAGCAGATGACTCGGAGGGAGGGATTGGCGATCTCCAACGGAATGACGGCCTCGATGCCATATACCAACTGGAAAGGACTCTCACCGGTTGCCGTTCTGGGAGTCGTTATGTGGGACCAAAGTACGCTAGGTAGTTCCTCGAGCCAGTTGCCCTTGGCCTTTCCGAGTCTAGTCTTTATGCCTTTTAAGATAGTCTTATTGGCATTCTCGACTAGCCCGTTGGCCTGAGGGTGGGCGACCGAAGTGAAGTGGTTGCGAATACCTAGGTCGGCACATCTGTCTCAGAAATAACGAGAGTCAAATTGCCGACCGTTATCGCTCACTATCACCCGGGGATGCCGTAACGACAAATGATCGACTTCCAGATGAAACTCCAGACGACTGTCTCGGTGATCCTCGCCGTGGCTTCGGCCTCGATCCACTTGGTAAAGTAGTCGATGGCGACGATGATAAACTTCTTCTGGGCCTGAGCCGTAGGGAACGGCCCAAGAATGTTGATCCCCCACCGAGCGAAGGGGTATGGCTCGGTCAGGTGACGAGCTCCGTAGCCGGCTGATGGACTAAGTGGTCAAATCGGTGGCATCGATCGCACTGTTGCACGTAGGCCGTGCAGTCGCGCTGCAGAGTGGGCCACCAGTAACCCTGCCGTAGCAGGATCCGGGTGAGTGACCTTCCTCCTGAGTGCGCTCCGCACAGGCCTTCATGAATATCTTGGATAGCTCGGTTGGCTTCGTCGGGCCGAGACACTTCAGGAGGGGACCGGAGAAAGATCTCCGGTAGAGAGTGTCGTCTAGAACGACGAAGCGCCGGGCTTGGTACTTCAATCTGCGGGCCTCTCGAGGGTCGGAAGGCTCTTGAGAGTCCCGGAGCCACGACAGGTAGGGGGTGCGCCAGTCGCTCGGAATGGCTGAGTCAACAGTAAGGAGCTCCGAGTCAATGCTCGGGCGCTCTAGCTCTTCAAGGAGGACCGATCGGGTACCTTCGGGGTCGAGAGAGGAGGCCAGCCGAGAGAGGGCGTCCGCTCGGGAGTTTTCCTCCCGAGCTATTCGGACTACCTCAAATCTCTCGAACTGTTGGGCCAGGTCTCTGACCAGTTGGAGGTATTTGATCATTGGTGCCTCTCGAGCTTCGTACTCGCCGTTGACTTGGCTAGCGACCAGCTGGGAGTCAGTATGGATTTTGACTCGCTCAGCCCCTAACCGTCGGGCCATGCGCGCTCCCGAGATAAGGGCCTCGTACTCGGAAGCGTTGTTGGATGCCTGAAAGCTGAACTTCAAGGCGTATTGCAGTTCTGCTCCTTCGGGGGACTTCAGGAGGATTCCGGCACCACTACCGACCGAGTTGGAGGATCCATCAACGAACAATTCCCAGGTCGGCCCGGGAGCGGACGGGGATCTTTCTTCAGTCGGATGGTGCTTTCGGCGATGAAGTCGGCGAGCGCTTGGCCCTTCACAGCTGAGCACGGCCGATAGGATATATCGTAGGCCCCAAGCATAATGGCCCATTTGACGAGTCGTCCCGAGGCTTCGGGGTGGGCCAGGATCTTCTTCAATGGTTCACCGGTTAGCACGGTGATGGGGTGACC
Organism: Amorphophallus konjac; assembly: GCA_022559845.1. Classification (NCBI taxonomy): domain Eukaryota; kingdom Viridiplantae; phylum Streptophyta; class Magnoliopsida; order Alismatales; family Araceae; genus Amorphophallus; species Amorphophallus konjac. Next base: position 62,581,901 of record CM040129.1, on the reverse strand, counting down.
CTGGAAATAGGGCCGGAGGCGCCTGGCGGAGGTAACCAACGCTAGCACGAGTTTCTCGTTTGCGGGGTACCTCCTTTCAGCCTCGTTGAGCACCTTGCTGGTGTAGTAGACCGGCCTCTCGACTCCCGAGTCATTTCTGACTAGGACCGAGCTAACCGTAGATGGTGTTGCCGAGAGATAGAGCAGCAAGACTTCACCCGGAACGGGCTTGGAGAGCACCGGGGGCGAGGCCAAGAACTCCTTGAGCTCGGTGAACTCTCTCTGGCATTCCTCATCCCATGCGAACGTAGCAGATGCCAATTTGGGCCCCCTCAATAGCTTGAAGAAGGGCAAGCATCGTTCGGCCGCATGGGATAGGAACCGGCTGAGAGCGGCGACACACCCAGTTAGGCGTTGGACGTCCTTGATGCAGGTGGGCGGGCGCATGTCCAGGATGGCCTGGACCTTATCGGGGTTGGCCTCGATCCCACGCTAAGTGACTAGGAAACCCAGGAACTTCCCGGATCTCACTCCGAAGGCACACTTGGCAAGATTGAGCTTCATGTTGTACCTCAGGAGGGTGTCGAAGGTCTCAGCGAGGTCGGTGAAGTGGTCTTCGGCCTTGGGGGTCTTGACGAGCATATCGTCGATGTAGGCCTCGACGTTCCGACCTAGCTGTCCTTCAAACATGTGGTTGACCAGCCTCTGGTACGTGGCTCCGGCGTTTTTCAACCCGAAAGGCATCCGGGTGTAGCAGTATACGCCGTAGTCGGTGATGAAGGCGGTCTTCTCGACATCTTCTGGATCCATTCTGATCTAGTGGTAACCTGAATAGGCGTCTAGGAAGCTGAGTATCTCGTTGCCCGAGGTTGAGTCAACCAATTGGTCGATGCTCGGCAACAGGATAACAGTCCTTAGGGGTGGCCTTATTCAGGTCGTGAAATCCACGAACATCCGCCACTTGCCTGAAGCTTTCGGTACCAGGACGACGTTGGCTAGCCACGTCGGGTACAGGACCGGCCTAAAAAGGCCAGTCTCTTGCCCCTTGGTGACCTGCGCCTTGATGATCGCCTGTTTCTCCGGTGCATGCTTCCTCCTGCGCTGCTGTACGGGCTTCACGGCGGGGTCGAGGTTGAGCTTGTGCATTACAGTCTCCTCTGGTATCCCAGAGAGTTGATCATCAGCCCAAGCAAAAACTCGGATGTACTCAGAAAGGAACTTTTTATATTGCTGTTGAACCTCAGATGGTAGGTCGGCTCCGATCTTTACTCCTAGGGTCGGGTCATCGTTTAGGAAAACTGCCAGCAATTCGCCACCAGGTTCGGTGGTTGCAGATTTATCCTCGACTCCCCGGGGGCCCTTGTCCTTCCCGTCCGGCCTTGTGGCCTCTACCGAGATATTGTAGCACCTTCTGGCCGCGGCCTGGTTACCTCGGACTTCCCCCAACCCATTTTTGGTGGGGAACTTCATTTTCTGGTGATAGGTAGACGGCACCGCTTTTATTCGGCTGAGGATTCCCCGGCCGAAGATGGCGTTGTATGCTATCATACCTTTAATCACTATGAAGTCCACCATGACCGTAACGGTTTTGGGTGGGGTGCCGAGGGTAACCGGCAAGGCTTAGGGCTCCCTCGGGATAGGTGGCCAGGCCATTGAACCCGCAGAGAGGGGTTCGGATCGGGCGGAGTTTGGATGGTTCCTCCCCCATCTTAAGGAAACAATCATAAGATAGTACATCAGGGGCACTCCCATTGTCAACTAGAATCCTATCTACGTTACAATGGTTTATCGTAGCCGAAATCACGAGGGCGTCGTCATGCGGGGTGCTCAGCCCTTCCAGGTCTCGGTCGGAGAAGACTATGACCTGGGGCTCACTCGGCGGGGCCTTGGGAGGCTCTATGGCTCGGCTCACCCGCTCGGCATGACGCTTCCTTCCTCGGCTGCTGTCGCCGCCTGATGCTGCTCCTCCGGAGATGACATTGATGTGTACCCCGCGGGGGGCATTGTCGATCTCCTCTGGGGTGCCTCGGTCTTCTTTACGCTCGGCTATGAACCGAGCTAGATGTCCCTGACGGATGAGGCGCTCAATCTCGTCCTGGAGATGGTGGCAGTCGCCGGTGTGGTGCCCGTGATCGCTGTGGAACAAGCAGTGCTTGTTGCGATTACGGTTCTTCGATCTCATTGGCTCGGGTTGGCGGAGGAGGCCCGAGTCCTTGATGCCTTCGTAGATCTCGTAGACCGGCGCAGCTAGTGGGGTGTACCGCTCGTACTTCCGTGACAGTTCCTTGCGTTCCCCGTCGCGGTTCGCCTTTTCCCTGAACCTGAGCTTGGCTCGGAAGCCCGCTTCTTGTCCCCCTCCCGACCCGAGCAGGTTGCGTCTCGGCAAGCGCTGAGCACCTCTTCGCACTCGGCGTGGCGTAATGCCAGAGTCACTAGCTTGGCAAGGGTCGAGGGAGGGTGGAGGACAAGTTCGCGGCGGAGATTCTCATCTCGGGTGCCCCCAGTCAGCGCGGTTATGGCTGAGGCCACATCCAGGCCGGGGATTCTCAGGGCTTCCGACTTGAATCGGTGAATATACGCCCGGAGTCTTTCCCCTTGCGCCTGTTTGAGGGCCAGGAGCCCCGCTACCGACCTTGGGGGGGCACTTCCGGCGAAACTCTCTTTGAAGACTCGCCCAAATTGCTTGAAGTCTCTGATGGATCAGGGGCGAGGGCCCGGAACCACGCCTGGGCGCCCTGGACCAGGGTGGTCGCGAAGGCTCGGCACTTGATGGCGTCCGACGCTCCATGCAAGGTCATCAAAGCGTCGAAGCTGTCGTAATGATCGGCCGGGTCGCCCTGGCCGTCGTAGAGCTTGAAGGTCGGGATGGAGGTTCTGGGAGACACCTCTGCCTTCAAGATGTATTCGGAGAACGGGGATTTCTCCTCATCCTCCGGGAAAGAGGTCTTCTGCAGGGCGCGGAGGGCGCGCTCCTGTTCTGCGAAACGCCTCTCGAAATCTCGCAGTCGGAGGGATAACTCTGGCTGTTGTCGTGCCGTGGGGCTGGGAGGAGCGTCCTGGTGATCCCCGGGAACATCGGTCTCCGGGTTCGGACGGCGCGCCCCAGGTTTTCCCCGCCTTGGTGTGGAGGAAGCCTCTTGCTCCGGAGGCGGAGCCTGCGAGGGTCCTCCAATCCTGTTGCGGATGATCTGTTGGCCGCGGAGAGTGAAGCGGCTTCCGGCGGTGTGCTGGGATGCATTCTCGCGGGGAGGGCTCCCTGACGGGGCGTGGGACCTTCCATCCCTAGCCGCCTGGGTCCTCATGAGTTCCACGAGGACATCCAGTTTCGTGTTGAGGGCCTGGAAGGCGTCCGTACCACCATTGGGCGGTAGCCCTATCGCCGCAGGGGTGGTGGTGGTGGTCCGTCGGCGGGGGCACTGGCGTTGGAGGGGGGGATCTGTGAGGCCCGAGAGGGGCCATCCCCCGCCGCTACCATGGCCTTTCCCCTGTCACCGGCGGAGCTCCTCCCTGAGCTCCTTCGCACCATACTGGCTTCTGGTACGTTTCCCACAGACGGTGCCGGATGAAGAGGCAAGATCACGCGCTGGTCCTGACCGGGTAGTGGATCACCGGATAGTGAACTGCAAGAAAGGGAAAACGGATCAGGGGGCCCAGGGGTGAGTCCCTGGGGAAAACCCTCCGATGCTTAAGTCAGTGGAGCTATGGTGGGAGAAATATAGGGAGGAAGTAGCTTCTGCGCGAGATCCCTCTCCACCATAAGGGTGAACTGGTTCCTGCTCAGGAGTTTTGAGCGTGTGATTGCCCTTACCTTTCGCCGGAGGGTATCCCTGGGTTAAATAGTGCGCCGTCTTCTGGAGTCCTGTAAGTCGAGGAGTTTCAGGTGGGGGTTACATCCTCGACGTGGGCTTTCATTGCCTTATCGTGGAGCGTTATCACCTTGGGGAGCTGGAGTCCCTACCTTTATAAATTCCTGCCCACAGAGGACTCTTAACGGCTGCATGGATAAGCAATCGTCGGCCGTACCGAGCTCAGAGAGGCCAGCCCTATCCGGGCGGTAGGCTTAGCTCGGACGAAGATGGGTCGGATTGGTCGACATGCGCCTTCTTCCCCTGGGCGAGAGATGGCTCGGCATGGACCTTTCCTGTGACCTGACCGACGCTCGGGCCTTCCGAGCCTAGAGGCCGCCTAGGAAGGTAGTATCCTCGAGCGAAACTTTTATTGGGCTTTATCGCCTAAGTGGGCCCCAGGGGGCTGTCACTTGGCTGAGCTGAGCCTTGTTGGGTCTTGAGGGGCCTAGTTCGGCTGCTCTTAATTGGGCTACAAAAATCCCCCTCTCCAGTGAGGTTCGTACATTGAGGAACAAAACAATTCCCATGCTAAAGGTGCAATGGAGTAAATGCTCAGAGCACGAAGTCACATGGGAGACCGAGGAGTCCATGAGGAAGCAATTCTCGGCTTTATTCTAAAGAGGTATGAGTCCTACACTCTTCGTAAATATGTGCGATTGAATTTGGGGACCACATTCTTTTTAAGTGGGGGAGGGTGTAGCAACCCTGGTAAATTAAAAGAGTAAAATCTTAAATAGAATAAAAGATTTAAAACCAATGATAAAAGCTCAACTCATATACACTTAAAACATATAACAAAAAGGGGCCAAAATGAATAACGCCTCCGATCAGGTCATCATTTAATTGAAGACTGTTCACGCAGGCGCTAATTGAAAAATTGGCGCCCTCTTGACAGGAGGCATATAAAAAAATTGAAGACTGTGTACAGAGGCGTCATTTTAAAATAACGCCCCAATCTTAGGCGTCATTTACAAACAGAACCCGTTGGTGTTTGGTTCGAACAAGGATGTTATCTGGGTAAGTTTTGATTAGGAAGGGATCAACCTGTGGATGTCTAAGTTTAATAAGTATTCTACATAGGAAGTTTTTGTTCTAATCAAACTCCTAGAACCCATTAGGATTCCTTCACCTATAAATACCAACCCTTCTGTCGAGCCAACCTGCTGGCTCTTATTCTTCAAACATAAGATCTGCTGCTTGCGTTTTCTTCTACCGCTTAAACAGAAGACCATGCTAAGCTGCATCCTTTGGCCGTGGATGCATCGTGGAGAGGTTAAAGCTTCTCTCTGCTGTTGCTTCTTGCACAGTACGTGAAGAACCTAAGAAGTTCTTCAACTTCTTCTTCTTCCTTGTTCAACTACGCTGCTTTGGTGTGTTGCCGTGGGAAGCCTCTACTTCTCTATTTCTTCCAAAGGGGCTGCTGTGTGCTACACTTCACATCGGCATCCTGCAGCTTGTCCAAAGGGTTACTCTGTTACAAACAGAGTATCGATTGTGGTTCTTTCTTCATCAGGTTCTGTCAACCGAATCATCAATAAAGGTAGGTTTTCTCAAGACTTAGCAAAACCCTATAATTCCTAGGTTAAAAACATGCATATAGGTCTGTAAGATTTACAGATTTCATTTCTGGATTGTGTTTTCTCCGTTTACTACATAAATGGAAATAGCGACCCAAGTAAGGGCGCTATTTGATTCAACGACTGTGCAAACAGTCATCAATTCCTTAGATAATTAATAATTACACCATGTTCAAAATTTAATAACTATGAACCCTTACATGTAAACTAATGCATGATCATGTCCATAAATTCCTGCTATTTTTCTCTATCTATTCATTTCTTTATAATCTTCATCAGACATACTCTAAAAACCATGTGTCTGTTATTGTACCTGCCCGGTGCAAATCATATGACAAAAAAATAGCGACCCTGATTAGGTCGTCATTTGAATGAACGCCCCTATACATGGGCGCCAATTAGTGTTAAACCGCAAACTTTTGATATATTTACAATTTTCCTGGATATTGAAATTAACGACGTGCACCCTGCCATCATTTTGATATATGATGCCCCTGACTAGGGCACTATTTACTAAATTGAAGACTTGGGCTAAGTCGCCATTTATATAATATCTGAAAAATGAAAATATTCACAGATTTTAATATCAATAGTAATCAGGTTGTAACGACTGAGTGAACAGTTGTCACTTATTGATATGATGACCCAGACAAGGGCGTCAATTGTAAAAATGAAGACGTGACCTAAGGCGTGAATTCACTGTTTTTTTCTGATTTTCATGATTTTCTGTAACCTACTGTCGGTTGGTTATATTTCGACACTATATTCTATTCCGTGAATATAGCCCCATGTTTCTTGATGTTTTATCGATTACCCACCATTTCTCGGTGATAGATGAACTCTCCATGGGACATTCCGTTCCTTTGGACCGGTGACTTTATCATAGAGACCTCCGTAAGACTTCGCTAGCCTTGGATTCCCTCAAGGCAGCAGAGCAGGTTGTACCATCAAAACCCATGACACTACTTGATTTCCATGTCACTCTAAAGAAACATGGTATACCGGCCCTCAAGATATGCTATTTTGATGTCATGAGAATACTCTTTAATTAATGGAATGGGAAACCATGCCATTAATACTTCTTAAGAATGATGTGCCATACTTGTGGACACTAATTCTATCTAGCTTAACATGCACAAGAACGAGCAACCATCTCTATATGAGCGCTTACTCTTATTATCATGGCACCCAAGTTAGGGAGCCGATTCCACCTAGATTTAATATGAATCGTGGTTATACCGTTATTATCGTCCCTACATGTTCAATCCTTGGTGATTCTATTCTACAAGATCTACCTTAAAAATCCTACAAGCATATTCCTTTGAAAATCTATGTTGGCTATACTATAGTGGATGTAGAAAATACATGATCAATGCCTACGCATATAGGGCCCGATCTTGTCCTGGGAGGAGCACCCAAAAGTACTAGTTCCCATGGGAGTTGTAATGATCACAGTATGGCATTGTACCGAAGTGCATGACTAGCTTGATAGACATTCCACAAATCTCGTACTTGAATTGACTTGACATGTCATGACTTGCGTGACCTAGAAAAGAGTATTTATTGTACTTGCTTGAAACATGATAGCCAATTCTTGACATGACATGATCACTTGACATGATAGATATACGTGCTTGATTATCTTGCTATCTTAACATGAGTTCTTGTAAGACTTGCTAGTTCACTCACTATCACTAGACATACATTCTTTATTCTCTTGTTATACATTCTCTATTGTCGTTTTATGCGAGCATGCATAGCTTATTACATTTCATGTAACATGTAATCTAATTAAAGCAAGCTAGCTCTTGAGATATAATCCCTACTGAGCATTCCCTCACATAATATTTCTCCCTTATTTTTCAGGTAAGTCCGAAGAAAAAACTCAATCGGATGGGGAAAGTCAAGAGTGATGACATTAGAGCTACTCCAATTATCCAAGCGTCTACTAGTCTTATAATTTCTATTTTCTTGAGTCTTCCGTTGTATTTTTACTTTATTTGAGTCCCAGTATTCTCTTTAAGAGGATTGTAATAGAAGTACTTTGAAGGTTTTGATGAAATAAAGGATTTGGTTATTTTACTCTTGCGCGCTCTGTCTTTGTGTTGAATACACAAACGCTCTGATTGACATGATTGAAATAAACTCGTCACGCATCTCCGGGTTCCTTCCGCACTCGGGACGTGACATCAGCCACAACATTCATTTTTCCTGGCTGATAGGAGAGAATGAAATCATTGTGTTTCATATATTCCATCCATCTAAGCTGTCAGAGATTCAAATCTTTTTGAGAAAACACATACTGCAAGCTTTGATGATCGGTAAAGATCTCAAATTTCTCACCGTACAAGTAGTGTCTCCATATTTTTAGTACAAAGATCACCGTTGCAAGCTCTAAATCATGAGTCAGATAATTCTCTTCATGATGTTTTAATTATCGGGATGCATAAGCTATGACTTTACCATGTTGCAAAGGCACTGCACCCAAACCTACTCGAGAATCATCCGTGCAAACCACGAATCCACCTGAGCCAGAAGGTAATACCAGCATTGGAGAAGAAGTGACAAGCATTTTCAACTCATTAAAGCTCTGCTCGCATTGATCTGACTAGACAAAAGGCACATCTTCTTGTGTCAGTCTAGTCATCGGCGCGGCAATCCGTGCAAAGTCTTGAATGAATCTTCGATAATATCCATCAAGACCCAGAAAACTTCTGATCTCTATCACAGTCCTCGGTCTCTACCATTAAAGAACAGCTTCAATCTTTTCCGGATCAACTGCAACTCCGTCACTAGAAATCACATGGCTGATAAAATGAACTTCCCGAAGCCAAAACTCACATTTACTGAATTTTGCATATAACTCGTGATCTCGCAGAGTCTGCAATACAATCCTGAGATGCTGAACATGTTCTTCTTCAGAAGCCGAATAAACCAGAATATCATCGGCAAAGATCACTACAAATTGATCCAGGTATGGACGGAACACACGCTGCATCAGGTCCATAAAAGCTGCTGGAGCATTGGTTAGCCTGAACGGCATAACCAAAAATTTATAATGACCGTAATGCGTGCTAAAAGTAGTCTTTTCCACATCAGATTCTTGAATTTGTAATTGAAAATAGCCAGATCGAAGATCAATCCGTGAAAAGACAATAGCAGACTGTAATTTATCAAACAAATCGTCGATCCTAGGCAGAGGATATTTGTTCTTGATAGTCACCTGATTTAATTGCCTATAATCAATACACAGTCTCAGGCTTCCATCTTTCTTTTTCACAAATAAAACTGGAGCACTCCATGGAGAAAAGCTGGGACGAATATAGCCTTTTTCCAACAATTCTACCAATTGTGCCCTCAGTTCCTTCAATTCAGCTAGAGCCATGCGGTATGGCGCCTTTGTCAAAGGTGCCATACCTGGAATTAACTCAATCACCATTTCTATTTCTCGCTGAGGAGGTAAGCCTGGTAACTCATCAGGAAATACATCAGGAAATTCACAAACCACAGGAATAGCATTGATATCCTACTGTGGTGCCTCAACAGCAACCACGGAAGCTAAGAATCCCTGACAACCTACATTAAGCAATCTACAGGCTCGAATAGCAGAAATAAGCAAGCGAGAAGAACGAGATCGAATACCTTGGAAATAGAATGCTGATGTCCCATGTGGTTGAAAATAGACTTTTTTTATATGCAATCAACCACGGCTCCATACTTTTCTAACCAATCCATGCCCAGAATAATATCATAATCAACCAGTTGCAATGCATATAATCTAGCTGGCAACTGATGATTACCAATCATAATAGGCGACTCTTCCAGATAAAGAGGGGTGAACATGAAATCCCCAGAAGGTAATTCCACAAGCAACTCACAAGTAATTTCAGAAGTCGGCTCCTCAATACAGGCAATGAAGTTTTCATAAATAAACGAATGAGAAGTGCTTGAATCAAATAAGACACGAGCCGCATGTCCATAAATTATAATCATACCTTCTATAAGATGAGACGCCACAACTTCAGCCCGGGTAATATGAGAAACATTTCCCTTCTGCTTCCTGCCCGCTGCAGTAGACTACTAGGAAGAAGACACTGAAGCTTGAAGATAATACTGTTGTGCCTGAGGTGGTGGAGGAGGTCTGAACTGAGACGGCTGCGGTTGAGAAAACTGCACTAGCTTCGGCCTCTGCGGACAGTCTCGAACCACATGTCCCGGTTGATCGCATCAGAAACAAACCACCGGCAGCGAACACGGCTTGCCTGGGTGGCTCCCACCACATCTTGCACACACTCTCGGCTGACTAACTGCTGAGCCTTGACGCTGCTGGAAAGAAGGTGCCGATTGCTGCTGAACGGTACCCGAAGATGCCTGACTGCCATACCGCTTCTGAAACTTCTTGAATTTTTTGAACTTAGGCTTAGTAACAGGAATGCCATTGGCAGCAGGAACAGCAGATGGGACTCCTACAGCAGATGGCTGACTGAACTATTGACGTTGCACACTCGGCTGGATTGACGCCATTTGAGTATGCCCTCGGCATCTTGCCAAGTCAAGCTCTAAAGCTGCAGCTGCCTGATATGCTGCGTCCATCTCCGCAACCCTGGTCGCTATCAAAGGCTACCTCAACTCTGGTTTTAATCTACGCAAAAATTGCTCAGTCTTTAAGCTTTCATCAGCAAGAATGTGGGGCGCATACCGACCCAATTCCATGAACTTGTTTCGATATTCCAGCACAGTCATATCGCATTGAGCTAGTTCCATAAATTGATGCATTTTATCCATCCTGAGGTAAGCTGGACTGTAAGTGCGCTCAAAGGCTATGACAAACTCCATCCACGTGATCTGACGAAGAGGACGGGATCTGAAAGTGACCTGCCACTCTGTGGTCCACCACGTGAGTGCTGCTCCATGAAGTTGAAAAGTAGCCAGCATGACTTTTTCATCCTCCGTGCACTCCATGGAACAGAATACACATTCAGTTGCATCTATCCACACTCTGGCTGCTTCCGGATCTACCTGTCCTTCATATGTCGGTGGGTGGAATAGCAAAAATTCTTTTAGAGCTCTACCATGGCCACCAGGAGGCAACTCAGCTTGAGGAGCAGGGTCAGCTTGCATTAGAGCTGGCATATTAGCCGGAGCCGAAAGAGAAGTGCCACAACCTTCCCTCGGGACACGTGCCCTTCTACGAGGTGGCATTTTAATCTAGAAGGAAACATAAAATAACAAAAAATCCATCAGTAATCACGAAAAACATCCTGAACCAGTAGTAGTAGACTCACATGGACTTGTTCTCGACTAATGCGATTTCAGTTCCTTATACAAATCCTCAACACCGCTCTGATACCAACTATGACGACCCAGGAGATCCGGATACCGATAACTCGATATCATCGATTTATCGATACCAAGAGCTCGGGGAAGCCACCCAAGAGGCTGATGAGGCCCCGTAAGGGTTAGTGAGTGTTTGTCGAGGGGATGCATAACGAATAGAAATTACACAGACAATATTAATTAAAGCATTCATTTGAACTTTAAACGGAAGCAATTATATATATCAGAGTGGTAAATTTATACAAGTAGTCTAGATCCATATATCACAAGTCCTGCACTGTACAATGGTCAAGAAAGTAAATAACTACATGGGACGTAGCCCGGCCAAAAGAGGAAAGAGGACATACTGACCACTGATCGACCACTATCAGACCACTGCTGGCTCTAAGGTTTTTCGCCAAAAGCACGAGAGAATCCTACAGCCAGTTGCTCCGCCTCACCTGTAAAAGGAAGGGGTGAGTCTCACAGTAGAGACTCAGTAGGGTTCACAGAAATCCCTAACTCCCAACTAACTAAAGGAAAGCTGTAAAGCATGCATTGAAATAAATAAATGACAATCTAATAAAGCTGTAAAACTAACTAAACAGTTCATGAACAGCTAACTAGCATGCCAATTAGAATTTAAATGCAAGTACTCAAAATCTACCAATAGACAACAACTCAATCATTTCCGAGTGACTAAAGAGGGAAGGAGAGGAGATACACCAGAAGAAGAAACCAAATGCGTCCACTGATGGCTTACACTGCGTCTCAAGCATCTACGTAAGCCTGATCATAGCAAGCGAGACGCGTAACCGTACCAAAACAAGTAACTAGTCAGAGCAACACTCGTCAGTGTTAGTCCAAATCTCCGACCACGTGTGTACACACCGACTCGTGCTTAGACCCAGGCCTCTAGCTAGTATTCCCCTCTGTAGGATGCTACGGTTGGACTGGGGCCCACAGAACTAGCTAAAAAACCTTGAAATTGGGATACCCCGCCACCTCTCCCGGGTGGGATCAACACTAAAAGTCATTGGGCTACGACTGGTGATTCCATAACTAGGAAAGAGAATAAAGCTCTATTGGGATCTAAAAATATGACATAATTTATTATAATAATTAAATATGGCAAATATGTAAGATTCAAGGCATAATTAACTGAATATGCTAAGATGGCCATTATTCAATAATTTAATGCATAAATATTGAATATGATAAAATGGCAATCATTCCATAATTACATGCATAAATAACTGATTATGCTTATGCAACTATTAAATGCATAGTTAAACAAACACGCATAATTCATAGAACATGTAGTTAAATTAAAGCCGTTATAGCCTTAGTCGGTCGAACGATGGACCGTTACGTGTTGCTAAACTGACTAATCGTGAAATTTCTACCGCCATTCAAATTTAAATAATTTACGCGGTCTAATCGTCAGTCGCTCGGATTAATAAATAGGATATGGCGGACCGTTATAAAGTCTAGAATAATTGAAACATAGTCCTTAGCGGAGAATCGGATTCACCGAGATCATAATCGGATCCCCTCCCGGTCGACTTAATTCGACGGGAGTTATTATTTCTAACCTGTTCCCTGCCATTCCATCATCATAATATAACAATTTATTACCTATGAACTCGGCAAGGATGGGCATGCCAGTTAATCTATGAACTCAGCGATGATGGGCATGCGATTAATCTATGAACTCAACGACGATGGGCATGCGATTAATCTATGAACTCAGCGACGATGGGCATGCGATTGATCTATGAACTCAGCGACGATGGGCATGCGATTAATCTATGAACTCAGCGACGATGGGCATGCTATTAAAACATAAAGATGATGGGCATGCTATTATTACTCTATGAACTCAGCAACGATGGGCATGCTATTAGAACAGTTTAACGGGCTAGGGCTACGATCCCCCTACCGTAATCGCGATGGAAATGTCCGATCCGGTCATGAACTAGCCGAGGGATGTGCCTTTTTCACCATGAGAAGGAGAGATAGGCCGCTGTCTTCCACCGTGGGTTCATCCCTCCACGCCGGGGTTCGGCTCCGACAATGGCGCCGCCGGGTTCTACTCCTTGCAGGTTCGTCGACGGAGCTCCGGCTCCTCCGCCAAGGTCGTCGGGTCGTTGGCGTGCCGAGAAGAGAGAAAGAGGGAGAGAGGGTCACCGATCTCATCCCACCTCCGTGCGCCGTAAAGGGAGAATGGGGGCGAGAGAGAGGGAGGCCGGTCGCGATTTTCCCTTTGCTCGGTCGCCGGCGAGGTCGCTGGACTCCGCCGCCATGGCCACCGGTCGCAGCGCACCGAGAAGACGGAGGAGGGGAGGCGAGCTTGCGGGTTCCACGAGTGAGGGCGCCGCCGTGTCTTCCTCTTGCTAGTTCACCGGCGAGGTCACCGCCGCCGCTGCCAAGGTCGCCGGACCACCACGCCGCTGAGAAGAGGGCCGGGGGAGAGGGGGTCTCCGCCACGGCGAGCCCGCGGTGGCATCCCTGCGGGTTCGGCCAGATGCGCTTGCGCACCGGGTGAAAAGAGAAAAAAGGGGGGGTGAAAGAATTGGGAAAGTGGGAGAGAGAGGGGAGATCGAGAGGGTTAAAAAAGGTTAAAATATTTTTTTTTATTTTTAACCCTTAATTGCATTCTAAACCCCCTATGAAGCAAAATTGTGTATATGCCCACTAATTTACTTAAAGGCTTTAATTTAAATAGATTTAATACTATAAAAAGCCCATAAATCTCATAAAAATAGCCAAAATTCATGGAATTAATTCTAATCTAATACTGGTAAAGATCCGTCAAAGGACAGGTCTCACATTCTACCTTGACCCTGAGGAGGGTCCTCTAGATGGAGGACGTATCATAATCATCGATCATTCTTCTCTTTTTCTCTCTTTTTTTAAAACAACATTACCGGTACAAGCGCCCTCTCGGGTTTTCGCCGGAACCGGCCCCCTCTTACTTTTACCCACGTGCCCTCCCGGATTTTCACGTGGCGGGATACCCGATTTTACTTGCAACGCCCCTTCGGGTTTTCACCACAGTTGGGTCATAGCCATTTTTGCCCTTACTCAAAACATTCGAGTAAGTCTGGCGAGGCACCTCTATTTTAAACCTCTTTTTTTTCTTTTTTCTTTTTTGAACTTGATTCACGGCACGAGGCCGGGATGGACAAGGGCTTGTTCGTTAGTAGTGGCTGATTGCCGAAGATAGGACCATTTGCTAGCATGGACGAGAGGTCCGGGTTAATTGAATGATGACCGGTCTTGCCGATGATGACAAGGGCCAAACATGGTTTATTCGTCGGCGATGGCTAGATGCCGAGGCAAAGAAGGTTTGTTTGTTAACGAGGACGAAGGGCCCAAGTTAAGGGAAAGGTTGACTGATCTTGCCGATGATGATAAGGGCCAAACATGGTTTGTTCATCGACATTGGTTAAATGTCGAAGCAAAGATATGTTTATTCATTAACGAGGACGAGAGGTCCAAGTTAAGGGAAGCTGACCGGTCTTGCCGATGATGACAAGGGTCAGTAACGGTTTGTTCGTCGACATTGGCTAAATGTCGAAGCAAAGATATGTTTATTCATCACCGAGGACGGAAGGTCCAAGTTAAGGGAAAGGTTGACCGGCCTTGCCGATGGTGACAAGGGTCAATAACGGTTTGTTCGTCGACATTGGCTAAATGTCAAAGCAAAGATATGTTTATTCATTAACGAGGACAAAAGGTCCAAGTTAAGGGAAGCTGACCAGTCTTGCCGATGGTGACTAGGGTCAATAGTGGTTTGTTCGTCGACATTGGCTAAATGTCGAAGCAAAGATATGTTTATTCATTAACGAGGACTGTCACGTCCCGAACTGATAGTAGCGGAACGTGTCGTATGCTCAGAACGTGACAGTTAAACAGTCGTGAATAATCAAGAGCAGTCGCATAAGACCAAATAATTTGGAGCAAAATAAAATTTTATTTGAAATATAAATCTCTTACAATTTCAATAAAAAAACTAGAAGACTCAACTACATCACAATGAAAGAAAGAATAAAAAGGAGATGACGCACTAACGTACTTAGACAAGATAATTAAATAAGAAACACCACGCTCGACTCAAGAAAGATAAAAGACGCGGGTTCACTAATTTCTAGAGCTCGCTTGCACACTTGTCCCTCCCGTGTGAGTCTTGATCTCGCGAACCATCTGTTTACCTGAAAAATGTTGGAATAAAACTAGATGAGCGAATGCTCAGTAAGAATTATATCTCTATACCCAGACTTGCTTTAAGTAATTAATGAGTTATGCAATATGGCATGTTCATGCATGAGAAAATGCAAGTAAGTAACGAGAGTGGAATAACAAGAGATATCAAGAACGAACTAGTAAGATTTCAAGTTTATCAAGTAAAATTTAACAAGGTTAACAAGCATGTAGTATTAAGTCATGTCACGAGATAGTGGCAACTTATTTATTCAAGTACTTACCCGTTCCGGGTCACGCAAGTCAAGCAAGTCAAGCATGAGAGAATGTGGAACGTCATTAATCAAGATAGTCATGCACTCTGGTGCAATGCCACAACGTAATCATTTAACTCCCATGGGTACAAGTACTTTCGGGTGCTCCTCCTAGGACCAGATTGGGCCCTATATGCATAGGCATTGGGTCTTAAAATTTGACATCCACTATAGTTTTAGTAGCCAATAGAATTCCAAAGGAAAGATACTTGTAGGATGGTAGGGTAGATTTTCGGAATAAGAGAATTCAAGACAGAAATCTTGTAGAGATGACTTAACTAGAAATCCGAGACATATTCATAAAACTGGGTAAATGGCGTCCGCCAGGGAAGCAGCATAATAGAATTGGCGTCCATAGTAATGGGCGCTCATTCTGGAAATAGATAAATATGCACGAAGTAAATAGCGTCCGTCGCAGAGGGCGCTAATTGTAATTGGCGTTCACTTTTCTAGATGCAGAATCCAGAAAGTGAAATTTTCTCAAAAATGTCAGAAACAACATTAATTGAGGGCTAGTTTGTCATGTTTCTTTAGAGGGACATGATTGTGACACGGTATAAGTATTTTTAGGGTACAACCTGCTCGACTGCTTTGAGGGAATCCAAGGCTAGCGTAGACTTACGGAGGTCTCTATGATGTAATCACTAGTCCGAAGGAACGGAATGTCCCGCGGAGAGCTCAAACATCACGGAGAGTTAGGGGTGATCGATAGAAATCAAAAATAGGGACCACATCCAGGGAATGAGACGAGAGTGCCAAGCGGTGCCCCACGGTGGGGGTTGAAGACACATGAAATAGTCGATTAAGAAAACAACGTCCTGCCTGGAGGGCACTATATCAAATAGCGTCTGCTAAGAAAGGCACAATTTACATTTCTATTTTTCATTTAATACAAATGGCGTCTTTCCAGGAAGGCGCTCATTTGTTCAATTCGTTTTATCTAAGATTGTTAGATCTATTTCCCAGAATATGGCGTCCATATAGGTGAATGTTAATTTCTCAAGTTTTTTGATTAAACAAAATTTACGTCTATTTTAAAAGACGGTATTTCACTTTAATGAGTTTAGAAAAGAACATCCCTTTAAAAGAACACAAACTATTTAATAAAAAAATTTGAAAATAAAATATATGATAATTAGGAGTAAAATTCAAGAATTCCAAATATATATATTTTTATAATTTTATGTTACGTTGTTTAATAGATATAGATTTTCAAAAACATAATTATAAGATATATATATATATATGTGTGTGTGTGTATTAATCAATTGGCGGTGGAGGCAGTGAATGCTATTAATCAATATGCATGTTACTGTTCATTTCATGGATGAACAGTGACACTTTTTATTTATTGAGATTTTATAGGATCTAATTACATGATAAATAAGAGAAAATTCTAGGGATCTTAACCCGGAAATATCATAATTTTATTACATCAGGTTAAAAAGATAAAAATCGACAAAGATGGTACGGGTGTTAACCACATGAACGGTAACCCGTTTCAAATACTGACCCTTTCCAGAAACTAAATACCTGAAAATTAAGGGAAAATTATGTGGGTTTCAATAATATATATATCTAGAATCTTTGATGAATGATTAGATGGTTAAAAATTATTGTTAGCATATGGTCTTTATTTAACTAATTAACATAAATCATGTAAATAACCGAGAAAGCTTATAACATGATCATTTAACTTTTTAACTAAGCATACTTTTAAAGGTTTTTCTCTGGGGAGAGAAGACCTACCTTAAGTGAAGATCTCTGTGATGAACAGTAAAGAAGTCTTGCTGGAACGATACTCTGTTCGAAACAGAGTATGGAGTTGGCTACCTTCTTGTGCAACAGGAGGAAGGGAAGATGGAGTTCCACGTTCACAGCAGGAAGATGAGGTTCCCACTACTTGCAGGTTGGTATGGGAGGGCCCTTGTTCTTCCGCAACAGGAGGGAGAGGATGAAGATGCTTCTCCTCTTTGCTAACAATCGCAGGAAAAAGGTGATGGCGCCAAGGTCTCCCTGCAGGTTCATGTTGGAGGCAGCAGGAACAGGAAGAAGAATCTTGGCCGTCCTCCCACGTCCACAGCAACCGGAGGAGGGAGTGAAAGCAAGACCGCCACCACACCGCTTCTCATTCGATAGGAAGAAGACACAGGGGGATTGAGACGGGCACTGTAGCAACAGCAGGAGGAAGAGAGCAACAAGGGTTGCTTCGAGCATTGGGGTTGAGTTTTTATTGCGAGAAGGATTTCTAATGGAGGTGGCGAACTAAATGGGAGCAAGGTTTTAAAACCTTTCCGGTTATTGACGATTCTCTTATTCCCTGCCAAATAAACAGCTGCTCACCCTCTTTTGGTTCTCAAAACCCTAAAACGCAAGAGCATGGATCGAATGAGAGGCTCGTGTGGAAGGGGTCCTCGTGGGTTTACGGTGCATGTGGCTACTGTGGATTTGGGTATTCGAATGGCATGCAGCAGGGTTCTTGGGTTGGTTGTTGGGTTGTATACGTGGGCTTTGGGTTAACCGAATGTCATTTGGGTTGGGTTTTTAGCTTGGCCGAATGGCCTTTGGGTGAAGGCTCACGTGATATATATCAGTTGAGTTTAAAATAAAAGATGTGGTTTAAATGGGCCTTGAGTACAAATCCCATATTTATGTGTATGGGTTTTTAATATATATTTATAAATGGTTGGCATTAAAGTGGTATTTGTAATCCAATTATCATACGTGAATCGGAATATTTTGGTTAAGGTTTTATTTTTATACAATTAACTAAATGCCTAGTTTTATATCAAAGTTCATTTATTTTTGGCCATTAAAATACAAATGTGTGTCAAGCCCATTAAGCGTATAATTATTTCTATTCAAGTTTTAGATTTATTTAGGAATTATAATTCTTTTAATTTATCCGAGATGCTATATTATGTTTAGACCAGGATAACATACATACTAAACCCCTTACCAAATTCTGGTGTCTAAAGAAGAATCATGTTAACCCGATTAGCATTGGGACCTTCTACTGATTTTCCTTTCGTTTATTTAACTAGTTGGGCTAGGACATATTTATTATTAATTACTATTAATGCTCAAGTCTATCCCAACTCCTTATTCTAGATGGGCTTTTATTTCTAAGACCCATGTTAAGGTGTATATATATTTTATTTGAACTTCGCATGCAGGCATTTAGGAGTTGTATTCAATATTTTGATTATCTCAACTCATTTGTTATTTATTAACCTTTATATCTACGTCTTGTATTTATTAATAGTTTTGCACATATATACATATTTTTACGTATAAGGCCCATTGGCCTTAAGCTAAGCCGATTCCTATGGTGTTATATTAAGGGTATATTATAAGTGGGTCATGATATCGATTGAGAGTTTAATTAACGTAGCATTTCCTATCGGGATTTCATTTCTTATAATTTTCTTCACTCTATTTACCTCATTAATTATTATCTTAGGTATCATAGGCAGGTTCGATCCTAGGAACACATTTACTTTCATTTAAAAGGAATTTTTAACTAGACACCTATTTATTTATTCAAAGAACGATATACCCAACTTCTTACTTATTCAACTATTTACAGGAATATGTAATTATCATCATGTATATGTTATCTTTTCTTTTCATATATATATATATATATATATTCCTTTTTAGCCTTCAAAATTACCGACTGTTACAAGGATGAAAGGTCCAAGTTAAGGGAAGCTGACCGGTCTTGACGATGGTGACAAGGGTCAGTAACGGTTTGTTCGTCGACATTGGCTAAACGTCAAAATTACCGGGTGTTACACCCTCCCCCACTTAAAAGAATTCGGTCCCCAAATTCACATCACCTTCTATTCTAGACGGGGGCTGGCTATAACTCATCATGATACTGTGTTGATAAAAGAAGAAATCTACTGAATGGAAAAGAACTAATTTGGTATTGAACATGAGGGGTACCTTCCACCATTTTTCCTTTGGCAAGTTTGGCTATAGCTTGAATTCCTCCTGGGAGCTTCGGGGGCAGAACAAGGCATTCAGCTATCTTATGGTCTAAGCTTCCGTAACGATGACAAGCTCCCGACTTCCGATAACACTCCTCTGATTGGTGACTATATCTTCCACAAAACTTACACCTGCCTTGAGAGTAATCTGACAGAGCTCCCTCTTTCTTACACTTTTTGCATTTCTTACACTTACACTCTTGGGAACTATCACCCATGTTTAGCCTTTTCTTGGTGGTGGTGAACTTCCCAGGACTATTGGCTTGGTCTTTCCCTTCAACTCTCTCTTTTCCTTCCACTACCTTCTCTAACTCTTGGACTCTCCTTACGAGGTCCGCATAAGCTTGGACGTCCACTAAGACCATCTCAGGGACAAAGCTCGGCTTAGATGCCTCCATTTTATCTAGGTTCTTGCAGGGATAACTAGGGAGATATTTATTGACTCATGAATTAATAATAATGAAAGTTAAGTATTTTATCCTCCGTTTATAATTATACCCCAAGCTCTACCCAATTCTTACGGAGTTCCTATAGGATGACTGACAAGGATACTCAACCTATCTCTTGGACTTAATGCCCTAAGGATTTGAAAGCCGAAGCTCTGATACCACCTCTGTCACGCCCCGAACCGATAGCAGCGGAACGTGTCGTTTGCTCGGAACGTGGCAGTTAAATAGTCGTGAATAATTAAGAGTAGTCGCATAAGACCAAATAATTTGGAGTAATAATAAAATTTTATTTCAAATATAAATCTTGTACAATTTCAATATAAAAAAACTGGAAGACTCAACTACATCACAATGAAAGAAAGAATAAAAAGGAGATGACGCACTAACGGACTTAGACAAGATAACTAAATAAGAAACACCACGCCAGACTCAAGAAAGATAAAAGATGCGGGTTCACTAATTTCCAGAGCTCGCTTGCACACTTGTCCCTCCCGTGTGAGTCTCGGTCTCGCGAACCACCTGTTTACCTGAAAAAGGTTGGAATAAAACTGGATGAGCGAACGCTCAGTAGGAATTATATCTCTATAGCTAGACTTGTTTTAAGTAATTAATCAGTTATGCAATATGGCATGTTCATGCACGAGAAAATGTAAATATGTAACGAGAGTGGAATAACAAGAGATATCAAGAACGAACTAGTAAGATTTCAAGTGTATCAAGTAAAATTTAACAAGGTTAACAAGCATGTAGTATCAAGTCATGTCACGAGATAGTGGCTACTTATTTATTCAAGTACTTGCCCGTTCCGGGCCACGCAAGTCAAGCAAGTCAAGCATGAGAGAATGTAGAACGTCATTAATCAAGATAGTCATGCACTCCGGTGCAATGCCACACCGTAGTCATTTAACTTCCATGGGTACAAGTACTTTCGGGTGCACCTCCCAAGAGCAGATTGGGCCCTATATACGTAGGCATTAGGTCTTATAATTTGACATCCACTATAGTTTTAGTAGCCAATAGAATTCTAAAGGGAAGATACTTGTAAGATGGTAGGGTAGATTTTCGGAATAATAGAATTCAAGGGAGAAATCTTGTAGAGATGACTTAACTAGAAATTCGAGACATATTCATAAAACTGGGTAAATGGCGTTCGCCAGGGAAGACGCAGAATAGAATTGGCGTCCATAATAATGGGCTCTCATTTTGGAAATAGATAAATAGGCACGAAGTAAATAGCGTCCGTCACAGAGGGCGCTATTTGTAATTGGCATTCACTTTTCTGGACGTAGATTCCAGAAAGTGACATTTTCAAAAAAAATGCCAGAAACAACATTAATTGAGGACTAGTTTGTCATGTTTATTCAGAGGGACATGACTGTGACACAGTGTACGGGTTTTTAGGGTACAACCTGCTCGGCTGCCTTAAGGGAATCCAAGGCTAGCGTAGACTTACGGAGGTCTCTATGATGTAATCGCTAGTCCAAAGGAACCGAATGTCCCGCGGAGAGCTCAAACATCACGGAGAGTTAGGGGTGATCGATAGAAATCAAAAACAGGGACCTCATCCACGGAATGGGACGAGTGCCAAGCGGTGACCCACGGTGGGGGTTGAAGACGCAGGAAATAGTCGATGAAGAAAATAGTGTCCTGCCTGGAGGGCGCTATATCAAATAGCGTCTGCTAACAAAGGCATAATTTACATTTCTATTTTTCATTTAATACAAATGGCGTCCTTCCAGGAAGGCGCTCATTTGTTCAATTCGTTTTATCTAAGATTGTTAGATCTATTTCACAGAATATGGCATCCATATAGGTGGGCGTTAATTTCTCAAGTTTTTTGATTAAACAAAATTTACGTTTATTTTAAAAGACGGTATTTCAATTTAATGAGTTTAGAAAAGAACATCCTTTTAAAAGAACACATACTATTTAATAAAAATTTTTGAAAATAAAATATATGATAATTAGGAGAACAATTCAAGAATTCCAAATATATATTTTTTTATAATTTTATGTTACGTAGTTTAATAGATACAGATTTTCAAAGACATAATATATATATATATATATATATATATATATATATATATATATATATATATATATATATATATTAATCAATTGGCGGTGGAGGCAGTGAACACTATTAATCAATATGCATGTTACTATTCATTTCGTGGATGAACAGTGACACTTTTTATTTATTGAGATTTTATAGAAACTAATTACATGATAAATAAGAGAAAAATCTAATGATGTTAAACTATAAAATATCACAATTTTATTACATCAGGTTAAAAAGATAAAAATCGACAAAGATGGTACGGGTGTTAACCACATGAATGGTAATCCGTTTCAAATACTAACCCTTTCCAGAAACTAAATACCTGAAAATTAAGGGAAAATTATGTGGGTTTCAATAATATATATATCTAGAATCTTTGATGTATGATTAGATAGTTAAAAATTATTGTTATCATATGGTCTTTATTTAACTAATTAACATAAATCATGTAAATAACCGGGAAAGCTTATAACATGATCATTTAACTTTTTAACTAAGCATACCTTTAAGGGTTTTCATCTGGGGAGAGAAGACCTACCTTAAGTGAAGATCTCTGTGATGAACAGTAAAGAAGGCTTGCTGGAACGGTACTCTATTCGAAACAGAGTATGGAGTTGGCCGCCTTCTTGTGTAACAGGAGGAAGGGAAGATGGAGTTCCACGTTCACAGCAGGAAGATGAGGTTCCCACTGCTTGCAAGATGGTGAAGGGAGGGCCCTTTTCCTACCGCAATAGGAGGGAGAGGATGAAGATGCTTCTCCTCTTTGCTAACAATCGCAGGAAAAAGGTGACGGCGCCAAGGTCTCCCTGCAGGTTCACGTTGGAGACAGCAGGAACAGGAAGATGAATCTTGGCCATCCTCTCACGTCCACAGCAACAGGAGGAGGGAGTGAAAGCAGAACCGCTCCCGCACCCCTTCTTGTTTGATAGGAAGAAGACACAGGGGGATGGAGACGGGCACTGTAGCAACAACAGGAGGAAGAGAGCAACAAGGGTTGCTTCGAGCGTTGGGGTTGAGTTTTTATAGAGAGAAGGATTTCTAACGGAGGTGGCGAACTAAATGGGAGCAAGGTTTTAAAACCTTTCCGGTTATTGACGATTCTCTTATTCCCTACCAAATAAACAGCCGCTCACCCTCTTTTGTTTCTCAAAACCCTAAAACGCAAGAGCATGCATCTAATGAGAGGCTCGCGTGGAAGGGGTCCTCGTGGGTTTACGGTGCATGTGGCTACGGTGGGTTTGGGTATTCGAATGGCATGCAACAGGGTTCTTGGGTTGGTTGTTGGGTTGTATACGTGGGCTTTCGGTTAACCGAATGTCATTTGGGTTGGGTTTTTAGCTTGGCCGAATGGCTTTTGGGTGAAGGCTCACGTGATATATATCAGTTGGGTTTAAAATAAAAGATGTGGTTTAAATGGGCCTTGAGTACAAATCCCATACTTATGTGTATGGGTTTTTAATATATATTTATAAATGGTTGGCATTAAAGTGGTGTTTGTAATCCAATTATCATACGTGAATCGGAATATTTTGGTTAAGGTTTTATTTTTATACAATTAACTAAATGGCTAGTTTTATATCACGGTTCATTTATTTTTGGCTGTCTAAATACAAATGTGTGTCAAGCCCATTAAGCGTATAATTATTTCTATTCGAGTTTTAGATTTATTTAGGAATTATAATTCTTTTAATTTATCCGAGATGCTACATTATGTTTAGACCAGGATAATTTATATACTAAACCCCTTACCAAATTCTGGTGTCTAAAGAAGAATCATGTTAACCCGATTAGCATTGGGACCTTCTACTGATTTTCCTTTTGTTTATTTAACTAGTTGGGCTAGGACATATTTATTATTAATTACTATTAATACTCAAGTCTATCCCAACTCCTTATTCTAGATGGGCGTGTATTTCTAAGACCCTTGTTAAGGTGTATATATATTTTATTTGAACTTCGCATGCAGGCATTTAGGATTTGTATTCAATATTTTGATTATCTCAACTCATTTGTTATTTATTAACCTTTATATGCGCGTCTTATATTTATTAATAGTTTTGCACATATATACATATTTTTGCATATAAGGCCCATTGGCCTTAAGCTAAGCCCATTCCTATGGGGTTATATTAAGGGTATATTATAAGTGGGTCATGATATCGATTGAGAGTTTAATTAACGTAGCATTTCCTGTAGGGATTTCATTTCTTATAATTTTCTTCACTCTATTTACCTCATTAATTATTATCTTAGGTATCAAAGGCAGGTTCGATTCAAGGAACACATTTACTTTCATTTAAAAGGAATTTTTAACTAGACACCTATTTATTTATTCAAAGAACGATATACCCAACTTCTTACTTATTCAACTATTTACAGGAATATGTAATTATCATCATGTATATGCTATCTTTTCTTTTCATATACATATATATATATATATTCCTTTTAGCCTTCAAAATTATCGGGTGTTACACCCTCCCCCACTTAAAAGAATTCGGTCCCCAAATTCACATCACCTTCTATTCTAGATGGGGGCTGGCTATAACTCATCATGATACTACGTTGATAAAAGAAGAAATCTACTGAATGGAAAAGAACTAATTTGGGATTGAAGATGAGGGGTAACTTCCACCATTTTTCCTTTGGCAAGTTTGGCTACAACTTGAATTCCTCCTGAGAGCTTCGGGGGCAGAACAAGGCATTCAGCTATCTTATGGTCTAAGCTTCCGTAACGAAGTACAAGCTCCCGACTTCTGATAACACTCCTCTGATTGGTGACTATATCTTCCAGAAAACTTACACCTGCCTTGAGAGTAATCTGACAGAGCCCTCTCTTTCTTACACTTTTTGCATTTCTTGCACTTACACTCTTGGGAACTACCACCCATGTTTAGCCTTTTCTTGGTGGTGGTGAACTTCCCAATACTATTGGCTTGGTCTTTCCTTTCAACTCTCTCTTTTCCTTCCACTACCTTCTCTAACTCTTGGACTCTCCTTACGAGGTCCGCATAAGCTTGGATGTCCACTAAGACCATCTCAGGGACAAAGCTCGGCTTAGATGCCTCCATTTTATCTAGGTTCCTGCAAGGATTGTTGGATCCCGTGAGGTGTAAGCGGATCTAGAAGGGGGGGTTGAATAGATCCTATCACAAGTTATGGCCTATTTAAAAAACTCTTATCTAGCGGAAGCTTAAACCACTCTTATAAAGTGAATGAATCACTTAGGCACAATGCACAGCGGAATTAAGTAGAGTGGCTCAAATGAAAAGATTTGAATTACAAGCTATGAAACGTCCACACTTCTTTAAGTGAATTACAAAGCATAACACATAGATGAACATGCAATAGCTTGCAACAACCGTGCGTGTGTGTGTATGCTATGTTGATCACTCAAAGTGTATATGTATGTGAGCAAGATAACCAAGTATGGAAGCACATGAACCTACGAATGGGGTTAGAAGATATAGAGCAATCACACAAAATAAACAACCCACAACACAGGGATTTTTAAGGTGGTTCGGTTGCAACCCCGCAACCTACGTCCACCCCTCACCAAAACTCGGTGAGGCTTCCTTGCTGACACACAGCTTGACCCGGGGACACGCCCCAAACCACAGAACAGAGAAACCCCTCTTTCTGTCTTCCTACACACAAAGCCGGAAGGGACGGCTACACCGTAAATCGGAGAACTCCCGATTGCCTTCCTACTAACCACCGGTAGGGACGTCAACCGTAAATTAGAACACCCTCCAATTGCCTTCCTACTAACCACCTGGTAGGGACGTCAACCGCAAATTGGAACACCCTCCAATTGCCTTCCTACTAACCACCTGGTAGGGACGAATCACAACTTCAATGTTTAACAATATTGAAAGTAAAACAGATGTGAAGGAATTAAAACAAGAGATTGAGTAAGAAGGAATTGGCCCTTGTATCGATATGCTTTGTTGATCAGCAGCATGGATCTCTTCTTCTTGCAAATCAATCTTCTTGTAATCACCCTTGAATGGATGATTGTTCTTCACGGAGTACTGTTCATGTGAACAGTAACTGTTCTTCCAATCTCCTCTCTTGATCTTCTCTCTTTGATCTCTTTGAATGGATGAAGAAGTGAATAGATACTACCTTGATCCTTGCTTCCTTCTTCACAGATCTTGGAAGATGATCGCTTTGATATGAGCTTGAATGCCTTGGATTGGATGAAGATGTTCTTCACGGAGTAGTGTTCACGTGAACAGTAACTCGAACTCCTCTTGTTTGAGCACACCCTTGCAGCCTCCTTTGATCTCCCTTGTTAGCCTTGCTTGATTCTACTCTTCCTTGGAGGTTGCTGGATTGAGATATAAGCTTGAATCACCTTGAGTTGATGGAGAGGATATTGGATGTAGCTTGATCTTCTCTTGAATCCCCTTGAGTTCATGAAGAGGTGTATGGATGTAGCTTTGATCACCTTTGATAGCCTTGAATGCTTCTTGCTTGGTTGGAGGTTGCTTGGCTTCAGATCTGAGCTTGAATCTCTTGGAAGGATGAAGATGTTCTGCTCGAAACACTGTTCACGGAGGTGCTACAGTGCTCTCGAAATGGCCTCCCTTGATTCACTTCATCAACTCCATCAACTAGGGTTTCTAACCCTCTCATGTTGGTTTTATAACCCTTGGAATGGTCCTTGGACACCCTCCAGACCAGATCCACAAATCATGGGAAGTTAGGTAAGGTTTGATTAAACAAATCCATGGAAAGGGGCTGGCCACGAGGTGGATTTCGAGGTCAAACTTGGTTGGCTCGGGGCTGGCGGTCGACTGGAATTCATGGGCCGGTCGACCGGAATCTGCTGCAGCCAGAACGTTTCGGCTCTGGCAAAACCGGTCGACCGGACGCCTGGGGGCGGTCGACCGAAAACTGTAACAACATAATCATTTCGGTTCTGGGAAAATCGGTCGACCGGCCAAGGTGTATAGGTCGACCGTAATCTGTAAATGTTGACATTCTGAGACTCTGGCAAATCAGGTCGACCGGCCAAAGCGTGTAGGTCGACCGGAAAGACCTATACCTGCAAAATTGAACTGTTAGCCCAAGGAAACATGTCCACAGGTCAAGATATACATGTTCTCATCAATTTCATGTATTTTAGGATTGAAATCAATTTAGATTATGCTATAAGCATTTCTAAATTTTGTTCAGGGGGTTCCGCCCCTGAAAACCCCCGCAAGGGGCGCTTCCCCCTTGACCCCCGCGACCTGACCGGGCAGGTCGATCCCCGCGACCTGACCGCGCAGGTCGATCCGCGTGCGAGGGCGCAACATTGAGCTTTCACGTTCGCCATTTCCACTTGATTCCTTGTCCATTCATTGGCGCACATGTCATGAACAAAAACATCACATATGTCAATCACATGAAAGTGAAAAACATCAATGACTAATAGTGTTTAGCCATTATCAAAACCAAGAATACCACAGAACTCATATGACCATAGAATGATGTCGAATGACCCAAGTGACCATATGAACTCAAAAGACCATAGGGGCACAACATTCTCCCCCTTTTTGATGATGGCAACACTGTGAGTCATTATATGACAGAGATATCCAATATGGCAAAGTGTATGACATGATGGCACCTACGCAGCTCAAGATCATGATAGTAATAGCATGTGAATGCAATTATGAATGCAGATATGAATGCTATGCTATGGGGCATGAGCAGATCAAGATCCATGAATTAAAGCGTGTGAATGCACAAATGACACATGACAATGCGATGAAATTATGCAAACCCTATCACATGCACAAACGCACATAAAGGTTTCTCTCCCTTGGACTCAATGCACTCTCCCCCTTTGGACAACACTTATGACATAGCTCGTAGCGCTTACGAAGGACTCACACAAAGAATTCTCCTCCTTTGCCAACAGCAAAAAGGAGTGATAAAGGAAAAAGGTTGTGAGACCATAGCTGAAAGGAGTGAAGAGCAAGCCATTATATGCAAACCTGAAGCAGATTGTGAGCAACATGTATGGTTCAAAGCTAATGAAATCCGAATTCATCAACAGAGTTCGAAAAGCAGCTACATCCAAGATTTAATAGAAATGAACCAAAGGTGCATATCATGGCAGTGCTTAACCGTCCCGTGTCTTATATATCCATATTCAATAACTACAAAGGCAATAACACAAAAGCATGTATTGAGGCTAAACCAGCAAGATGGAAGCATGGAATTATATGAATGTAGCATATTTTATTTTTCAAGATCTTTAATATTTGAGGGCACATGACTCATATTTTACGAGCAATCAAGTCTAGTACATGCCTCCTAGCCGTAAGAACACACGTTGTTTAGACGCCAGTATCCCTAGGAATTTGGCAAGACTGACTGTCATGCTTCAAGATGAACAGAGATAGCAAAGTCACGTCATGACATATCCAAACTCATTTCATTGATGAGAAGATATGTTTCTCAGCAAGTATGCCATTACTCTGCTTAGAGTCCAAATGAATTAAGACAGAGATAACAGAGACACATCATGACATATCAGTCGTCACTTGATTTGTTGACGCGACATATTTCTCCGTGCAACAATATCATTGCTCTGTCAAAATGATTTTCAGGAATTCCAGCTCATCAATATGTTTAGAAACAATACTAAGCTCTAGAGTATCACCAAGATTGTCATGAAGTCTGGATTTTCAGATATCAGGATAGGCATTCAAAGCATAATATGCAATCTTTAGTTAAGGTCTATTAAAACCATAGAACATAGATGATTTTAAAATGAATATTTCAGAGCTGCAAGGAAATCATTAAATCTGAACCATTTTCATTGATTGGACAATCATGAGGGCATATAATAGAGAGCTCTTACACCATATATTCGATAATCTCAGGAGCTCAAACCAGACTATAAGCCAAGAAGTAGATTACAAGAGGTTAAGAGAATCAGCAAAACTCCCCCTAAAGATATGCAATGGATGCGCGAAGGAGTTATATTTGCAATCAAGTTGAATGACAAATGAGATTGGCCTAGTCACTCATGAAGGTGCCAAAAATGAAATGTATGACCCAACCCATGGTTGTACACTTATTAAATGCAACAAAATGAAGATGAAATATATGCATGAATGCTGCACAAGGACAACTCCCCCTTACTATATGGCCAATATGCGACATTGACGCATGGTACTTGGCGGAGGTGAAACCTCACGCATATTGAGTGCTTCGTGACAAGCATAACTTGCCCTTCCATGCATCAACATTTGATATACCATGGCCATGCGAGAATGATGCTACAAAAATCATACAATGTATTATGAACATGAACTCAATTCATTATTATGCAACTACATGCAATGCGACACCATATGTAAAAAGACATATTGACATATAAACAATGCATGAATGCAAATGCACACGACTAATTGAATCATGATCATCAATTCAAATTCTTATTGGCCTAAGGTCGGTAAAGACCAAGCTCCCTTCTGAGTGTGGAAAACCTGTCATAACACAAGGGCTTGGTAAAGATATCAGAAATCGGATTCAATGTATCAACAAAATGCAGTTCAAAGTTTTTCTTACCGACCTCATCTCTAATGAAGTGATGCCTAATCTCAATATGCTTAGTCCTAGAGTGCTGGACTGGATTTTTTGCAAGGTTGATAGCACTAGTGTTATCACATAAAATCGGGACACAACCAAGATCCACCAAGTAGTCTTGGAGTTGGTGTTTAATCCACAACACTTGGGTGCCACAGCTCCCCGCAGCAACATATTCTGCCTCTGCATTTGAGAGGGCAATCGAGTGTTGTTTCTTGGAGGCCCAAGAAACTAAACACCCGCCTAGAAACTGGCAATAGCCACTAGTACTCTTGCGATCTAGGTTGCATCCAGCGTAGTCCGCATCAGAATAAGATATAAGAGATAAATCACATGATGACGGATACCACAATCCCAAATCTTGAGTGCCGGCATGATATCGAAGGATACGTTTGACGGCAGTCAAATGGGATTCTCTAGGACTAGCTTGAAATCTAGCACAAAGGTAAACACTAAACTGGATATCTGGTCGAGATGCAGTCAAGTAAAACAAAGAGCCAATCATACCTCTATAGACTTTCGCATCTACCAATTTACCATTTTCATCCGAATCCAGTGAAGTTGAGGTGCTCATAGGAGTTGCAATGATTTTGCTGTTTGCCATGTCAAATCTTTTCAACAGCTCCTTAATGTATTTGGCTTGATTTATGAAGCATCCGTCTTCACCTTGGTTGACCTGCAAACCGAGAAAGAATTGGAGTTCTCCCATTAGGCTCATCTCGAATTCACTAGTCATGAGGTTAGCAAATTCCTCACACATTTCAGATTTTGTAGAACCAAACACAATGTCATCAACATAAATTTGAACAATCAAGATATTCTTACCGTGCTTCTTGGTGAAAAGTGTTTGATCTACCTTACCTCGTGTGTACCCTTTTTCAATGAGGAACGAGCTTAGCCTCTCATACCAAGCTCTTGGTGCTTGCTTAAGTCCATAAAGTGCCCTGTCTAACTTGTATACAAAATCTGCATTGTTAGAGTTCTCAAAGCTAGGGGGCTGCTCAACATAGACTTCTTCTTTGAGCAAGCCATTCA
Organism: Amorphophallus konjac; assembly: GCA_022559845.1. Lineage (NCBI taxonomy): Eukaryota > Viridiplantae > Streptophyta > Magnoliopsida > Alismatales > Araceae > Amorphophallus > Amorphophallus konjac. The sequence continues at coordinate 62,551,524 of CM040129.1, read as the reverse complement.
AGAAAGTACTTTTGACATCCATTTGATACAGCTTTATTCTAAGGGAGCATGCAAAGGCAAGTAAAATTCTGATGACTTCAAGTCTAGCAACTGGGGCATAAGATTCAACAAAGTCTACCCCAAACTCTTGATTATACCCTTGAGCCACCAATCTAGCTTTGTTTCTTATTATCTTGCCATCCTCACTTAATTTGTTCCTAAAAACCCATTTAGTGCCTATGACAGATTGTGATGATGGTCTAGGAACAAGATGCCAAACTTTGTTTCTCTCAAACTGGTTTAACTCTTCTTGCATGGAATTTATCCAGTTTTCATCTTTTAAAGCATCATCAATATTTTTGGGTTCATGCTGCGAGACAAGAGCAAGTTGATCTAATTCTTCCACAATTTTAAAATATGACCTTGTTCTAGGTGGGTCATTCAAGTTGCCAAGGATATTCTCCAAGGGATGATCCTTATGAGTTCTAATGTTTGTAGAATCGTTACCTTCTCCTGGAGCTTGATCCCTTACATTGCTTGATTCAGCTAGGTCACCGTCTTCTTTTATTTCTTCTTGTGGAGAATCACTCTTGTCCTTCATGCTTAGGAATTTCCCATCTTCATCATTTTTCCTGCAAGAGTTATCATTGTTAGAATCATGATATTCATCAAAGGAAACATGGGGTGATTCTTCCACAGTTTGACTTTTAATGTTATAAATTCTATAAGCCCTAGATCTATCAGAATATCCAAGAAATATACCTTCATCGCTCTTGGGCTCGAATTTATCTAAATCTCTTTTGTCATTATTGTGAATGAAGCATTTTGATCCAAAAACTTTCATATGATGCAGAGAGGGCATTTTACCTTTGAGCAACTCATAGGGAGTCTTTTTGGTGTGAGACCTTACCATTGACCGGTTGATAATGTAACATGCCGTATTTACCGCTTCGGCCCAAAATTTCCTTGGAAGTTGCCGTTCGGCAAGCATTGTCCTCGCCATCTCTATGAGTGTTCGATTCCTTCTTTCAACAATCCCATTTTACTCGGGATTCTTGGTGAAGAGAATCGGTGTGAAATGCCTTCTGACCTGCAAAGATTATAGAAATCAGTATTCTCAAATTCACCACCGTGATCAGATTGAATCTTGGAAATCTTAAACTCATCGTCCTGCTTTATCTTCAAATAGAGTGCCTGAAACTCATTAAAAGCATCATTTTTGTGTGTGAGGAAGAAAACCCATGTGAACCTAGAGAAATCATCCACCAAGACATATCCATATTTTCTACCACTTAAACTAGCAGTTCTAGTTGGACCAAACAAGTCTATATGAATTAGCTCGAGTGGTTTGGAAGACAAATATGAGGATCTAGCCTTGAAGGATTTTCTAGTTTGTTTACCAAGGGCACATGCATCACACAACTTGTTTTCTTATTTAAAAGATAATTCAGACAAACCTTTCACCATTGAATGCTTTAACAATTTATGTAGAATATTGTAGCTAGCATGTCCTAGTCTACGATGCCATAACCATGCAAGTTCAGATTTTGGTGCAGCAAGACAAAGATTTGCATGAGCAGGATCATCTAAGTCAATCATGTAGACATTGTTGACTCTTTTACCAGAAAATTTTACCTTATCAGATTTTGGTTCAAGAATTCTGCATTCATGAGAGTCAAACAACACTTTGTGACCCTTATCACACAATTGACTTATGCTTAGTAGGTTATATTTCAATCCTTCAACTAGCAACACATTTCCAATGGAGTTGGAGAGGTTCTTACCTACATTACCTGTTCCAATGATTTTTCCTTTATTCAGCTCCAAGGCATCCTGCACCCAAAATTCTCATTTGAAATTTTTAGGTACCCAATATTGCTTGGGTCCTTGTGGGTTAGCAACATGTTTAGCATCTTGGCCCATCTTTTTCAGGGTAATCACATCATCCTTCTTCATTGTGAAGCAACCATACATCTCATGCCCATTTTTACCACAGTAGAAACAACGCACAAAAGATTGATTATCTTGTTTATGTTCATGTGCATGTGCATGTGAATTATGCTTTTGTGGGTGAGCATGGGATTTACCTTTCATGGCATGAAGGTGATGCTTTCCCTTCAAATACCAGCACTCTTGGATAGTATGGCCAGACTTACCACAATGAGAGCAGCAAAGAGAAGCATTTCTATTAAAGGCTATGGGGAGTGTCGACCTGTCTGGATAGGAATGTCGACACTTCTGATTCTCCATGTGGTTCCGTACAGAATTTTGTTGAGCAAGCCCTCTGCCAGTGTTGACCTGTTTCTTTCCTTGCCCTTTCACTTGCTGTCCTGCTCTAAGCTCATCATTTCTCAAGATCAAACAATCATGCATAGTGTGACCATATTTACCCAATTGACATTCATTTTGTGGAAGGCATGGTATTTAACATTGAACGTGTTATGGTGCATGTTTGGATGAGCATGCTGAATTTTACTTTTCTTTCGAGCAGTATGCCCCTTTTGGTGACCACAGGAAGTGGTGGCTTCCGGTGATCCAGAATCTTGGATTTGGGCAAACATTGACAGGAAATCATTCAAACCTTGAATTTCATTTTCAAGTGAGAAAATGTGCTGTTTAGATTCAACAAGGCCCTCTTCGCATGCTGCCAATTGCTCATTGAGCATGGCATTTACTGCTTTAAGATTTTGATTTTGTTGTTCTAAAGCATGCACAATTTCAGAGTGATCATCAATGACAGATTTACCTTTTTCATGTGCAGCCAATTTTTCATGCAATTCTTCTTCAACTTTTTCACATTCAATTCTCTTTTCCAACAACTCTTTATTCTCTTCCTTTAGAGAATCAATCAAATTTTGTTGCCATTCAAGATCATCATGGAGACCAGCATTTATGTTTCTCAAGAATGAACATTTTTCACATACAAAATTAGCAGAGCATGAAACATAATTTTTATTTTCTTCAATCAACCTCTCATCATGGATTAGCCCATCGGCCATAGTTTGATCATTAGAGATTGACTTAGGTTGGTTTTGAAGTTTCATTACAATTTCTTCCAACCTAGTGATTTCATCATGAAGATTTTCATTTTCTTCCCTTAGACATGTAATGCTTTGTTTATGCGTATCTAGATCAACTGAGAGAGTATTGTTAAGCTCTTTAACAATAGAACACTTTTTACAAAACAAGCTTTCATTTTGGTTGATTTTCTTGAGATCCTTTTTCAAATTTTTATTTTCTGATTTGACCTTTTTGTATTGAGTAATCAACTCACCATAGGCTTCCATAAGCTCTTCAAAAGTGAATTCCTCAGAGTCAGAGTTTACCTGTGATGAAGATGCATTGCTAGACTGTTCTATACGGTCGGCCATGAAGCATTCTTGTTCTTGTTCCTTCCCTTCATGGATTTTAACCAACTTGTCCAATACTTGCTTGGTTGTGCTGCAAGAGGACACAAGATGAGTTAGTCTTAGATCAACTGCAGCTGTAATTAAGTTATATGCAAGATGATTATCATTATGTTTGGTCTCATGTTCGGCTAACCAATCAATAGAATTTGATGGAAGCTCATGAGGATCATTGTATATAAGAGTCCACAATTGTGGATCTATGGAGCTAACATAAATGAACATTCTTCCAACCCATGTAGAAAAATCTGAACCATCATAAATGGGTGGAGAAGCCATCGAAGCAAGTGTAACACGTGAATCCATCTAAATAAAAAACACCGGGATCTTTCCCTGCAGATCGTTGGATCTGGGAATGACAGAGCCTCACTCTGAAGCCAAGCAACCTCCAATCAAGCAAGAACCATTCAAGAACCACATGTTCCTTGGTATTAATGCAATGTGAGAACATATAATACAAGTTGTGAATGGGCATCATGAAACCAAATACATGGAGAGTGATAAACAACAATGACTCATAGTGTTAAGCTATTATCAAAACCAAGAATACCACATAACTCATATGACTATAGCATGATGTCGAATGACCCAAGAGACCACAGAATGACTCAAATGACCTCAGGGACACAACATTCTCCCCCTTTTTGATGATGGCAACTATGAGGCATTCTGAACTATGAGTCATTATAAATTCATATGGCAACTATGAGTCACTCACATGGTTCTCACCCCCTTTGACACACAGATGGCATTCTGATTAATGACTCACACAATCTTACCACATACTTTGATGAATGACTCACATGAATACTTCTCCCCCTTTGACAACATCAAAAAGAGCCAGGAAAGAGAAAGAGAGACGCACATTAATGACGCACACAAAATGATGTGGAAATACATGCCAATAGATGTACACTTATTAAGATTGACAAAATAACCAAAGAGAACAACCAAATGTGGAAAGCCAGTTATAGGACTGATACCAATGAATGATATGGATGTACCGAACATGGTGGTGTCCCGTGGCTTGGCAAAGATAATGTAAGTGTGAGAGGTAGAGCCACAGCAGCATGATTCAATTCCTCAAATAGGAGATGGATAGAGCAGCCAAGGAGCAAATTTTGATTTCAAATTTTGTAGATTTTTAGTTGTTTTCTAGTTTTCAGATTTTTTTTTTGATTTGCTAAGCAATGCATGGAAATGATAGATGCAAGCTACAATTGTATGAAGTCAATACATGCATACCACCCTATTGCATGAAAACATGATGCCAATGATGCTAGGACTCATGCCATATGCCAATGAATGAGAAAGTAATGTGATATCATTTGACAGAGGACACCAATGATTTTGGAGACGACTTGAAAGGTGCATCAAGATGATACCACTTGTTGGAATATACCACTTGTGTAGTATGATGATGTAATCATGGCAGCCTGAATGATTTATGTAGATATGGCAGATGAAGGTAAACAACAAAGTTTATGTAACATGTGCAGCTCAAGATCCATGATAGTGAAGCATGTGAATGCAGATATGTATGCATAGATATACAAATGCATGGAGAAGTAAAGTGTATGAATGCTATGCATTAACCCTCATGATAAATGAAGGTTCTCTCCCCCTTGGATTCTCCCATATCCACAATGCACTCTCCCCCTTTGACAACGCACAAAGGCAACAAAAGACAACATCTCCCCATTTCTCCCAAGTCCATAGCAAGGACTCACAACAAGACATTCTCCCCCTTTGCCAATAGCAAAAAGGAGGGATACGGCACAGTGGTTGACAAAGGTCCTAGAGATCAGAGTGGAATGGTAGTGGAAGAGCAAGCCATTATATGGAAATTAGAAACATGCCGGGAGCAATATATATGGTTCAAAGCTAATGAAAACCAAGATCATCAATAGAGTTTAAAAAGCATCGACATCCATGGTTTAATAGAAATGAACCAGAAGCACATATCTTGATAGTGTTTAACCTTCCCTTGTCTTATACATCCATATTCAATAACCACAAAGGGAATAACACAAAAACTAGTATTGAGGCTAAACAAGCATGACTAAAGCATGGAATTTTATGAGTTTAACAAATTTAATTTTCAATATCATTTGAATTTGAAGGCACATGACTCATATGTTACGAGCAATCAAGTCTAGTACATGCCTCCTAGCCATAAGAATACACGTTGTTTAGACGCTAGTATCCCTAGGTATTTGGCAAGACTGACTGTTATGCTTCAGAATGAACAGAGATAGCAACATCACGTCATGACATATCCAAACTCATTTTTTTGATGAGAAGATATATTTCTCAGCAATTATGCCATTGCTCTACCTAGAGTCCAAATGAATTAAGATAGAGATAACAGAGGCACATCATGACATATCATTCGTCACTTGATTTGATGACGGGACATATTTCTCCGTGCAACACTATCATTGCTCTGTAAATTAATTTTCAAGAATTCCAGCTCATCAAGATGTTTAGAAATAATACTAAGCTCTAGAGTATCACCAAAGTTATCAAGACATTTGGATTTTCAGATTTCAGAATAGTTATTCAAGGCACAACATGCAATCTCTAGTTAAGGTCTATTAAAATCACAAAATATGGATGATTTCAAAAGATATATCAAAACTTCAAGGAAATCATTAAATCTGAACCATTTTCATTGAATGGACAATCATCAGTTCATATAATAGAAAGCTCTTACACTGTAGTGATGTCTGTCTCTTGAACTTATTATTACATTGGAGGCCATTGAGGTTCAGATGCAAAAAGGACGAATGAACCAAGAAGAATAACACGACTCCCCCTATGAATATGCAATGAAAGCATGCAAGGAGTGATGTTTGCAGTCACAAAGAATGACAAATGTCAATGAGAGGTTTACTTGACCCATGCAGGGGTTGACCTAATCAAACATGAAATGCATGAACCAACATAATGCATGATTTTACACTTATGAAATGCAACATAATGAATATGAACTATATGCACGAATGCCTTAAGAAGACAACTCCCCCTAGCTATATGGCCTATATGCGATAGTGACGCATGGTACTTGGCAGAGGTGAAACCTCACGCACGTTGAGTGCTTCGAGGCAAGCATAACTTGCCCTTCCATACATCAACATTTGATATACCCTGGCCATGCACGAATGATATGATGTAAAATGATTCAAGCTAGGTTGATGTTGACTCCCCCTGAATACATGCAAGGGTTGGCAATGAACTATGCAGCCTAAGATTTATATGAATGCACAATGTAATTAAGATGCTGCAAAATGATTATGCATTATCATTTATCTTCTAAACATGATGTGCATTAAGGCATGTGTGATTATGAGATGATGCAAACACAAATCATTCACAATAGATTTTGAACTGAATGCAATATGATGATGATGATGCCAATAGACTCCCCCTTTGAGCAGTGCTAACATGAATCATGAGTTGAAAATGCAGCCATGGTACGCATCATCAAAAGCAAAGTCCAAGAATTGCAAGTGGCTGATATTAGGTAGAAAACAACTCATCATCACATCAACTTCATCAGCATAACAAGTTTTTCATGAGTTAAATAGCTGAAATCAAGCATGGTGTAAACAAGTTATCAAGCTCAAAAGTTCCTCTCACACCTTGGGGGTTTTGTATTTCAAATAGCAGTTCAGTTTGTAGAATCTAATGACATTGGGCAGACATATGATGCACTATCTACATGTCAAGACTGAACATGCAAGATGACTAAACTTAAGAGGTTTATGTACATACCTGTGCCTTGAGCTTTTATTTACCTTATGATCCTTTGTTCAGCTCCAAGGCATCCTGCACCCAAAATTCTCATTTGGAATTTTTAGGTACCCAAGATTACTTGGGTCCTTGTGGGTTAGCAACATGTTTAGCATCTTGGCCCACCTTTTTCAGGGCAATCACATCATCCTCCTTCATTGTGAGGCAATCATATATCTCATGCCCATTTTTCCCATAATAGAAACAACACACAAAAGATTGATTTTTCTTTTTATGTTCATGTGCGTGTGCATGTGGATTATGCTTTTGTGGGTGAGCATGGGATTTACCTTTCATGGCATGAAGGTGATGCTTTCCCTTCAAATGCCAGCACTCTTGGATAGTATGGCCAGACTTACCACAATGAGAGCAGCAAAGAGAAGCATTTCTATTAAAGGCCATGGGGAGTGTCGACCTGTCTGGATAGGAATGTCGACACTTCTGATTCTCCATGTGGTTTCGTACAGAATTTTGTTGAGCAAGCCCTCTGCCAGTGTTGACCTGTTTCTTTCCTTGCCCTTTTACTTGCTGTCCTGCTCTAAGCTCATCATTTCTCAAGATCAAACAATCATGCATAGTGTGACCATGTTTACCACAATAATAACAATTGACATTCATTTTGTGGAAGGCATGGTATTTGGCATTGGGCATGTTATGGTGCATGTTTAGATGAGCATGCTGAATTTTGCTTTTCTTTCGAGCAGTATGCCCCTTTTGGTGACCACAGGAAGTGGTGGCTTCCGGTGATCCAGAATCTTAGATTTGGGCAAACATTGACAGGAAATCATTCAAACTTTGAATTTCATTTTCAAGTGAGAAAATGTGCTATTTAGATTCAACAAGGCCCTCTTCGCATGCTGCCAATTACTCATTGAGCATGGCATTTACTGCTTTAAGATTTTGATTTTGTTTTTCTAAAGCATGCAAAGTTTCAGAGTGGTCATCAATGACAGATTTGTCTTTTTCATGTGCAGCTAGTTTTTCAGGCAACTCTTCTTCAGCTTGTTCAAGTTCAATTTTCTTTTCCAACAACTCTCTATTCTCTTCTTTCAGAGAATCAATCAGATTTTGTTGCCATTCAAGATCATCATGAAGACCAACATTTATGTTTCTCAAGAATGAATATTTTTCACATACAAAATTAGCAGAGCATGAAACAGATTTTTTATTTTCTTCAATCAACCTCTCATCATGGATTAGTCCATCGGCCATAGTTTGATCATTAGAGATTGACTTAGGTTGGTTTTGAAGTTTTATTATAATTTCTTCCAACCTAGTGATTTCATCATGAAGATTTTCATTTTCTTCCCTTAGACATGCAATGCTTGTTTTGTAAAAAGTGTTCTATTGTTAAAGAGCTTAACAATACTCTCTCAGTTGATCTAAAGAGCATTGCATAGTGTGGTTTGCTTGTGTGATTGATTCGTTCTAGATGCATGCTTAGGATCGAATTATTATATATCTTGCTTATCTTGCTAAGTGAATCATAGCATTCTTGGAAGCTAGTTTCTATTCCGCTGCAATTCATTTTAACTAGCAGTTTAGAGGGCCGCATTGCGAAAAGTGGGGCTGATCTATTCACCCCTCCCCTCTAGATCCGCTGTCCACTACACAACAAGGATAACTATGGAGATATTTATTGACTCAAGAATTAATAATAATGAAATTTAAGTATTTTATCCTCCGTTTATAATTTAACCCCAAGCTCTACCCAATTCTTACGGAGTTCCTATAGGATGACTGACAAGGAAACTCAACCTATCTCTTGGATTTAATGCCCTAAGGATTTGAAAGCCGAAGCTCTGATACCACCTCTGTCACGCCCCGAACTGATAGCAGCGGAACGTGTCGTTTGCTCGGAACGTGGCTGTTAAACAGTCATGAATAATTAAGAGTAGTCGCATAAGACCAAATAATTTGAAGCAACAATAAAATTTTATTTCAAATATAAATCTCCTACAATTTCAATATAAAAAAACTGGAAGACTCAACTACATCACAATGAAAGAAAGAATAAAAAGGAGATGACGCACTAACGGACTTAGACAAGATAACTAAATAAGAAACACCACGCTCGACTCAAGAAAGATAAAAGACGCGGGTTCACTAATTTCCAGAGCTCGCTTGCACACTTGTCCCTCCCGTGTGAGTCTCGGTCTCGCGAACCACCTGTTTACCTGAAAAAGGTTGGAATAAAACTGGATGAGCGAATGCTCAGTAGGAATTATATCTCTATATCCAGACTTGCTTTAAGTAATTAATGAGTTATGCAATATGGCATGTTCATGCATGAGAAAATGCAAATAAGTAACGAGAGTGGAATAACAAGAGATATCAAGAACGAACTAGTAAGATTTCAAGTGTATCAAGTAAAATTTAACAAGGTTAACAAGCATGTAGTATTAAGTCATGTCACGAGATAGTGGCTACTTATTTATTCAAGTACTTGCCCGTTCCGGGCCACGCAAGTCAAGCAAGTCAAGCATGAGAGAATGTGGAACGTCATAAATCAAGATAGTCATGCACTCCGGTACAATACCACACCGTAATCATTTAACTTCCATGGGCACAAGTATTTTCGGGTGCTCCTCCTAGGACCAGATTAGGCCCTATATGCGCATGCATTGGGTCTTATAATTTGACATCCACTACAGTTTTAGTAGCCAATAGAATTCTAATGGAAAGATACTTGTAGGATGGTAGGGTAGATTTTCAGAATAATAGAATTCAAGGCAGAAATCTTGTAGAGATGACTTAACAAGAAATCCGAGACATATTCATAAAACTAGGTAAATGACGTTCGCCAGGGAAGGCGCAGAATAGAATTGGCGTCCATAGTAATGGGCGCTCATTTTGAAAATAGATAAATAGGCACGAAGTAAATAGCGTCCGTCGGAGAGGGCGCTATTTGTAATTGGCGTTCACTTTTCTGGACGCAGAATCCAGAAAGTGACATTTTCTAAAAAATGCCAGAAACAACATTAATTAAGGACTAGTTTGTCATGTTTATTCAGAGGGACATGACTGTGACACAGTGTACGGATTTTTAGGGTACAACCTGCTCGGCTGCCTTGAGGGAATCCAAGACTAGCGTAGACTTACGGAGGTATCTATGATGTAATCGCTAGTCCGAAGGAACGGAATGTCCCGCAGAGAGCTCAAACATCACGGAGAGTTAGGGGTGAACGATAGAAATCAAAACAGGGACCTCATCCACGGAATGGGACGAGAGTGCCAAGCGGTGACCCACGGTGGGGGTTGAAGACATAGGAAACACTCGATTACGAAAACAGTGTCCTGCCTGGAGGGTGCTATATCAAATAGCGTTTGCTAAGAAAGGCGTAATTTACATTTCTATTTTTCATTTAATACAAATGGCGTCCTTCCAGGAAGGCGCTCATTAGTTCAATTCGTTTTATCTAAGATTGTTAGATCTATTTCTCAGAATATGGCGTCCATATAGGTGGACGTTAATTTCTTAAGTTTTTTGATTTAACAAAATTTACGTCTATTTTAAAAGACGGTATTTTAATTTAATGAGTTTAGAAAAGAACATCCTTTTAAAAGAACACATGCTATTTAATAAAAATTTTTAAAAATAAAATATATGATAATTAGGAAAACAATTCAAGAATTCCAAATATATAATTTTTTATAATTTTATGTTACGTAGTTTAATAGATACAAATTTTCGAAGACATAATTATAATATATATATATATATATATATATATATATATATATATATATATATATATATATATATATATATATATATATATATGTATTAATCAATTGGCGGTGGTGGCAGTGAACACTATTAATCAATATGCATGTTACTATTCATTTCATGGATGAACATTGACACTTTTTATTTATTAAGATTTCATAGAAACTAATTACATGATAAATAAGAGAAAAATCTAAGGATGTTAACCCTAAAATATCATAATTTTATTGCATCAGGTTAAATAGATAAAAATCGATAAAGATGGTACGGGTGTTAACCACATGAATGGTAACCCGTTTCAAATACTAACCCTTTCCTGAAACTAAATACCTGAAAATTAAGCAAAAATTATGTGGGTTTCAATAATATATATATCCAGAATCCTTGATGTATGATTAGATGGTTAAAAATTATTGTTAGCATATGGTCTTTATTTAACTAATTAACATAAATCATGTAAATAACCTGGAAAGCTTATAACATGATCATTTAACTTTTTAACAAAGCATACTTTTAAGGGTTTTCATTTGGGGAGAGAAGACCTACCTTAAGTGAAGATCTCTGTGATGAACAGTAAAGAAGTCTTGCTGGAACGATACTCTGTTCGAAACAGAGTATGGAGTTGGCCGCCTTCTTGTGCAACAGGAGGAAGGGAAGATGGAGTTCCACGTTCACAGTAGGAAGATGAGGTTCCCACTGCTTGCAGGATGGTGAAGGGAGGGCCCTTGTTCTACCGTAACAAGAGGGAGAGGATGAAGATGCTTCTCCTCTTTGCTAACAATCGCAGGTACAAGGTGATGGTGCCAAGGCCTCCCTGCAGGTTCACGTTGGAGGCAGTAGGAACAGGAAGAAGAATCTTGGCCGTCCTCCCACGTCCACAGCAACAGGAGAAGGGAGTGAAAGCAGAACCGCTCCCGCACCCCTTCTTGTTCGATTGGAAGAAGACACAGGGGGATGGAGACGGGCACTGTAGCAACAACAGGAGGAAGAGAGCAACAAGGGTTGCTTCGACCGTTGGGGCTGAGTTTTTATAGAGAGAAGGATTTCTAACGGAGGTGATGAACTAAATGGGAGCAAGGTTTTAAAACCTTTTCGGTTATTGACGATTCTCTTATTCCCTACCAAATAAACAGCCGCTCACCCTCTTTTGGTTCTCAAAACCCTAAAACGCAAGAGCATGCATCTAATGAGAGGCTCGCGTGGAAGGGGTCCTCGTGGGTTTACGGTGCATGTGGCTACTGTGGGTTTGGGTATTCGAATGGCATGCAGCAGGGTTCTTGGGTTGGTTGTTGGGCTGTATACGTGGGCTTTGGGTTAACCGAATGTCATTTGGGTTGGGTTTTTAGCTTGGCCGAATGGCCTTTGGGTGAAGGCTCACGTGATATATATCAGTTGGGTTTAAAATAAAAGATGTGGTTTAAATGGGCCTTGAGTACAAACCCCATACGTATGTGTTTGGGTTTTTAATATATATTTATAAATGGTTGGCATTAAAGTGGTATTTGTAATCCAATTATCATACGTGAATCGGAATATTTTGGTTAAGGTTTTATTTTTATACAATTAACTAAATGGGTAGTTTTATATCAGGGTTCATTTATTTTTGGCTGTTAAAATACAAATGTGTGTCAAGCCCATTAAGCGTATATTTATTTCTATTAGAGTTTTAGATTTATTTAGGAATTATAATTCTTTTAATTTATCCAAGATGCTACGTTATGTTTAGACCAGTATTACATATATACTAAACCCCTTACCAAATTCCGGTGTCTAAAGAAGAATCCTGTTAACCCGATTAGCATTGGGACCTTCTACTGATTTTCCTTTCGTTTATTTAACTAGTTGGGCTATTACATATTTATTATTAATTACTATTAAAGCTCAAGTCTATCCTAACTCCCCGAATTTTTTCTCTCTCTTCATTTCTAGTGAGAGAAGCTCTGATCCCACTTCTTCTATCCCGCTTGGTGAGCTCCCCTCCTGTCGGCCATGGCTGGCGCGGCAGGGGAGGATCAGATCCCACATGAGAATTATGCCGATGTTCATCCTGTTCCTGTAGCAGCTCTGCCTCGGAAGTCTTATGCGCAAATGCTGATGGAATCTCATCATCGACCACTTTTTTCTTTGCCTGTGAAGGCTCCGGCATTCACGGACAAGGGGGAACCTGCTGTATTCTTTTCACGGGAAGAGGTGAAGGTATCTTGCTCTCAATTATAGCATGCGATTATTGCTAAATGTTCTTATGGACGCCCGTCCATTCCGGAGATCAAGCTTTGTCTCTCGCAGCGTCTCCATTTGAATCTAGATTTTGTCATCAGTCGACTAAATGCTAGACATATTTTGATAAGGCTGGGATGTGAGGCTGATTTTACTCGAATCCTTCTGCAAAGAAGTTTGTATATCAAAGGTTTTCTGTTTAGATTTTTTCGATGGACTCATGATTTTGATTTTGAGGCGGATCCCTCTGTTATTCCTGCCTGGATTGGTTTCCCTGCTTTTCCAGTTAATTTCTTTTATGAAGATATGATTCGATCTATAGCTGGTAATATTGGCCCGGTGCTGCGAATTCATGAGGCAACTGCTGCCATGACAAATACTACGGAAGCTTTAGTATGTGTGGAGTTAAATCTTGATACTCAGCGAAAGGATCGGATATGGATTGGTATAGAAAATGAGGGATTCTGGCAGTATATTAACTATCATAGAGTGCCTTTTTTGTGATCTAATTGTCATAAGATTGGTCATACTGACAAAGAATGTAGAATGAAACAGGGGAAATTGGAAGTTCGTAAAACATCGGTACAGCCTGTGGCAAATGTTGTGAATACCAGGATTTATCGACAGGAATACAGGCCTAAATCTCCGTTAGCCAAGAAGGAAATGGCAATTATGGAAATACATTCTTGGTATTAAGAATTGATTCAGATGGTTCAGGGGATGAGGAAGAATGTTCCCACTTTAAACAGGTTCCTGAAGAGAATTTAAGCTCCAGTTCCCATTGTATTGAGTTGGAGAAAGGCACTGTTACTGGTCCATCATCATCTATTTGTACTAAAGATACTATTAGCAGGGTTAAATCCTTGGTGCATTTACCTCGGATTGAAGAAGTTCCAAATACAAAGGAAATATCAACATGTAATGAAGAGATTTCTCATTTCAATCATACTTTGATGCATCTCCCAAATTTTACATTGAATAAACAAGAGGTTGCCACTCTTTACAGCTCAGACACTGTTTCTAAATTGTCTGCTTCAGAAAATATCAGAATGATGGATCAAGGGAATGAAATTGCTAGCTCTCAAACTTCGGATGCAAAAAGAAATGAGGTTTTTATTTCTGGAGTTCTGTTTACTGATGGCAGGCTGACAAGGGCAAAAGCCAAAAGTAAGGTTACTCTGTCACATTTTTCTGATGCCAATGCAATCACTTAACTCGGCTCTTGTTTGGAATGTCAGAGGAATAGGCAACAAAGCTACTGTTAGAAATTTAGCTCAACATATTCAGGCTAATAACATTAGTCTAGCTGCTATTGTTGAACCTCACATACAATTTAGCAGAGCTAAGAAAATAGCTAGGCAAATTAGAATGCAAGAACCACTTGGGAATAATGGTGATGAATCAAAAATTTGGCTGTTTCACAAACCCCACGTATGTGTTGAGGTTATTGAAACTCACACACAGTATTTAACTGTGGCTATCAAAGGCAGTGATAATAGTGCATTGTTATTTTCAGTCATTTATGCTTCATGTAACATCTATGAACGAAGAGAAATGTTTGATTCCCTCATGACTTTTAGTCAGACAGTAAATACCCCATGGGTGTTGGGAGGTGATTTCAATTGTATTGTTACTCCGGAGGAAAAAAGAGGTGGGTCTTTGTCCTCCATGGCAGCAATGATTGATTTTCAGGGTTTCATTACTGCAACTGGTCTTGTGGATGCTGGCTTTACTGGCTCCAATTATACTTGGACGAATAATCAGACTGGTATTTCTAATATTCAAGCTCGCCTTGACAGAGTTTTCTTCAATCCTATGTGGGCTAGGTCATCAAATCTTCTGTCAGTCAGACATTTAATTCGAGGAACTTCAGACCACACTCCTCTATTAATCACATTGAATCCTACTGTGCACTCTCCAGGAAGATTTATGTATCAACAAATGTGGCATACTCATGAGGACTTCTTGGCTTTTGTGAAAAATCAATGGGCAAGTTATAATGTTTTTCACAGTCATCCTTTTGTTAAATTGCAGACTAAGCTGAAATGTTTGAGGGCTGATCTTAAAGTATGGAATAAAGAAGTTTTCGGAAACATATTTCAGGCCAAAAGTCTAACTGAGTCTTTAGTAAAACAAGCTCAAGAACTATATGATGAAAATCCCACATCAGAAAATCGAATGAAGCTTAATAAAGCTAATGCAGATTTCAGGCTCATTCTATACAGAGAAGAGTTGTTTTGGTTTCAAAAGGCCCGGGTTGACTGGATTACATGTGGGGATAGAAATACCCAATTTTTCCACCAATACACACAAATAAAAAGGCAGAGAAATTTCATTCAGAAATTGAAGGTAAATGAAGAATGGGTCACAGATCAGGGCACTCTAGCAGAAAGAGCAGTAGAATTTTTCAAGGCACATTTGACAACTGAACAGCATTTTATTGATGAGGGTCTACTCTCCACTATTCCTTCTTTGATTAATGATACACACAACAGTTTATTATGCTCCATACCTACTGCCGAGGAAGTGAAAAATGCTATGCTTGCATTGTCTGGAAATAGTTCACCAGGCCCTGATGGCTTCACAGGGAGTTTCTTTTCTCATTGCTGGGATATTGTTGGAGGAGAGGTGATACATGCCATTCAGAGTTTTTTCCTTGGTCGAGGTTTACCCAAGGGGGTAACATCTACTATTATCAGTCTGATTCCTAAGGTCAAAAGCCCTGATTCCTTTGCAGATTTTAGGCCCATTAGTTTATGTAATTTCACTTACAAAATTGTCTCAAAGATTTTTTGTGATAGATTGAAACCAATCCTTCCACTTATAATTTCTGAGGAACAGAGTGGATTTGTCAGTGGCAGACAAATTGTTGATAATGTTTTGCTGGCAAAGAGCTGTTTATGGACCTTGATAGACCAGTTAGGGGTCACAACATGATTATCAAGCTGGATATGGCAAAGGCCTATGATCGTATGGAATGGGATTTTCTTTTCTTAGTCCTTAAAAAGTTTGGCTTTTGCAGCAGGTTCATTTCCCTAATATCCCAGATGCTGGTTAATAACTGGTTCTCAGTAGCATTTAATGGTCAGACTCATGGATATTTCATATCTTCAAGAGGGATAAGACAAGGGGATCCCCGTGCCCCAGCATTATTCATTCTATTTGAGGAAGTATTGAGCAGAGGCCTTCGAAAGGTTTTTCAAAATGGCCTATGTAAGTATTATCATCTTCCTCGGAGAGTGCAGCCTATATCTCATATTCTCTATGCTGATGACACTCTGATTTTTATGAGTGGTGGACTAGCTTCTTTTAAAAACTTGCTGAATTTTTTGAGGAAGTATGAGACCTCCTCGGGGCAACAGATTAATGCACACAAAAGTTTCTTCATCACTGCTAACCAGATGTCTAATAGAACTGCTGCTCAGATGAATCAAATTTCTGGCTTTTGTCACAAAAGTGGAAGCATTACCTATTTAGGTATTCCTCTCTTTAAGGGCAGAGTTAAGATCCCTCATTTTAAATATTTGATTGACAAGGTTAGTAATAAACTTGCTGGTTGGCAAAGCAAACTTTTATCACAGGCTGGGAGGCTGGTGTTAATCAAAGCAGTGCTATCCACTATTCCTCTATACACAGCTGCTGCAGCTTCTATTCCTTACACTATTATAAAACACATAGGGAGAATTTGTTCCAATTTTTTCTGGCAGGGTATGGAATCTGTTAAAAAAAAGCATTGGGTTTCTTGGGAAAGGATCTGCAGCCCCACCACGGAAGGAGGTCTGGGAATAAGAAGTCTGGCAGATTCCCAAATGTGTTTCTATATTAAGTTGATTTGGAATACTATTCACAATACATCTATGTGGGCCAGGTTTATGAGGAGTAAGTATTTGCATAATCAACATATTGCAACAAGTAAATTTCCTTTTCCTGCAGGAATTAAAGTGATGGACTTTGAGAAGGCCCGAAGGCTGTTACTTTCAGGATATAGAATGGTGGTATATGATGGAGCCAATACTAATTTTCTTAAAGATAATTGGTTTAAGGGGAGACCTCTCACAGAAGCGATAGCATTGATTTCTCAGGGCTTTGATAATTGTTCAGTGAAGGAAGTTATTAAAAATCATCAGCACCCTATCTGGGGTATTATAGAAGATCAGAACATGAAAGAGCAGCTACAAAGCTTCAATACTCAAACAGGTGATGATATCCCTGTCTGGGCTTATACTAGATCAGGAGATTTCAGTTTTAAAACTGCACACTCTTTGTTGAAAGGACAGAATGTCAGATTTAATCCTCATTGGAAAAATCTTTGGCACAGTAGAATCTCTCCTCGGGCATCTTTATTCTGCTGGAAAGTTTTGAATCAAGCTATTCTAGTTGACAGCCTCATTCAACAAAATGGCATTGTAATGGCATCCAAGTGTAACTGTTGCACTACTTTTCATGAAACAGAGACAGAAAACCACTTATTCATAAAGAGTGACATTGCAAATCAGTTATGGAGTAATTTTGCTTCTCTTTTCAGTCATAATTGTATGAATGAGGACAACATCAGAAGAAGATTGGAATTAATTGTTAACAAGACTGTTAGAAATAAGCCAAAAGATTTCATTAGGCTTATTATTGCCAGTCTGATCATTTGGGAAATATGGAAAAGTAGATGCTCAGCTAGATTTGAAGGGCAGCAAATTAATGGACTGAGAATGGCTAACTATATTTCTTCGGAGACTTCTTATGTGGTTGATCAGATCAAATTCGAGCAAGGTGTAAATACAGAATATCAGGGGCAGCTTCTCAGACATGGTATTAAAATTTCTTGCAAGAATTTAAAGTGCATTCTCATAAGATGGACCCCCCCTGCCTCAGGTTTCATTTTAAATGTGGATGGAGCATGTAAAGGTAATCCTGGTATTTCTGGGGGGGGAGGATGCATCAGAGACTTCCGGGGTTACTTAATAATGGGATTTGCCTATTTTTATGGTCATGGAACAAATATGGCTGCAGAGGGCCGTGCTATTCTTGATGGTCTTCGATTGGCTAAATTACATAATATACATTTAGAAGCAGTTTGTACAGATTCTCTTTCACTGGTTAGATTACTAAATTCCAAGAAAGCGCCTCCTTGGTCTTTATTACCTTGGTGGCAACATCTTCTAAATATGTACTCCCCTCTCCATTGCCCGATTAATCACTCCTACAGAGAGGCAAACCAGGTTGCTGATGCATTGGCTAATTATGCAATCATCATGGGCAGAAATATGGAATTTCAATCAATTCGTGAGCTTCCTGCTATTGCAAAAGGTTATGCCATTGCAGATGCAATTGGCTTGCCTAATTTTAGAATTAGAAAGGTCTAATGGTGTTGATTGGTAGTTTGGAAGAGTAGTATCATTTACTCTATAGCTCACTGTGTACGGAAGCTGTTTGTTAATCATCCATAGTTTATGTTTCTCAAAGACTTTAGCATTTTTTCTTTCCTCCTGTGGGAGGCTGTACATTCCAGGGGTATGCCCCTTTGACTTTGTATTTCCTTATACATAAATACAAATAAAGCATCTAATGGTGGATAGGTGGAGTGAGAACATTCCCTTCCTCTGGAATGGGGGTGCACTCTCCCTTCTTCCCTGTTAGATGACTTGGTTTCATAAAAAAAAAAAAGTCTATCCTAACTCCTTATTCTAGATGGGCTTGTATTTCTAAGACTCTTGTTAAGGTATATATATATTTTATTTGAACTTCGCATGCAAGCATTTAGGAGCTATATTCAATATTTTGATTATTTCAACTCATTTGTTATTTATTAATTTTTATATACGTGTCTTATATTTATTAATAGTTTTGCACATATATACATATTTTGGCGTATAAGGCCCATTGGCCTTAAGCTAAGCCGATTCCTATGGGGTTATATTAAGGGTATATTATAGGTGGGTCATGATATCGATTAAGAGTTTAATAAACGTAGCATTTCCTGTAGGGATTTCATTTCTTATAATTTTCTTCACTCTATTTACCTCATTAATTATTATCTTAGGTATCAGAGACAGGTTCGATCCTAAGAACACATTTACTTTCATTTAAAAGGAATTTTTAACTAGCCACCTATTTATTTATTCAAAGAATGATATACCCAACTTCTTACTTATTCAACTTGTAGTGCCCCAGAATTTATATAAGTTATTTCTAGATTATTTTATAATTTATTTGTAATTTATAAGGGCTAAATAAATTTATAAAAGGATTATTGAGTTTATTAGCCATCATAAGGCCCAATTATGTTAATCAATTAACCTAATCTACTAAACAAATCAAAAAGGTTTAAAGACCAGGCCTATTTAATTTGGCCAATATTCTAGAAGGTTATTAAGCCTATTCACGGATTTTAAACGATAAACACCACTTAATAGGATAACTAGATGAAAAATAAATAAAAGAGTTTTATTAAAATTAAAATTCTGAATGCGTCGAATGTAACGGTCCATCCGGCGACCGTCACAGCCTTGTGACGCGTATACCCTAGACCGTCACAGCCTGCAAGTTCCATAAGTAAGAGAATGTATAAAAAGATTAGAACTTGATGATCCTATCCATAAGGGACCTAATTAGAATGACATGTAAAATCACTAGGGACTCTTAGAAGTCAGGTTTTAGCAGAATAAGGATAGATACAAATTATATAAATAATTATATAAGATAATTAGTAAAATAGTTTGATTAATGTTAAACTCTGGGAACATTGAATGTAACGGTCTATCGTGAGACCGCCACATGCTTGTAACGTAGGGGTCTACAACCGTTACACCCTGTTAGTTCCGTGAAGGAAAGAACGAGTAGAAAGATCAGAACCTTGAGATCTTATCCACTAGGGATCGACTTGGGAGAGTTCTTAACACTACTAAAGACTCTTAGGGATTAGATTCTGGCAGATTAAGGACTCTAGAATCGATCTAATCCTCAAACCCTAGCTAGAACTCTATAAATAGGACCTAGTTCTGAACTGTGCGACCCTTACTTTTACTCGCGTGGAATCAAGGTAAGGAGTCATAATCTCAGGTAAGTTCTTTAGAGGAATTTGTTTACAATACTTTAGACTAACTCCTCTCTAAATTTCACGTCTTTAGGTCAAGAGGTCGTGGAGTTAGAGCCCAAGGAAGTTGCTGAAAAGTCATAGGAAGAGGAGAACTAGGGCACATTTTTTCAAACCCTAAATTAGAAGTTTAAAGCCAAGTTAAAAGGTAGGTTATCTCATGAACGACAAAAACCTCTTGATAGGACTAAAAGCCCTCTGGTTTGATTGAATTCCATGCATGATAGTGTTGAGTCTTTACATGTTTTGAGGATGACAACACTATAAGCCTTAGTGGAGAACAAAAAATATTTCTCTGTGAAAAATAAACTTTCGAGTCACTTCAGTTATTTTCAGGGGTTGTCTTCGTGTCGTTATTTGTTCCATCGCGTGCTGAACATTGCAGCACCTCGTGCTGCTTTCTGTGAACCTCGTGTCGTTTCTTCAGTATTTAGTTGCTCATCTCGAGTCATCCTTTTTATTTTTGCTCTTGTGTTTTCGTGTCATTTACTGTAGTTACTCGAGTCGTTTTCCTGCTTTCACTATTTTATCATGTGTCATTGTAGCCGTTCATGTCTTCTGTCCTCGTGTTGTTTTTTCCTAGACCCCGTGTCCTTTTTGCTTTGTGACCACACTTCGTGTCGGTTTCTATTTTCATCTTCGAGTTATTTTCAGCCCATGTCGTCCTCGTGTTCGAGTCATTTTCCTGTATCTTCAAGTCATTTTAGTGTAAAGTGTCGTTTCACTTTGTGCCGTTCCCTTTGCTGTTTGATATTTCGTGTTGATTCTCGTATTGATTCACCGATGACCTCGAGTCAACTTAGTCGTTTTTGATTGGTCATCCTTCGTGTTGTTTCTATGTTTGTGTCTTCGTGTTATCTTCTGTGATTGTGTCTTCGTGCTATTTTTGTGTTTGAGTCTTCATATTATTTCTGTATTTGTGTCTTCGTGTTACTTCTTTCTATCTTCGTCCAGGTTTCCTCTGATCGCGTGTTTTACTACCGTTTTACTTCGTGTTATTTCCTTCTCACCTCGTGTTGTTCTCATCTGACTTCGTGTCGTTCTCTTTGTAGTGTTAGCTTTGTTACTGTGGTACCTCGTGTCGTTCTCTCTTTATCTCGTGCTGTAGTCATCTGACCTCGTGTCATTCTCTCTTTATTTCGTGCTGTAGTCATCTTGTGTATCTCGTGTCGTTCTCAGTATAGTGCATCTCGTATTGCTATCACTTACCTCATGCAGTTTTAGTTTTTGTGGCCCTGAGTTTTAATGGTTTTAATCCCTTTACAGGAGAAGAAGAAGAACAAAAAGAAGAAGGTGGTCCGAGGAAGAATATTCCCCAGTGACTGGGCAGCACGTGATTCGAGGCTGGAAGGGCAGACAGGATTGTGACACGTGTGCTGAAGCTGGCTGAGAGAGTAACACGTGGCCAAAAGTTCTGGGCGGGAAATGTGGAAGCCACACGCGCCCAGTGCTGCCCTCCTGCTGCTGCTATATATTGAAGCCTTCGTCCACAGATGAAGGTGGATCGAAAGGGAAAAAGAAAAAGTAGAAGTGCAGAGAGTTCGATCCAGCAAAAGAAGAGAAGAAAATAGAGGGCATAAACTGAAGAAGAGGAAGAAGAGAGAATAGCAGAGAGAGTGAGAGAGAGAGAGAGCTCGAAGCTGAGAGTTCAGAAAGAAGAAGAAGAAGAAGGTTTCTGGTTTCAGGATCAAATCCGAACCAGTTTGCTCTATTGTGAGCTATATTCCGTGTTTCATCGTTCCAGCATTCAGTCTGCTGTATCTTTTTTTTGGTTTCTTGTTTTTGATCTTTCTTTACTGTTCTAGTTTTGTCTCCGAGTCTTAGGTTGAGATTGGTGGTCCTCCTGTTCTGTTGGTTCAGGAGAAGGGAGACGCTGTCTCCAGTTGCAAGTGGCCGTGTGCTGCTTGTGGGTTCCCTCTGGGCTTCAGAGGAAGAGAGACCTTGGTCTCTGGTTCTAGTGACTGCAGATCACTAGTGTTCCCTCCGATTGGAGGAAGAGGAACTTGTTTCCTAGTTTCTAGGGACTTGGCGTCCTTAGGGTTCCCTCCGGGTGTGGAGGAAGAGGGGAGGGTGTTCCCCTGGTGAAGCTGTGAATCAGCCGTTGTCGCATACTGAGTCTGCTTGGCTAGTCGGTGCTAGTGGAAGCCTCACTTCGGTTTGAAGTGAGGGGTGGACGTAGGCAGACTGGAGGTCTGACCGAACCACCTTAAAAATCCCTGGCGCAGTGTGTTTGGTTTCTATTTTGGCTTTGGATCTATTCGGTAGATGCTTTTCTAGGCCGATCCATCTCTATCTTCCTAGCTGATCGTTCTGCGCGGTTAGTGTTTGACCGTTAAGATCTTTTTCGGAAACTCCTAATTGAGAACTTATTTTTTAATCCTCATTATTTTTACGGGTAAAGGACCATTCACCCCCCTCTAGACCTATCAATTGGTATCAGAGTGGTCTCTGGTTCAGAATCCAACGATTCTCAGAGGATCCTCTACGTGTTTCCTGTGTGCATTGTTTTGCTTGTGAGTTAGTGTTTGATATCTGTTCATTTGAACTGATGGCAATGGCTAATCCACCGATTTTTTAAGGGACCTGATTTTGACATATGGTTCAGTGTTTTTCGCATGTTTGTTAAACAAGCTGATAAGGACTTGTGGAAGTTGATTTCACAAGGTCCATATGAACTGCCCAAGAAAAGGTCCAAGTGGACGGACAGTGAGAATCAGATGTTCCGAGAGAATCAAAAGGCCGTAAACCTAATGTTAACAGCGACTGATAAAGCCTTGCATTCTTGTTTCCATGATTGTAGATCCGCCAAGGATATTATGGACCAGCTGAAGCTAGCCCACAGGAGAAATGAAAGCACATGCATGATGGTTAGCAGAAGTGACCACAGTACCAGCCAAGAGGTGGAGGAGAATGAAGAAGAGGTAAACCTCTTCGAGAACTTTTCTATAGAAGATTGGGAAAATGCTTACAGCGATTTATCTGAGTTATATGAAAAATTGCAAAAACGATATAAAAAATTGAAAAGGAATAAGGGATTAGATAATTCAAGGTCTGACTGTAAAAAATGTGCTGAATTGAAGAGTTCTCATGATGCCTGTGTGTCTAATCTACAAATGTTGAAAAAATAAAATGATGTGCTAATCAATGGAAATAAGAATCATGTGAGTGAGATTGATTCCCTGAGAAAATCCTCAGCTGAAAGCAAGGAAAGTTTAAAGAAGCTCAGGATTGAAAATAAAGTACTTGCTGAAAAATCTGAAGCCATTAAGTCTGTCAACTTTGAATTACAGAAAAATATTGAGAAACTGCAAAAAGACTTGAAAACTTTTAAGGATGGAAGAAAATCTGAAACTGACTCTGATGATCAGATTTTGATAAATGAATTAATTCAGAATGACAGACTAAAGGAAGAAATTGAGAAACTAAAACAGTTGAACACCATCTTGTCAGAGAGATTGCTGACATTTGAAAAGGGTAAACATGTGGTGTCCAATAATTCAGAAGAAATTGATGAGTTGAGAAAGGAAGTTGAGAAATACATAATTGCCAACAAAGTCTTAAATGAGGCTGTCAATTGCAGTGAACAAGAGACTGCAAGTTATGAGTTACACATTGCCTCTTTAGAAGAAGAAATCCAAGACTTAAGGAAATCTTTGTCTAAATTTGTTGATGGGCAAGAAAATCTGAACAAACTGCTGGGAGTAAAAGTCAATTTTCAGAAGGAGGGGTTAGGTTATAACCCTGTAAATAAAAAGACTTTTGAAAATAAAATTCAGACATATTCTGTTTCTAGCTCTACTTTTAAGAAAAAGGGACTGGGCTACAGTCCAGTCATGAGTAAGGTCTATGGATCAAATTTAGAAACTATTTTTGTTAAATCATCTGAACAGGAAAAGCCTTCTACTTCTTCTCCACCTCACTATAAGGCTAAGAAAACACAAGAACAGGATAAAAAATAGAAAATGAATAAAAAGGGCTCATCTGTGCATGTTGATCACAGTCCGCACACACACTCATCTAAAAGGAAAATATCATGCCACTACTGTCATAGACTTGGACATTTAATGCATGAGTGTAAATTGATGGAGAAAGATGATATGAGGGCCGGGATAATGAATGCTAAGAAACTTCATGATAAAAATTCTTCATTCCAGAAAAAGAAAATTGAATGTCTGCACTGTGGCAAACTAGGACACAGCATCGCACAATGCTGGTTTGCAAATGGTAAGAAAATATATTCTTCACATCATGCTAAATTTCCTGCAAACCATAATGATGTTGATACGAATAAAGTTGCTGCAAATAGGAAATACTCTGCATGTGTCAACTGTGGAAAGACAGGCCACAGGGCCATTGAATGCTGGCATGGTCAGGGTAGAAAAGAGAATTTTAAGAGAATGAACTCTTCTCATTGTTTTAACTGTGGAAAGCCAGGTCACAGGGCTGCAACCTGTTGGCTGGCAGGATACCAAAGCAACGCTGGTTTTGGTAAACAGAATTTCAATTCTGTTAACAAAAATTTTCATACATATGTGCATAAAAATCATGTTAATAAGAATGTGCATAAATCCAATCTGAAACCTGCTGCATCTTGCTATTATTGTGGTACAATTGGTCATTCAATGAATAATTGCTATCTGATGAAATCTGATGACCATGCTGCTAGGAGATTGGTTAGAAAACCTGCTAAGAATGTCACTGCTAACTCAGGACCCAAGACTTCTTGGGTGCCTATTCGTGCAAAATAGTTTGCTAACCTGCAGGTGTGCCTTGGAAGCTGAAGAATAAAGAGGAGTAATAAGCCAAGGCACTCGAAAAAAAAAAACCAGGATCTTAATATTCAGGTCAGTTCCCAATACCTGCTTTAATTTTGTTTTATTGTGATTTAAATTTGGTTCTGTGATGTAGTGTGTGTGTAACTAAGTATTCCATGATCACGAGTGTCCTCCTCTGACTGCTTTGCTAAAATCTCTCTTGGATGGATACTTGGTATCACGGTGTAATTCATGCTCATAGTCAGGGGGAGGCATACAATTATTGTGTCAACTTACTGATTCGTGCTCATTGCATCACATTCCATTTATTTGAAAAAACCATAAGTTTGCTTCAACGTATTGCATTTCAGCTGATAGCATGTATGTTATTCAATAAATAATTAATATTTCCAAGAGTTGTGTTTGAGATGTCCTAGCGTGGGCTGAAAAGGAGCTTGTCAGGTCATCTGGTATCTGAAGAACCTTTGTCTGCCGATGTGGTTAGTTGGTGTTAAGTTCAGACATCTCATGAGGTTGCAGCTTATTGCCCAAGAAGCATTCTCTGGTTACGAGATTGAATTTCCTCAGGAAGATTTCATTTGTGAGCTCCTTGGTCTTTACTTTCTAGAGTAATCTCTCACTTGCTGCTTTGCTGTAAGGAGTGCTTCTCATCTCATCTCATCTCTCTCCATTCTGTTTGTCACCTTCTTATCCTTTTCTTATCCCCTTTGGTTCAGGAATATTCTTGAAGAAAAATTCCTTCTTATAGCTTTGTTACTCTTATCAGATTTGATCAGAATACCTTAAACCACCCAAAATCTATTGTAACAAGTTACACCTGTTAATAAAGAACATTAATGTATGGGGGTTATATCTTGTCCTTTAATCCTTCTAAGTTATCCTCTCTATTGTTGGTCAACATATTGTAAAACTTTCTGTTAAATGGAAAAACCTTGCGGAGGATTTCGTTTTAACTGAAACTTATGTGAAGAGGGCTATGAAAAAAAAAATTGTGTTAAGTAAGGGCTCTGTCTTTTGTCCAAGATCATGAGAGGTGTTACTAGGGAATACGCCATATTTTGTGGCAGAGCAATGGCAATTGTGGAGAAATAGATATTCTAGATCAAAGAAGTCTAGAGTTTCTGTCATGATACAATTAGCTATCTCTGTTTCTTATAGAAAAGTTAAAATAAAAAAAAGGAAAGGGAAAGAAAAGTCAACAAAAATTCATTGGTTTTTATTGGCATAAAGGTAGCCTGTCCTGAGTAACCAGGGATTCTGGTGTCTCATAAACATGTCTCCTTGTGTAAAAAGGGACAATTCTACCTAAGTGCTCAACAAATTGGTTGACTCTGTATGCCCTCTCTTGTTCTTTAAATGAAGTAATGAACCCTGCTTGACTATCTATTTGTTATTTCTTTGCCTGACAAACAAAAGGAGTATTTTAATCGTAACCTTCTGTAGGCTAAGTACCTTTAACAGCTAGTTTTGTGATCTTGTTGATTTAATGTCTTGAGGTAACTGACCAAGGTATTCGGAAGAATATAATAAATCCATATATTGAAGAGCGAACTTTAACGGGCAATGGCTGTGTTACATATTGAATAAGGGTAGTCTGGGTATTTCCTGAAAAGTTCGATAAGAGTGAAAAGTGACCCCCCAAAACCCTTCTTGTTCCTCAAGGTTACATCCAAAAACCCTCTTGTGCCCTTGCCGCTTCCTGTTCCTCCTCGTGCTGATACGTCTCGTATACTCCTTCAAATCCTTCTCTCCCGCTCATTTTTCTTCACGAAAATCTCATCTCCCCCACAGAGTTCTCTTCCGTTCTTGGTTCTAGCTTCATCTCCAGCAGCAATTAGCAAGAAAGAGTTGATACTCTGGGAGTTACGGCAAATGGATCAGCTAGAATCCGTCGCTCCTGTTGAAAGGAAGAGGAAGGGAAAAGAAACAGTTTAGGAGCCTTCGTCCAAGCATCAAAGATGTCTTGAACCAGAAATAGCAGTGAAAATTTCTTCTGCACAAGGTACCAGGCCTTCTCAATCTATCGTGTTTTTAGAGAGTGGGAAAATTATTCCTCCAAGGATAATAGATTTCGACGATGAATCCATGGTTTTGAAGTTTCCAGAACTTTTGGAGATTTTTGAGTTTCAGGATTGGAGGAAATTCCTAGAAAATCACCGTGTCTACTACCCTAGCCTGGTAATGGAATTTTATAATAATTTGTCTTTGAGCCGAGATAGGTCTGCTCTGATCTCGTCTGTTAAGGGGATTGAGATAGCAGTAACGTGTGACTCTCTCCACAAAGCTCTCAGTATTCCAGAAAAAGGGGAGGTGGAGAGAGGGTTTAGATATAGTCTGCATGAAGCCTTTTCAGTCATTACTGGTAAACCCAGTAACATTCATGACAAGAGGCAATTGAAGCTGAAAGCTTACCAAACCTTATCATTTCCCCCTCTTCACAAGCTTCTTCAGAACATCATTGCCTCTATAGTCACCCCACAGACTGGAGCTAGAGGAAGAATCACAGACACTCAGAGATTTCTTTTGTTCTGTCTGATTCAGCATGTAAAGATATGTCTGCCTGAAATTATTTTTTCTGTCATGAAGGGGTGTATTGGGTCCAAAACACACCTGCCCTACGCCGCCCATCTGACAGACATCTTCAAGTATTCAAAGATTTCCTTGGATGGAGAGGCCTTGTCTGAAGTTAGGGGTCGAAACATATTTAACATGAATTTTGTTTCAGTATTTTTGGGCTTGGAGGGTTCTTCTCTCATGGGGCAGGTTAAGGCCCAGAAAGTCAAAGAATCACAAGCTCAGAGAGAGCTTCTGAAACACCCTCAAGAATCTGCCCAAACAGTTTTAGAATTAGCTTCTGAGGTTGCTTTACAGGAGACACCATCTGAACAACCACTGTCTGCTACTTCTACTGCACCTACTGAAGCATCTCTATCGTTTCAGAGGCTTGTTGAGATTGCATCTGAAGAAGTTATGATGTCTGAAAACAGCATTCAAACTGAACTAGATACAAATATTGGTGGTTTGTTTGATTCCTTTGGGAAGACATTGAAATGAAGTGAGGCTGCCCGTGGAACAGCCTGCTCAAGAGCAAGAATGTAATGAGCAAGACCTTGCTGAGTTTGTTAATTTCATTCTTAGAGAGACTGTGGAGAAAAGCTTGGAAGAGGCTGACAACGTGGTTACAGCTGAAATTATAGAACAGGCACCTGTTGAAAACTCTGCAGATGATGATCTCATGGAAGAAAGAGTGGATGAGTGTCATGAGAAAGTTACTGACATAGAACAAGAAGCAGAATCATCAAGTGAAGAAGAAGCACCTGAAAATGTATTTCCTGAAAAAGAAATCCAAGCTGAAGATGAAGATCGGGTTCCAGCAGGAGACAACCAAACGCCTGTACAAGAAGAAGCAGATGAGAGAACAGCACCTGGCTGTGAATCTTATGGTACACCCTTAGGTCAACCTCGACTTCTATCTGCTCGGGCGCCCAACATTGAAGAACTCCTCATAAATTTGACTCAGCAGATGCAGAGATAGGATAAGAAAATGGATGATCTGCTCAAGTATGTCACTCTAAATATTAATCAAGTTCATTCCAGGCTACTGAAGCTTGAAATTTCTCTCCTGACTGAATGGAAAAAGTTCCTGCTAAACAAGAAAGCTTCAGATGATGCCACCAGGTCCTCGATGGAAAGCTTGCAGGTGGTATGTTCAAAGATAGCAACAGCACTTCGTGAATTACAAGATGCTCATATTTCCTCCTTTAAGTCATCTGCCAGCATTATAGATCATTGTTTTGAGATCAGGACATCCTTAGAAGTTTTGAAGGGGTCATCTAGTGCCTTCGGTCCAGATGTCCAGAAGATCTATGACAAATTGATCGCTTTCTTAGCAGAAGTGAGAACTCTGACTGACAGATATGAATCTGTTAATATTCGCCAAGAAGACATCATTTCAGAAGTGGCACATGTCAGAAGCTCTGTTGTGTATTGGCTAGCTGAATTGTCCAATGACTTGAAGGATCTTCACTCTGCCTTGGGTTCAGCCCCTGGTCAGGCATCCTCCAGCAGAGGTCCAACTCAAGATTTCTCCTCTGCTGCTCCTAGGGGTAGACCACCACAAGACAGGCCGCGTGGCCCTTCCAGCAGACATGCCAGATTCTTTTCTCCTTAAAAAAAAAATAGTGTTCTGTATTTTTTTGCCCATTTTGAGGCTCTCTCACACTCTTGGACTTGTTAATTACATCTCATATCATTTGCATTTCTGCCTCCTTTTGTTTCTTTCTTTTTGATGTTGACAAAGGGGGAGAACTCAAGTCTTTGCTACTACTACGATTGAGAATGATTTTTAGTTGTTAATGATTCTTTAATATTCTTTAATGATGATTAATGATGGTGCTGATGATGTTTAGCTTTGAACAGGTTGAAAATTATTTCTGCAAAGACTCAAGACTCATAGTGTTGCCATCCATCAAAAAGGGGGAGATTGTTGAGTCTTTACATGTTTTGAGGATGACAACACTATAAGCCTTAGTGGAGAACAAAAAATATTTCTCTGTGAAAAATAAACTTTTGAGTCACTTCAGTTATTTTCAGGGGTTGTCTTCGTGTCGTTATTTGTTCCATCGCGTGTTGAACACTGCAGCACCTCGTGCTGCTTTCTGTGAACCTCGTGTCGTTTCTTCAGTATTTAGTTGCTCATCTCGAGTCATCCTTTTTATTTTTGCTCTTGTGTTTTCGTGTCATTTACTGTAGTTACTCGAGTCATTTTTCTGCTTTCACTGTTTTATCACGTGTCGTTGTAGCCGTTCATGTCTTCTGTCCTCGTGTTATTTTTCCTAGACCCCGTGTCCTTTTTGCTTTGTGACCACACTTCGTGTCGGTTTCTGTTTTCGTCTTCGAGTTGTTTTCAGCCCGTGTCGTCCTCGTGTTCGAGTCGTTTTCCTGTGTCTTCAAGTCATTTTAGTGTAAAGTGTCGTTTCACTTTGTACCGTTCCCTTTGCTATTTGATATTTCGTGTTGATTCTCGTATTGATTCACCGATGACCTCGAGTCAACTTAGTCATTTTTGATTGGTCGTCCTTCGTGTTGTTTCTATGTTTGTGTCTTCGTGTTATCTTCTGTGCTTGTGTCTTCGTGCTATTTTTGTGTTTGAGTCTTCATGTTATTTCTGTATTTG
Source organism: Amorphophallus konjac (assembly GCA_022559845.1). NCBI lineage: Eukaryota > Viridiplantae > Streptophyta > Magnoliopsida > Alismatales > Araceae > Amorphophallus > Amorphophallus konjac. Next base: position 62,521,358 of record CM040129.1, on the reverse strand, counting down.
TGTCTTCGTGTTGTTTTTATGTCTTCGTGTTGCTTCTTTCTATCTTCGTCCAGGTTTCCTCTGATCGCGTGTTTTACTATAGTTTTACTTCGTGTTATTTCCTTCTCACCTCGTGCTGTTCTCATCTGACTTCGTGTCGTTCTCTTTGTAGTGTTAGCTTTGTTACTATGGTACCTCGTGTCGTTCTCTCTTTATCTCGTGCTGTAGTCATCTGACCTCGTGTCATTCTCTCTTTATTTCATGCTGCAGTCATCTTGTGTATCTCGTGTCGTTCTCAGTATAGTGCATCTCGTATTGCTATCACTTACCTCATGCAGTTTTAGTTTTTGTGGCCCTGAGTTTTAATGGTTTTAATCTCTTTGCAGGAGAAGAAGAAGAACAAAAAGAAGAAGGTGGTCTGAGGAAGAATATTCCCCAGTGACTGGGCGGCACGTGATTCGAGGCTGGAAGGGCAGACAGGATTGTGACACGTGTGCTGAAGCTGGCTGAGAGACTGACACGTGGCCAAAAGTTCTGGGCGGGAAATGTGGAAGCCACACGCGCCCAGTGCTGCCCTCCTGCTGCTGCTATATATTGAAGCCTTCGTCCACAGATGAAGGTGGATCGAAAGGGAAAAAGAAAAAGCAGAAGTGCAGAGAGTTCGATCCAGCAAAAGAAGAGAAGAAAATAGAGGGCATAAACTGAAGAAGAGGAAGAAGAGAGAATAGCAGAGAGAGTGAGAGAGAGAGAGAGCTCGAAGCTGAGAGTTCAGAAAGAAGAAGAAGAAGAAGGTTTCTGGTTTCAGGATCAAATCCGAACCAGTTTGCTCTATTGTGAGCTATATTCCGTGTTTCATCATTCCAGCATTCAGTCTGCTGTATCTTTTTTTTGGTTTCTTGTTTTTGATCTTTCTTTACTATTCTAGTTTTATCTCCGAGTCTCAGGTTGAGATCGGTGGTCCTCCTGTTCTGTTGGTTCAGGAGAAGGGAGACGCTGTCTCCAGTTGCAAGTGGCCGTGTGCTGCTTGTGGGTTCCCTCTGGGCTTCAGAGGAAGAGAGACCTTGGTCTCTAGTTCTAGTGACTGCAGATCACTAGTGTTCCCTCCGGTTGGAGGAAGAGGAACTTGTTTTCTAGTTTCTAGGAACTTGGCGTCCTTAGGGTTCCCTCCGGGTGTGGAGGAAGAGGGGAGGGTGTTCCCTTGGTGAAGCTGTGAATCAGCCGTTGTCGCAGACTGAGTCTGCTTGGCTAGCCGGTGCTAGTGGAAGCCTCACTTCGGTTTGAAGTGAGGGGTGGACGTAGGCAGACTGGAGGTCTGACCGAACCACCTTAAAAATCCCTGGCGCAGTGTGTTTGGTTTCTATTCTGGCTTTGGATCTATTCGGTAGATGCTTGTCTAGGCCGATCCATCTCTATCTTCCTAGCTGATCGTTCTGCGCGGTTAGTGTTTGACCGTTAAGATCTTTTTCAGAAACTCCTAATTGTGAACTTATTTTTTAATCCTCATTGTTTTTACGGGTAAAGGTCCATTTACCCCCCTCTGGACCTATCAGATAGATCATGAATTTCATGTTATAATAGTTCTATGCATTCATACATCTCTTAGCCCTAAGAAGAAAATTAAAAGATGTTATCTTATCTATTCACTGAAATCCATGCATGTTGATAGCCTATACTTTGTTATCATGCTTAGGATAGACACAGTATTTGATTTACAGACATGACGTGTGTTGATCTCTTAGGTTTCATATCAGTTTCTGTCAGCAGACGCTCTGACGCATCATGGTAGGACCGTCACATACATGTAACGGCCTTACGACAGACCGTCACACACTCTGTTATGTTTTGTTTCACTGTTGTCTCTAACGCACCAGGACAGGAGCGTTACATTACTGTAACGACCCCTCGATAGACCGTCACAGACACTATGACGCACCCCTGCTAGACCGTTAGACTCTGTGTTCTGTCAGCTCATGACAGAATAGTTACCAATTAAGTTTACTTATAATTAACCCTAGATAGCTAAGTTTTAACCTGTTATGTGACTCTTCAGTTATCTAATTGTTCGTGATAGGTATTGCATGTTGTTTTAAGTTATGCTGGTTTCATGTACCAAAAATTCTATAGTTTGTATTTAAAGCATGATTTTCTAAAATTGTATTAATGGAGTTTTATCATGGTTTCACATCATTACACCTTCACTCTTTATCAATGGAGTCGTTTCTATAAGTACATAGCACATATTCCGGTATGTTGTCCATTAGTTCACTTTGCACTATAGGAACATTATTCTTGGACTTGAGGACCTCTCTATTGGATATTCCTTCCAATGGACTAGTAAATCTTGTTTCAAAGCCTCCGTAATTCTCCGCGAGCCTAGGATTCCCACTAAGACGCCGAGTTGGTTGTACCATTAAAGCCCATTGATTAGACTACACTATCGATGTTTCTGATTATCAGTAATGTAACGGCTCTGTGTTGGACCGTCAGGCACAAGTAACGGCCCAATATAAGACTGTCACATTCATCTGAGTTTAAATTCTTGATTCAGGGTTCAGACTAATGTAACGGCCTAATCCTAGACCGTCACATAATGTAACCGCCCAATGTATGACCGTCACCTTTCTCTGAGTCTATTTTTATTGTTCTGGACTCGGATCATTATAACGGCCCACTACTGGAGCGTTACATGATGTAACGGCCCAGCAAACGACCGTCACATTGCTTAAGTACTTAACCTAAGGTTTGACCCAAGGGTTGATATTCCAAAGGTTCTTGATGAACTAATGATAGTCTAGAACTTAAAATATTGATCAAGAAACTTAATATAATGATTGGAAAGAGAAAAGAATGTATCGTTATGCTGTCGGTTTGTTTCCGTGAGCATGACATTGTTTAAATCTTTTTCTTGATCTCTCATACTCTAAATTGAAGCATTCATTCATTGATTGTTGTTATCATGAGTTATTGACCTTATTACATTCTTGGCCATACTTTATTGTTACACTCATGGAAGTAGCTTGATTTATACGTGAAGATGCAGTTCGGGCGCTGATTGTGTCCAAGGGCTCTATGCTAGTCCCCACGGCTGATTGCCGGAAACATACTATTTTATAAACCATGGGGTATGATGCTACTGGCGTCGCATTACGCTGGGAGTACTTTCTTTATAAATAAGTGAAATCCATGAGCACTCGTGAAAATCTAGTGAATTGCTACATGATTGACATTCTCGTGCGTAACCTTTATGATTATGAAAGTGAAAGTGAAAGTGCATTCTCGATACATTCTTATTCATGAAAGGCAAAATATCATGTTCTTGTTACATTCATCCTTGTTCATTCTTCTTCACTCTATCTTACATGATTATCGTGTTACTTTGGTTTAATCGCATGATATTCGCATTCGCATGATTTTACCTTACTTCTTTAGAGCTAAATTGTTAATTACTTTAATAGTGCCTTCATGTTGATGCGAAGATACCTACTGGGCAAGTGTGCTCATTACCTATTTTCAATCTTTTTCAGGAAATGAAAGTGAATCTGATTCGGGTTCAGAATGTTCAAGTAGCGGATCCGAGAGTGAATAAAGATGAGCGAAGACTTAGGAAGTCTATATTGTTTAGATAGAGTCAATGTAATTTTCCTATTTCTTGAGTCTAGTGGAGTGAAAGATGGTGGAAAAAGTTATTATATTTTGAATATTTGATTGATAACGGAATGAAGTTGGATTTTTAGTAAATATTGTGCAATTGCATTCATTTTGTGTGATTGTCTTGCGCTCTGATCGTTCTTGCTTGCAAGAAGCTTACCATGCCGGCTGTTCACGCTCCCCGAGTTAGTCTTCCGCTGAAATAAAGGCTCGGGACGTGACACAACTATTTACAGGAATATGTAATTATCATCATGTATATGTTATCTTTTATTTTCATATATATATATATATATATATATATATTCATTTTTAGCCTTCAAAATTACCGGGTGTTACAAGGACGAAAGGTCCAAGTTAAGGGAAGCTAACCGGTCTTGACGATGGTGACAAGGGTTAGTAACGGTTTGTCCGTCGACATTGGCTAAATGTCGAAGCAAAGATATGTTTATTCATTAACGAGGACGAAAGGTCCAGGTTAAGGGAAGCTGGCCGATCTTGCCGATGGTGACAAGGGTCAGTAGCGGTTTGTTCGTCGACATTGGCTAAATGTCGAAGCAAAGTTATGTTTGTTGTCGACGGGGATGGAAAGCCCGAGTCGATGGTTTCAGAAAAGCAGGTTCCCGACGGGACTGGTGATGCTTTTGGTTTCATTGGGATGCGGGTGAAGTGGAACTTCAAATTACCACATTACTGACTTAAGTGCCCTTTTGGGTTTTCACCGAAACCAGCCCCCTCTTACTTTTGCCCACGTGCCCTTTCGGGTTTTCGCGTGGTGGGGTACCCGATTTTGCCTGGGATGCCCTTTCGGGTTTTCACCGCAGCTGGGTTATAGCCATTTTTGCCCTTGTCCAGAGAATCTGAACAAGACTGGCAGGGCACCTCTATTTTAAGGCCCATTATTATTATATATTTTATATATATATATTTTTTGACAGAGGTAGGAACATGATGATGGGTCGATGTGCGACATTCGACCCTGAGTGGTGCCATATGACCGTTGGCTGGGACATAGGGGCCTGCGCCGATAAGAAAGGGGTTTATTCGTTGGTTAGGACAAATACCAATGCAAAAGAGTTTTCGCGCCGATTCAGACGTAGGGTCTATAATGGCGATATTGTATGAAGGTCGGCTAGGACACGAAGTCTTGCGCCGAAAGGGGTTTATTCGTAAGCAGGAGGGTAATGCTAATGAAAAGAAGGATTTCTATGCCGATTCGGACGTAAGCTCTAGAATGGTGATATTGTATGAAGGTCGGCTAGGACACGAAGTCTTGCACCGAAAGGGGTTTATTCGTTGGCAAGAGGGTAATGTTAACGCAAAGAAGGATTTCTTTGCAGACTCGGGCATAAGGCCAGGAGTCGCAATATTGTATTCAGGTGGTGTCCCTGATGGATGCATGCGGGTCTGCAAAGAATCCCGAGTTTAGTGCTTGTTGGGGATGTTCCCGGAATTGCAGACCAATGGCCTGATAATCAGTCTTGGCCGACTAGACATTTCAAAGAGCTCGGCCGGGGTGGAGTGCCACTAGGCCAAGGTAGCTTTCGGTCATTCTCTGAATGTTGATGGGACTGCATGGTATAGCTTCATATGTTTCCCATTAAGCGGGGAGAACTGAACTACTCACTTGTGATCTACAAGAACGTAGGCACCCCCTTCATACACTCGGCGGATAATATACGGCCCGACCCGATTTTCTTCTCCTCTTTTAACCATTACCAGGTCACCTTTCTTGAAATCTCGTCCTTTGACCAGCTTATCGAAAGCGCGGGCCATGCGAGCTTGATAGAGTTGGATATTTTGTTACGCTCGGAGAAGCTTTCCTTCGAGCTCGGAGAGCTCTTCCAATCTTCTTTCTATGTTAGTTTGTTCGCTGCTAGCCAACCCATGCTGAATGGCGACTCGGAGCGATGGGACTTCTAATTCAATTGGCACAACCGCCTCTGACCCATATACAAGGGAGAATGGTGAGCAGCCAGTTGGAGTTTTATAAATTGTACGATAAGCCCAAAGTGCCTCGTACATCCTTTCTTCCTAATCCTTCTTATTGGACTTGACAATCTTCGCCAACAAAGTGCACAGTGTTTTGTTAAAGGCTTCTGCGAGCCCATTGGCTTGAGGGTTGTAGGGGGACGACGTCCTCCAGTCAATCTTATATTTATCAGCCAGTCGATAAACCTTTTGGTTCCTGAAGTGGCTGCCATTGTCAGAGATAATTCGGGTGGGGACTCCAAACCATAATATTATATTCTGCCGGAAGAATCTGGTGACTAATTCTCCCATCACTTCTCTTAGTGCTATTGCTTCTGCCCATCTGGAGAAGTAATCTGTGGCGGCTAAGATGTATCTCCACCCTGCTGACGATGCCGGTAAGGGTCCTACCACGTCTGTGCCCTATTGAGCAAACGGCCAACTTGGTAGGGTGGGGTGTAGTGGCGCCGGCGGTCTTCTTGACACGTTGGCGTGCTCTTGACATTTCTGGCAAGCTTTAGCAAACTTGCAACAATCATTGAAGATAGAGGGCCAATAATAGCCCAGCTTCTTTATTTCGATCTTCATTTTCAGATCGACCTGATGTGCTCCGGCTAACCCGGCATGGACTTCTTGCATTACTTGCCAGGCTTCTGCTGGGGACAAGCAACGAAGTAAGATTTTCTTTTGGGCATCTGCCATCATTTGGAACAAAGTTATGTTCCTCATTTCATAAGAGTCCTTGACCCACAAGAGCTTCATTCTTTGTTCTTTTTCTTTCGGGAGCTGTTGGTGACAAAACCAACACAAGAGGTGTTCCCACTAATCGGGCTGTTAGATTTCTTCCATAGCTGCAACTTCATTCTCTTGTTCATCAACTAGGACTTTGGTCAAGCTGGGGACTTGTCGTCGGTTAATTACTGCTATATTCAGGCCTATATCTGGCGAGACCGCCAAAGAGCTGGCCAATTTTACGAGGGCATCTGCCTGGACATTTTATCCTCAGTTGATGTGCTTGACTTTGATGAGATAGAATTTTGCCATCAAGCGGATTGCCAGCTGATGATAGGGGAGGAGTTCTTTCTTCTGCACCTCCAACTCTCCTTCTAGCTGTTTTACCACTAGCATGGAGTCCCCGAATGCTTCAAGCATCTGAATCTCCATAGACAAGGTAATTTGTAACCCAATGATTAGGGCTTCATAATCTGCTTCATTATTTGTGCAAGGTTTGTTTATTGAACAGGATGTATATATGACTTCTTCTTCTAGAGATTTCAGGACTATGCCTGCCCTTGCCCGGACTTTGGCCGATCTACTTGCTGGGGTGTCGATTCTGGATGCGCCATCAAAGTACAATTGCCACAATGAGGGCTATACTTGGTTGACTTCCAGGGTCTCGTCTTTAGGAAGCTCTGGCTCCAGTGGGCAATCTTCTGGCACTGGGTGCTCGACGAAGAAATCCGCGATGGCTTGGCCTTTGACGGCCCTTTGCGACACGTAGGAGATATCAAACTCCATGAGGATCATCGCCCATTTGCCTAGGCGGCCTTTGAGTGCCGGTTGGGACATGATATTTTTAAGCGGGTCCTCCTTGGAAATCAACTTAATTTCATGCGACGGCTTATAGTGTCGAAGCTTCTTGACTGCGAAGACCAGTGCCAGGCAGATCTTCTCGATATAGGTGTACCTCTCCTCAATTCTGATCAATCTTCGACTGAGGTAATAGAGGGCTTGTTCCTTCCCTTCTTCATTATTCTGGGCTAGCATTGCCCCCAGGGAGTTGTACGTGGCTGCTATGTAGAGGACTAGCGGCCTTCCATTCACCGGCGCACCCAACACTGGAGGAGTCTTCAGATAATCCTTCAGCTTGTCAAAGGCTGTCTGGCATTCTTCGTCCCAATAAAAAGGAACATCTTTCATCATTAGATTGTGAAAGAGATGGCATCGCCCTGACAAGTTAGATATAAAATGACGGATGTATGCTAGACGGCCTTGTAGAGATCTCAGCTCAGAGAGGTTCCTTGGTGGGGGTACCTCCTGGATTGCCTTGATCTTTGCGGGGTCTATCTCAATCCCCCGATATCTGACAATGAAACCCAAGAACTTTCAACTCGATACTCCATACACACACTTCATGGGGTTCATCTTTAATTCATACTGCCTGAGCCTCTGAAACACAACTCGGAGGTCCTGCAAATGGTCTTCTTTCTTTCTGGTCTTGACTACCAGGTCATCTATATAGCACTCGACCTTGTGGTAGAGCAGTTCATCAAATATTCTGGTCATCGCTCGCTGGTAAGTTGCGCCGGCGTTCTTCAGTCCGAACGACATCCTCTTATAGTGATAGATACCTTTTGGAGTTCAGACGGTAGTGTGGACCCGGTCATGTTCCGCGATCCATATCTGGTTGTGGCCGGTTGTGGCATCAATCATGACTTCAGTGATCGGCACCGAAAAGTCATCCTTAGGGCAAGCCTTGTTAGATCTGCCCATTTTTCTTCTTCACGGGCAGAATATTAGCCAGCCATGTGGTGTATTGGTTGACAAAACCCACATCAATGAGTTTGTCCACTTCTTTGCATATCTGAGTGATGAGCTCTGGCCTCATACGCCATGGCGGTTGCTTAATTGGGTCGACCTCATGGCTTATTGCTAGCTCATGCTGTGAGACTGCAGGGCTGAGTCCTGGCATTTCCTTGTAGGTCTAGGCGAATCAATCCCGATATTCTTTAGCAGTTGGACATATAGCTTCTGTTCTTCAGCAGACAACTGGGCACTGAGGAAGGTCGGCCTAGGGTCGGCCTTATCTCCCAAGTTAACCTCTATTAGTTCGTCGACTATGGCTTGGCCCCCATCTTCTATTTTCGGGGGCGCATGCTGAAGGTCGACAAAATCTGGAATATCATCTTTAAGCTCGAGTACCTCTGCCTCTTCATTCTTTTCCACCTGGGCTTCATCAGGGATTTTTGAGTCAGGTAGTGGCGATTGCCTGAGCTGTTCTATTGGTAGATTTGTAGCCGCCGTGTTTTTGAGAGACGAGCTGACAACCTCGGCCCTTGCAGATGTGTTTGCAGCCCTGAAGGACTGGTGGTTGTTTGTGGCCGTGCCAGAGCAGCATCGCGGCTTCACAACAGAAGACAAGAGTGCCCCACCTCCCTGGATCGCCATGTCTTCAGTGGAGGTAGCCTTTTATTTCCTAGCAGCATTCATCCCTTGACCAGCTTGGAAGAAGCTTCCCTGATCGTTTCGAGAGGTGCGAACATTATCATCAGAGGAGGGTCACTGGAGGGTGGCAACCCTGCTTCTTTAGTATCTTGAGCTTCACTACTGCGAGCCGTGTCAAATTTGGCCTAAAGAGCCGCTTCTTCAGGGTATACTTGCTCCCAGCATCGGCAAGGTGTTATAGCCTCTGATTCTGAGTCTCTTGGTTGAGCAGGCTCAGTATGTTCGACCTCCGCTGGGTACTCATCGAAGGTTGCCCCCAGTGAGCCGTCTTCGGCAAGGTAGAAAGCGGAAATGGTATCCACCTCGTATCGCCCGCTATAGTAATATTCTTCAAGGGTGAAGCCTAACCCTGGATGTTGAGAGACGCGCCCTAGTTCTTTGTCCTGGCTTGCGGGATACCACAGCTTCTGGAATGCTTCCTTCTCCTTGCGGGGCTGGCCGACAGGGATGTGCTGTTTCTGGAACATCTTGGCCATTCGGCTTGTTGTATACGTCAACCCCCGAACGAGGATTAACGTGCTCTCCATATCTTCAGGAAGATGGAAATCCGTGTCTTCCCGTGTGGGATGCTCCTCAGCTGTGTAAAACAAACTGTTGGGGCCATCAGACTGCGTCACCTCTATGCTTTTAAAAGGTTCGATAGTGATACTATCGAGGTCGAGAATTGGCTTGGTTGCGGCCTTCCGTGTTGTGTCCATGAGGTCATTTGAGTCATTCTGTGGTCACTTGGGTCATTCGATAGCATTCCATAGTCATATGAGTTTCTTGGTTTTGATAATGGCTAAACACTATTAGTCATTGATATCTTCCACTCTCATGTGATTGACATACGTGATGTTTTTATTCATGACAGATATGCAAATGAATGGACAATGAATCAAGTGGCAATGACCAAAGTGAAAGCTCATTGATCGCGCCCAAGCAAGGATGCAAATCTCATCTCTCTTACAAGCAAAAGTCGACATTTCATATTTGGCTCGTCACTCATCCAAGGTCAATGCACAAAAAAGTATAGCAAAGAGAATCCAAGGTTAAAGACTCAGTTGATACCTTCTATACTATCAAGGGTGATGCCACAAACATGCACGGACTGCTAATGGAGTTGAACGACGGAGTTCAAGACTTAACAGACCGACCCGGGCAAGCCTGGGTTCTGCCCAGCTGACGATCGACCGCCAGCACAGGGGCGGTCGACCGCCCCAGCCAGGGATCGCCAGTCTACATGTGTTTCAGCTGGCGGTCGACCGCCAGCCAGTGGCGGTCAACCGGAAATCCCAGGGACCGCCCGTTTGCAGGTTTCACAGTAGCAGTCGACCACAAGGAGCTGCAGGTCGACCGCCAGCCCCGATGCAGCCTTGTTTGACTTCGAATTCCACCTCGTGGCCAGCCCCTTTCAATGGATTTGTTTAATCAAACCTTACCTAATCTTCCATGATTTATGGATCTAGTCTGGAGGGTGTCTATGGACCATTCAAGGTCTATAAAACCAACACTTGAGGGGTTGGAAACCCTAATGCTTCAAGGCTTCAAGAGAGATCAAGGGAGGCCATTTTCGAGGCACTGTAGCACCTCCGTGAACAGGGTTTCGGGAAGGAGTTCTTCATCCATTCCAAGGCATTCAAGTCCAGATCTGAAGCCATCTCAACCTCCAAGGAAGAAGAAGCAATCAAGGGGTTCAAAGGTGATCTAAACTGCATCCTTCTTCCTCTTCATCAACTCAAGAGGATCAAAAGGAAGATCAAAGCTACATCCAACACTCTCTCCATCAACTCAAGGTGATTCAAGTTCATATCTCAATCCAGCAACCTCCAAGGAAGAGTAGAAGCAAGAAAGGCTAATAAGGGAGATCAAAGGAGGCTGCAAGGGTGTGTTCAAGGGAGAGGAGTTCGAGTACTGTAGCTGTGAACAGTACTCCGGGAAGAAGTTCTTCATCATATCTCCAAGTGATTCAAGCTACTTCAAGAGGAGATCAACTCCAAGCCAAGTGAAGCATCAGATTCAAGCTCCAGCAAACTCAGACAAGATCATTTCTCTTTGAACATATTTCATATCTTATTTGAGTATTTACATAATTATTCTTTTCCATTTCATTCAAACATTTGGAACTGAAGATCGTCCGTACCGGTGGTTAGTAGGAAGGCAATCGGAAGTTGTCCGATTTGCGGTGTTGACGTCCCTACCGGCGGTTAGTAGGAAGGCAATCGGTGGTCTTTCCGATTTGCGGTTCAGTGCGTGGCACTAGTGGAGCCTCACCGGATTTTGTGAGGGGTGGACGTAGGACTGTGGATTCAGTCCGAACCACCTTAAAATCTCGTGTGTTGTGGTTTGTTTGTGTGATTATTTCGTTCTAGATGCATGCTTAAGTAATAATCGATATAATAGTAATCATCTTGCTAAGTAAATCGTTGTGTCCTTCATTTAGCTAGTTATATTCCGCTGCGATTTATTCTATCTAGCTATTTAGAGGGTTCCATTGCGAAAAGAGGGGCAGATCTATTCACCCCTCCCCTCTAGATCCGCTGTCCACTACACAACATTCCGGGACCCCGATATGGTCATGTTGCTAGTCGACCTTGGTTTCATTGGCCTGAGGATAGGTGGCAGGAGGTGATGCTCTTCCCACATCCCCGGTGACGGCAATATGTGAGACTGTCTTGTGATTGATGTACCCTGGCGGTGGCGGTGGGAACCAGTCATCGCCGGAAGTGCTTCTTGTTGCTGTAATAAGGGTCTTGGCTTTAGATGTCTTCTGTGACCATCCTGCATACAGAGGAGCATCCAATAGGTGACACTCAAATACTTCGAACAGGTGGAGGTCGGCAAATATCCTCCCCTCCTTCCCCTCCTGGCTGTATTTGAGGCACTAGTGTAGCATGGAGGGCACCACCATGTTCTCATGTAGCCAGGGGCGGCCAAGCAATGCTTTGTACGAGGTGTGGGAGTCAATGACATGGAACCGCACCCCGTAGTAATATCCGTTAGAGTGTGTGTGAATTCTGCTACTCCCAGTGGTACTCCACATTTTTGGTTGAAGCCGCCGATACGCATGTCTCTGACTTTATCGAGGCGCACGTTGAAGTGGTACCTCTGATATATTCTGTAGGGCAGGATGTTGACAGCCACTCGTGGTCTATCAGGATTCTTCTCAGCTCCCGACCATTCAACTATCCTCTCATGTACAGCGGCCTGTTATGGCTGGTAGTGGGGAGTATCATGTCCTCATGAGTGAAGGTCACATTGGCTTCTAGCAGTGCTTCAGCTAAACATGCTTCATATTGGGCAGGCGTCTGTAAAGCAGTGATGATCGCCTGTCGGGTCTCTTCACTCAGGGAGAGGATTTCCCAAACAGTGAATCTCGCTGGGAGCTTTTTCAACAACTTGACTACCCGGCTTCCTACTCGGACATTGGACAACTTCATTTCCTCTGCCCACCTGGGCATGGGAGAGTCTTGAACCGCGGCCCCTGATGGGCCTGCTTCATCGGGCTCTAAGGCCGCACCCTTCTGTTTGGTGTCGTCTTCTTGCTGTCTCTCATTGGCTGCCGTTGGGCGGGCTTCATCTTCATCTGGAACTCCAGAAGGCTTTTGGGGCTGCTGTGATTATTCCCGACTGTGGGGTCGGCGCCCTGACATGACTGCTTTCCCTTTGACACTCTCAGGAATTCCAGAAAGGAAGGAGCGGTAGTGCTGCCCCCACTCTGACTGTATAGGCCTGACGGAGGAGCGATTTGGACTCCCCTGACCTCTGGAGGGAGTATCTTGTAGGGTTGCTCCCCCCTGAAGATGATATTATGGTTGGCGGACGGTAGACCCCCCCATCTTCGACCCGACAGGGTCGCGTGTGTAGCGGTCACTACTTCAGCCTGGCTTGCCCCGGCGGCAGTTGTAAAGCATATTTCCTCCTCATCTTCCTCACTGGGCAGGTTGAAAAGGGCAGACATGGTATTGCAAGAGAGGACTATGTCCTTTGTGGCCTTGCTGGCTTTTCTTTTCTTTCTTCATTTCCTTTTCTTTTCTTCGGCCGTCACTTGCCCCCAGAACAGGCTGCCGTCCTTGTCTGACGCTTTGTCAGCTTCCTGTTCCTGCTTTAATGAGAGCTATTCTAATTCCTGCAGTGGGACATAATCTCGTACCAGTAATGGTTCCAATTCGGGCTGTACATATTCATCTAGCCCGTTTATATAGTCTTGCAGCTGTCGGGCCTCCAGACTAATTTCCTTGACTATCGGCAATGGAGTCTGTCTTCTCCGGTTGTGTGTAGGTATCATGATGACTGCATGTGGACTGGTCCACACAAGTGCTGCCTCTGGCAGAGTGGGTCGTGGTGTGATGCCACAGATCTGCACTCCCACTTTCGGGCGAGATGTGCCTTTCTTCTTGGTCTTTGTAGGGACTTGCTGCCATCCCTCTTGTTCTTTTATTGGTGTCATGAAGTAGGTCTCATAAGCATGTTAAGTGCTGGCTTCCGTGATCTCTTCAGGCAACGCCTGATACAGAGAGACAATGTTGACTACGGCTCTTCTCAAAGGTGCTTCATGAGGTTGTGGAGGGTCAACCTTGTACTCCCCCAAGTCTATTTCTTCTTTCTTGACCATGCCTTCAACGATGTCCTTGAAAACATAGCAATCTTCAATCGGATGCCCTAGCATCTGGTGATAGCGGTAGAACCTTGGGCCATTTTTTCTTTTCAAGTCTTCTGACCTTTTTGGTTTGGGCAAGGTAACCTTATCATATTGGGTCATCCAGTCAAACAAAATTCTGGTTTTCTCCTTCGGGAAGGAATAGGCCTTCTTTATTTTATCCCGGAGTGAGGGACCCTCTCGGTCGTCTCCGACTTTAGCAGGCTGAGGGGAACCGCCTTCTTGCCTTTATCTTTTTGTTGTTCAAATGACTTGATGTCAAGAGTGTTTGCTTCTTTAGGCATTGAGCGCCGCTCTACTATTTTTGCCTTCTATGCAGTGGCAGCAGTTGAAGTAGGGACAGGTCTTGCCAGAAAGGCTTCCACCTCAGCCACGATGTTGTTCAAACGGTCGAATGACCGGATCTCCATGCCGATCATCTTTTATAATACCTCTCTCCTGAGATTTTGTTTTCAAATTTGCACAGAGTCCTCCTGGTGCGGGGGCCGCATGCATCTCATTCTGAGGTTCCTTCACCTCTTAATGTATTCAAGGGCTGTTTCATCTGCCCTTTGTTTTGTTGAGTAGAGCGCGGCCACTCTGACCTCCCTCTCTGTGACATGGAATCTTTCTCTAAATTTCTTCTGCATATCCGGCCAGTCGCTGATCGACCGAGCCAGAAGGCTGGAGTACCATTCAAATGCGAGCCCTATCAGCGAGGACCCAAAAAATTTCAGCAGGTACGACTCGTCGGCGGCTAGATCGCCCATGACGGTCATATAGTAGGCGACGTGTTCTTTCAGGGATCCATTCCCGTTGAATTTCTCAAATTTAGGTGGCTTGCTGATCCCAGGGGGAAGCCGCTTCGCAGCATGATGTGGAGGGTATGGCACCCGGTAGGCATCAAATGCAACGTAGTCGCCTTCACTTTGCTCGGCAAGCTTCAGCTCGATCACCATTTCCACCATCAGCTTGTTCATGGCAGTCGGATCGACCGGTTCTGGATAGAAGTGCGCCGACTGCAGATAGGGGGTGACCAAGGTGGTCACCTGCGGAGGAGGATGCAGTAGTGGAGGCGCTTGGTGCACCTGTGACAGTACTGGTGGCATCAGAGGTTGGGGTGGACGTTGCTGAGTGGTTGCCAAGCTGGGCTCTACCGGTTGGGGCAAGGTATAAAGTGGTGGGAAGTCGCTTGGGTTGAAGGCTCCCCGTGACGATTCGGTTTGCATCTCAGGCTGCATAGAAGCTGAGGCTTGCTCCGTCCTGTCCATCAACTGCTTCTTCAGAAGCTCTATCTCTTGCTGATATCTCTGGAGTATCATTAACACCGACGGGTCCATGGCTGCCGTGGTGGGGATGGCTTCTATCATTTCCCCATGGCTCCTTTAGGAGGGGTATCTAGCAGCACGTCCTCTTCTTCTGCTGTCACCACGTTTGCAGTTAACATAGTGGACCCATCAATTAGTACTGGCTTTCCCTTTGTCGCTGCCAACATTTCACTTGCGGCTTCTGTTGTTTGAGTGTTCGGCCCAGGCCTTCCGGCCAATCGAGCTAGCTCCTGAGACTCCTTAGGTAATTGTCCATATCGGCCGGACACTCCAGCTATATTGCAAGTAAAGACTCGCATTTCTCTCCTTTGGCGATGGACCATCCTTCTCGGATGCTGAGGGAATGTCAATCTTGCGAAGACGGAGACACTTCTTTCCTCCTGCTGATGAGGAGTGGCTTCATCGGCTTTGATCTCTAAGCCATCTTCATACCCATTATCGTCGACCGACGACGTCATCCTTCTTTATTCTTCTTCCTCTTCGATTTCCATTGGTGGACAATCGTCTTCTTTTCCCATGGCTGCTTGCAACAGCCATTGCTGGCCCAGTGAGGGGTTGCCCATACCCCTGAAGTAATTTATGACCATGCTGGTGATCTCTTCCTGCCCTAGTCCTTGATGCAGGACTGGGGATGGTTGTTGACCTCCAATCGGAGGGAGATAGGCCAACCGAACTCTTTCGGCAGGTTGTTCAGATCTTCTCCCTGCTACGTGGATATCAGCTTGTCGGGCACATGCCCTAAAACTTGCGTGGTGAGGGGGATCCGCGATAGTCTCTTCTCTTCTCAGGGCTAGCGCCCTCTCACCTGGGCTGGCTCGGAGTGGTAGTAGACAGGCGCCTCTCTACGATCAGCTTGGACCCTCTTAGGGACCCAGACTTGTTTAAACTTCTTCGGCCTTGGGGCCAGCTTCCCCCGGCCTCGGCGGCCTTCTTCTTCTTTCTCAGCCCTCCTCCCGGAAAGAGCTTGGAAGGAGTTGCGGGTCGGCATAGCAGTAACCACCCGATCTGGAATTGCTTGGGCCTCACGTCCGTCCAGGAAGATCTAGACACCCCCAATCAAGATAGATTTTCCAGACACTAACAATCGTCCGGTCATGGGGACAGCAACTCTTCGGCGGGAACTCCTTTGGCGGAGATTCCCGGGCTTGTTATGGTAGGCGGGGCGAGCCCCCTGAGGCACATGATGCACCATGCAGCTAATCAATTGAGTTCGTTCTGTCGCCAGACTCTTGTAGCTTTGGGCATTGTGGGCCCTTGTCTTCATCTCAGCTTCCTGTTCAATCGGCTTCGGAAGCTCGACCTCCAGCATGTCAGTGAAGGCTTCCCACAGGAAGTTGGGGAAGCCGACCACCGGTGGGCAGGAACCAAAAATTGTCAGCACCGTCAGGTACCCAACAACAGCGTGATGGGCCACAATCTCAGGGCCGAAGGTCAGTGCGGCAAATCTAGCAGTCATCGTTACTCCCTGCAACCCCAGAACAAGCAAATGATCAACAGCCTTTGGGAGGACCTCGGGGCCCGCTTATCTCGACAAAGAGATGAGTAGAGATTTGGTCCCACCAGGCGTGCCAGACTTGTGGGAATATATTTTTTTATTAAAATATTTTATTATGATTTATTTGGTTTATTTATCAAAGTTTTATTTACGTGGGGCGTGCCAGTCACTAGGTGACGAGTTTATTATGCGCTCAATCTTACCCGAGTCGGGCGAAAGTGAAATCCGTGTCAGGACCAAAAATCTGCCATACCATAAAGGCTATGACATTAATTACATCCTCCAATAAGGAGGAAAACCTCTGATTAATTGTCGAGATAAGGGGTAGCCCGAGGTTGAAATAGAATACAGGAAAATGCATGCGATGATGAGATTTTCAAGGCCGCATGAAATGGTTCGTTTGTTATTATTATTATTTTTTATGATCATGCAGAGCAGGCATAACTCATGAAGTTCGAGCCTTTGGTACGAGGCAGAGGCATAGGTCCGAAGACCACCATCGCGCATCGCTAAGACTTCCGGTAGGGTGTCACCCGGCCTTCCGTCGAAGCCATTTGATATACCGAGGTCTTGCCCAGGCAAGCAGGCATTAATGCAGCATATGGGAATGCATTTCTATCTCTAATGCATAGACTAGCAAAAGCATGATGATAGATGATTTTAACTTAAGGAGTTTCTTCTTATTTGGATTATGGTTGATCAC
Organism: Amorphophallus konjac; assembly: GCA_022559845.1. Taxonomy (NCBI): domain Eukaryota; kingdom Viridiplantae; phylum Streptophyta; class Magnoliopsida; order Alismatales; family Araceae; genus Amorphophallus; species Amorphophallus konjac. The sequence goes on along the minus strand of CM040129.1, from coordinate 62,504,391 downwards.
ATTGATCGACCCATGCCATGGAAGGTGAAGGTTGGCTCGAGAATGAGAGAGGAGTTAAAACGGCACGACAGACGCATTTTTATTCAAAACCGGCTTGAGGTAGCGTAGGTATAAGAGTTACACGGTGCGGGGTAGCGTATGAATAGAGGTTTAAACGGCGCGGAGGGGGGAGTGGCCTAAGCTGGCGTGCCCCACCCAGGGCGTGCCGGATTAGGGCGTGCCGGGTGGTGGCCAAATAAAAATCAGGAGATTTGAGTGTGAGGATATTTCAGCGAGGGTGGGTACCGCACCGAAATAGGGCGTGCCGGATTAGGGCCACGCCGGGTTAGTTGATTTTTGAGGTATTTTTGAGTATTTTTGAGTTTATTTAGTTTATTAAGATGTATTGGGTTGATTGATGAGTTCATTGAGGTCCAGGGTTCCCTTAAGATGGGGTTGTGACTCGTGCGAGGTTCATACTCAAGCACGGAAGTTCAATGTTTTGAAAACATATCTTATTAAACCTGAATTATGAGGGCAAATAGTCAAACAGGTCTGGCAAAATTTTGGTAGCACCTCCCCATCTCCGGAGGGTTGCGGGGGGAAAGCGGAGGCATACCCACGGATGGAGTAAGCTCCTTAATACCGGGTGGCACGACGGCGGCCGACAGACCCGAATGGATGAAAGACCCCGAGGGCTAGCCTACTAGGGGCACCAATATTCCATGGGCCAAATCGTAATTGAGAGAGGGACAATCAGTAAGGAAGGAAACCCCGAGGGCTAGCCTACAAGGGGCACACAACCCATGGTCACCACTAGTCCCATCAAGGGCAGTGGATTTAATGTTGGGTAATAAACCCTGTTGATGTTCACTTTCTGACGGTCCATAGGGGTATATGCCATGAGTGGGCAGAACCCTTTGACCTTATGGTGATTCAGAGACATCGATGGGGAATGTTCCCCCACCCTGGCCACTAGACTGCTATCCTGGACAAAACAAAAGAACACTGCGGAGTAATCCACGCACAAAGTAATAGAATCATTCAGGCACTGCACTGTCTACAATCAGTCATTCATAGAAGGGGTTCGCTAGTTAGCGGGTTAGCCAGTTAGCATATTAACTGTAGAAATTTAAAGGGGGTCAACATTCAAATGGCCAACAGGCATCATGGACGAGAAATGATCGTGGTAGAAGACTTGCGCCCAGTCTATAGGGGCAACCCTGTTATCCCCAGTTCATGACTGTGAACGAGGGTAGTAAGGATCCGATCCCAGAGCTAAAGGGAGACGCATGTGCATCTCCCGCAAGGAAAAATACAGCAAGCACATGGAGTATAGACCCCGGGGTGGGGGATTATCACTGTATCCCTTTCAGGGATAGCCCAGGGCATATTCGGCGCATAAGAGGGAAAAACCCGATGATGAAGTATACGACAGTAGATTAAATAGACTCAGAGAAGGAAGAAGGATCGCAGACCAAGGTTATTATTCACCTCAGAAACCATCACAGATATTAACAATCACATAGAACATCACATACATATGTGGCTCGACATTGTCACACGGAGCCGATTCCCAGCTCGTGGAAGAAGAGAAAAGCAAGAGAGACAGAGCACAGCAGTTAAAAGGAAAACCTACAGGCTCATATCATTGCCCAATCTATTACAGCAATCGCAGAGGAAAGGATGCACGAAGAGGATAAAAGGAGGGAGATGGCAAGGATGCTCTGCCACCCACCTAATTCCTTTACAGCAGAAACAGGGTATCAGAAGGTATCTCTTCTCCGACTCCTGGCTTGTTCAGGCAGACAGACGGGCGGAGCGATGGTGGCTCTCTGGCTCGCTCCCGGGAGAATACCCCCTTTCTTCTTCCCCAATCCACTCCTCTTCTTCTCTTCGATTCTATTCGATCCCGTTTTCTTTTTTTTCCTCTATTGCTCCTCTCTTACCCCTCTCTCTTTTTTCTTCTTTCTATTTGCTTATATATAGCATGCCTCATGCGTGATTCCTCTCTGGTGCGAGGTTAGCGCGCCGTAGAGGACGGCCAAGCTGATTGTGCGCACCGGGAAGAGGGTGCCGGATTAAGCCCGTTCCGTCGTGTTTGTTTGACACGAGCCTGACAGTGAGCCCCGGACTGGCTCCGAGAGTTACTGTGATCCTTCATCTCACCTTGGTTTTGCAAAATCATGGTGGGAAGTATTGACAAAGCTTTCAGGCATCTGAATGGCTGCTTTCAGAACCTCATGCATCTTCGGCTTGGACACGAGGGTTTTCTATTGACGCGACCTTCGGCACAATAGTTTGTGCTGCTGGCTCAACTTAACATGCCTCAGTAGCTTTCTCGGGCAGTGGGATACTACCCGGGGTGCTTCCGCCTCGACTGGGCGGTCATTCGGCCACTAACAGACCTAATTTGCTCAGAAGCCATACTCATGCCGGGCTGTCCAAGCCTTCTACCGACGAAGCCTCTGGTTCCCTGTTTTGAAGCGCCAGAGACATTCTGTCACCTCAGGAGGGTTTCTTGTCAGGTGGCAAACCACCAGGTGCATTCTCGTCCTTGATCGAACAACGGATATTTATTTGTGCGGCACGACCGAGTCGATACCAGTTCATTGGACAGGCCTGACGACACTGTTGGTTTGTTGTGAATTCTTCCGCTCCGCCTGAGGTGACGTGCCCGGCGATCCTATCGGGTGACCTGAGGTTCCAACAGCTTGGGAAGACCCTTGTGTACTGGCTTTCTTCATCTTCTGCACTCTAGTGGGCCACATCATTCTTTGTCATTCGAGCTTGATCGCCACAAAGCATATTTTGAGTGCCAACCGCCCCCGGTCTAGGGAGTTAACATTCTCCCATGTCACCACGGCATGGGAGACAGAAGAAGAAGAAACATATGTCATTTCATCTGCAAAAAGCATAACAAGCAGAATAAACAAGGTCAGAAATGGTTGACGGAAATCGAATTTCTGACAAAATTTTGGCAGAGTCTCCCCAGCTCGGGAGATTGCCAAAGAGAAGTGGGTACACATCCATCAAGAGACGGTCCCTAAAACAAGCCGTGGGTATCTCGCCGAGGCCAGAACAGAACACCCAGGGGAATTGCTCCGAGGGCAAGCCCTACTAGGAGCCCCTCGGGGCCCAGAAAGAGGGATTTAAATCCTGAATATAGAACAGCAAAGACTCTCCCTCACCAGCTCAAAGGACGCCGCCCTCAAGCTCACTCGGCACCGCGGGAAGAAGAAAGGGAGGACAGAGAAAGAGTTGGTAAAAATGAAGAGGGGTGAAGAAAAAATGAAGAAGAGAAGAGTTATATAGGGCCCCCCTCTTGGGTTAATCTGGTGCGCTAATTAGCGCGCCATTTTAACCCTCCTTCACTCAAAGGGCGCGCCGGTGAAGGCCGCGCCGTTTTAACCCCTCATCTAAGGGGCACAACGGATTACGGCGCGCCGGATTAGCATGTACCTTGGCCGCGCCATTTTAGCCACCGCGCCGGTTCAAGACTATTATGGATCCCTATCAGCCAGACGTAGAATCTGACCAGTCTGGGCGCATCTGCTGGCCCCGCATTGCTCGTGCCTTGCTCGCAGCACCCGCGACCGTGGGCACTTAAAATATGCTCGATGGCGACCAAGCCTAAATGATAAGAATGATACGGCCCACTGAAGTGAAGAAGTTGAAGGAAACTAACACACAAGAGTCTTCTCGAGTTGCCAGAGCCTCGGGTCACCCGGAATGAACACCAGGGACTTTACCTCAGGAGAGTCGAGAAGAATTCACAACAAACCGGCAGTGTCGTCAGGCCTGCCCAATGAACCGGTATCGACTCAGTCGTGCCGCATAAACAATATCCATCATCCGACCAAGGATGAGAATGCACCCAGTGGTTCGCCACCTGACAAGAGACCCTCTTGAGGTGATAGAATGTCTCTGGCCCTTCAGAACAGGGAACCGGAGGCTCCGTCAGCAGAAGTCCCGGATAACCCGGCATGGGTACGGCTTCTCAGTAAATTAGGTCCGTTAGTGACCGAATAACAGCCCAGTCAAGGCGAAAGCACCCCGAGTAGTATCCCACTCCTCGAGAAAGCTACCAATGTAGGTTAAGTCGAGCCAGCAACACAAACCACTGTGCCGAAGGCCATATCAGCGGAAAACCAGCGTGTCCAAGCTAAAGATGAACAGGATTCCGAAAGCAGCTGTTCAGTAGCCTGAAAGCTTTGTCAATACTTCTCACCGGGGTTTTGCAAGAACATGGCGAGATGAAGGATCATAGTGACCCTCGGAGTCAGTCCAAGGCCCCAGTCCGACTCACACCCGAGCGAACAAGACGAAATGGCCTTATTCGGCGCGCCCTCTTCCCGGCACGCTCCCTTTTCTGACGCGCCCTCTTCCCGGCGCGCTCCCTTTTCCGACGCGCCCTCTTCCCGGTGCACAAATGCAACCTGGATCCTTCGTCGGTGCGCTCTTCTCACGGTGGAGAAGGATTACGCATTGGCCAGGCCATATAAGCCAATCATCGGCCGAATGAAAAAAAGAGGAGAGGAGGAGAAAAGAAAAGAGAGGGAGATAATGGAAAGAAACGAGAATTGGGGAAGAAGAAAGGTTTTCTGGGGGTGAGACTCAGAGAGCGGCCATCCCTCACAGTTCGCTTCGTTTGTCTGCCAGGAGGAGCCCAGAGTCGAAGAAGAGATGGTGCTCTCCGATACTCTGTTTTCACTGCCGTTAACAGAGGTGGGTGGCAGACCTTTGTATTTGTAATTTTCTTTCTTTTCCCCTCACAAAATCTCCTCGTGTATGATTTTGCAACGCCCCGGGCAATGAGATGAGCCCATTTTTCTTTGGTTCTCTTTACTTTCCCTTTTCTCCTTTCTCTTGGGCTTGATCTGGGGATCTGATCGACTTCGTGCGACAACGCCGAGCCGTATCAGAATATGTAACATCATACACCTTTTTGGGTTATGTGATCAGTTTTGAGTATGAATGAAGCTCTGATATGCATATGTGCTCTCTTTGCCTCCTTTCTTTGAGTGCATTCAATCTCTCATCGCGTCTTATCGTCCGATTCCCCTCGTTGACACTAAATTTGCCCTGGGATATTCCCAATGGGGCTACTGCAATATCCCCTTTGCCCTGGGATTCTCTCTATTGTGTAGACCACATCGCATGCTCCGTATGCCAATATGTTTCTCTATGCCAGAGGTGTGCATATAGATACACTCCCCTTTGGCCCTGGGAATGGCTTCTCAGCACCTCCCTATCCATAGCCATGGGCTAGGGAGAAAAGAGCCATCCCTAAAGTCTATGTGCATGAGGGGGGTCTTCCTATCATGGTCATTTATGCTGTGGGATCCCCTTTTATTGTTTGATCATTTGCTCCTTCCAATCGCTCACTTCATATGCTAACCTGTCAACATGCTAATCTGCTAACCAGCGGACTGGCTAACTCTATTATGCGTATAACTGATCTTGGATGGTCTAATGGTTTGATTACTACGTCTTATTATGTATGACTACTGCCGTGTTTTACTATCCCTGTATGCAATGGTCTAGCGGCCCGGGGGAGGGGAACATTCTCATCGGCGTTTCTGATTCAACACCGATTCATAAGGGCATGTCCACTGATGGCATGTTTCCCCCTGAACTATCAGAGGTGAATATTAATAAGGTTTATCACCCGACACTAAACCCACTATCCCAAATGGAATGGTGGTGGCCATGGGTTGTGTGCCCCTCGTAGGCTAGCTCTCGGGGTTTCCTCCCTTATTGGTCGCCCCTTTTTAATCATGCTTTGGCCCATGGAATATTGGTGCCCCTCATAGGCTAGCCCTCGGGGTCTTCCGTCCATTTGGGTCTGCCGGCCGCCGTTGTGCCACCCGGTATTAAGGAACTTACACCAGTTATGTGGGTATGCTTCTGCTTTCTCCCCGCAATCCTCTGGAGATGGTGAGATGCTGCCAAAATTTCGTCAGATTTGCTTGACTAATTACCCTTGCAATTCGGGCTTAATAAGATATGTTTTCAAAATAATTGACTTCCGTGCTTGAGTATGAACCTCGCACGAGTCTCAACCCTGTCTCAAGGACACCCTAGACCCCAATTCACTCATCAATCAACTCAACACATGTTAATGTTTCAAATAAACTGAAAAATACCCAAAAATTAGCTAACTCGGCGCGGCCCTAATCCGGCGTGCCCAAATACGGCGCGGTACCCCCCCCCCCCCCGCGCCGGTTTAACATCACACTGAAACTCACTGATTTTCAATTAGCCATCACCCGGCGTGCCTTAATCCGGTGCGCCCTAGGCGGGTCACGCCGGTTAAAGCCATTTGCCTCCCCGTGCCATTTTAACCTTTTTACCTATGCTACCTCGTGCCGTTTTAACCCTTTACCGATGCTTGGTCGCGCCGGTTTTGAATAAAAATGCATCTTTCGCGCCATTTTAATGCCTCACTCATTCTTGAGCCAACCCTCACCTTCCATGGCATGGGTAGATCAATGCGATCAACCATAAACCGAATAAGAAGAGACCTTTTAAGTTTAAATCATCTGTCATCATGCTTTTGCTAATCTATGCATTAGATATGAGTATGCGTTCCTACATGCTACGTTGATGCGTGCTTGCCTGGGTGGGACTTCGGTATATCAAATAGCACTGACGGAGGGTTGGGTTATACCCGACCGGAAGCTTCAGCTATGCGTGACGGCAGTCTTCGGACCCATGTCCTCTGCCTCGTACCGAGCGCTCGAACTTAATGAATTATGCCTGCTGTGCATGATTAAGAGAACGACAAACGAATCATTTCACGCAGCCTTGAAAGTCTCGTAATCACATGCATTTTACTGCATTCTATTTCAGCCTTGGGCTACCCCTTATCTCGGCAATTAATCAGATGTTTTCCTCATTATCGGAGGATGTAATTAACGTCATAGCCTTTATGGTATGGCGGACTTCCGGTCCCGACACGAATCCCACTTTCGCCTGACCCAAGTCAGATTGAGCGTATAATAAACTCGTCACCTAGTGACTGGCACGCCCACGCAAATAAACCAAATAAATAAAATCAATTTTTCCCCGATCAAACATATGAACCTTCTAGAAATTAGCCATGTGTGACGAAATTTGCACGCCAAAGCATCCATGAGTGCTGTCACGTGATTCGCTTGGGTTCATCATGAGCTCAAGAATGATTTTCAGAGTTGCATCGCAAATCACCCTTAAGTATCCACTTATCCTTTAAGCAATCATTATTCATTCTTCAGAAACCATCATTATGCCTTAATCCTTTCAAGTCAGTCTACCGTACTTCTAAATTGAAGATTAGAAAGGGTTTTGTCAGAATCGGTAGACCGTTTAACCTATTTCGGTCGGCCGAAATAAACAGCATCAGAAGCTGCTTTCAGGAGGTCGATGTAGCCTTGAAATAGCTTCTACCTGACTGCATTGGTGTTTGTCGATGCATAGCGTTGGTGCTTCGACGTTGTTGGCTTCTGATTGTCGGTCCTTAGATAAGTGCGTCGATGCAGTGTGAACATAGAACCCTTGGCTAGAAAGCTTCGTATGCTAGAATTTATCTTGGTGCATCGATGCATAGTGTCACCAGGTCGAGGCAGAGTGTAACGACATATCACTTATAAGCTGATGTTTCGGATCATCAATTTGTTGCTTTGACCTTCTTTCTGAAAAGCTGTACTCAGCTGCTTTGACGTAACGCCATTTGGTTTCTAATGCTGGGCAGATGTGTCGATGCAGTAGCTTGATGCGTCGAGGCACCGTCATATCTACTTCGATCTCTAGATTGCAACTTGTTCTTGATGCGTCGGTGCAGCTCTTTGTTGCATCGATGCAGTTCTCTAAAGATCAGTTCTATGATTGTGACTACATCGAGGCAGTGGTGAACTCTGACATTTCTCAGAACTTCCTTACTTTCTTTGATATATCTCCAACAACTAAGGCACCTACAATGAAGACTTATTGTGTAAGCTAGTAAACTATATTTTATTGACATCATCAAAACACACAGAGTACAACATCTCCAACAATTCTTGAAGTTGCTTCTTCAACTCCTTTAGCTCAGTAAGGGACATCCTGTAGGGAGCATTAGAAATAGGTGCTGATCCTAGAATTAGTTCAATGGAGATGTTTACTTCCCTTGAGGGCGGTAAACCAGGTAGTTCGGAAGGGAAAACATGTGGGAATTCTCTCACAACAGGGATTTCCTCTAGAACGAATTCCTTGTCCTCAGTGATAACTACAGAACCAAGGAAGGCTTCACATGTAGCACCCATGGTAATTATATAGATTTTTTGGAATTTTTCAGAAACTAAAATGGATTTATTTTAATATTTAAGAGGCTAAAAGACGTAAAAGGGCTACTTAATGAGTTACTAGGTTAAAGCCTTTAACTTAAAAGCCCAATTAGCAACTACAGTGTTAGGCCCACTTAAATTGGACCTTTAGACATAATTCCAAGTCTTTTAGGCCCAAGACCAATCCTAAAGTCGTAATAGGGATAATTTCCCTAATTAGAATGGATAAATAAAAAAATAGGGGATAATTAGGATTGGAATTTGAATAAAATTCAAATTTTGGTGGGCGAGGCAGGTCGCGGTCAGTCGCGCGACCGCGTTCTCAAGATAGCAGTCGTCACCCAACTGTGTTCAAGTTCCGTAAATGGAAACTGATAAACTATGGAAAGATTGGATTTTTATCTGCCCAATCACCGTGGATCGATGCTATCTAATAAGTAAACTTACCTCGGACTTTTAGGGGATCGGATTGACACCCCATAGGACTCCTAATTCGATCGAAAACCCTAACCCTAGGCCATTCCTTATAAATAGACCCCAGATTCATCTTGCGTAAACCTTAATTTTGGATCACGTGGTTCCAAGGTATGGTGTCATCTTCATAAGTTTGTCCCTTAGAAGTTTTCATACCCCTTAGTATCTTTTAAGCTTCTGCCAAATTTTGTGTTAGGAGATCAAGCCATCCAAGAGTTAGGAAGTGCGGAAGTTGTTGTTTCTACGTGGGATGAGCAGGAACGAGAGCTCTCTTCCGACGAGAAATTCGCAGACTAGGAGCGAACCCAGAGGTAGGTTATCTCATGACTAGCTAAAACAACAAGATAGGAGTAAAATCCCTTTGTTTCCTCCTGATTTCATGAACTATGCTCGTAGTATTTCATGTGTTTCCATGACTGTGCAATAGGCCCTTTTAGGATATGTTGTCCATGTCATGTTAATCAAAAAGGTAATAACTTTGATAGAAACCATGCTTTCTCATACATTAGTTACCTGCTATCCTGCTTATTTTCTCAGTTTTAAAAAAATTTCGTCATGATGTGCCATAGAAATAGGTCCTGCAATATGGTATTTTACTTCTATCTAGAGACGGACAGACATCGGTTCCCTAGAGACCGCTACCTCCAGATAGCAGTTCTCGACCGACCGCGATCTTGTTTTGTTAACCCTAAACAATGACCAGATCAACCTTTATGATTCCTTGTTAAGTAAAAGTAACTATGCCATATTTCTTGTTATTTTGTTATAGTATTATTTTCTATCATATCATGTTTCAATCAAGTTATGTTTTATGCTTTTAATGTTATAGGAAAAATTATTTTCATGATATGTTAGTTTCATAAATGTACCCCTATATTTTGTACTTAAGAGGTTTTTCCTTGAACTATCTATACATTAGATCGATGTTTGAATGTGGTTCACACTCATCTCCTATTTTTCTTTCTCACCTATACATAGCCCATACTCTGGTACGTTGCTATTAGTCACCGCACTTGATAGGAAACATTTCTTAGACTTGAGAGCCTATCCGTCGGATATTCCTTCTGTCGGATTAGGTTATCTTGTTTCAAGACCTCTGTAAGACTGCGCGAGCCTAGGATTCCCACTAGAACGTCGAGCTAGTTGTACCCTAAAACCCAAAGTCTAGAAAGTACTACATGTTTTCTGTGATTTCTGCGCTCTATCCTGATCGCAGCTAGGATGCGACCGCTACCTGCAGATAGCGACTGGCCAATGACCGTGACCATGTTTTAGTCAGAAGACTTCGATTGAGTCGACATGTTTCCATTCTTGCGTCGACTCCACTCTTTATCACGGACTGGACTTGACCGTTATCTTGTGATAGCGGCTGTCTCTGAACTGCGTTCTGCCTGCATGTTCATTATATCGACCCAGTCTCTTTCCTGCGTCGACTTACCTTTTGTGCACTACCAGATAGCAAACCACACTTGACCGCTACCTCAAGATAGCGGCCCTCATTGAACCGCCTTCTTTCATGTCTCTGTCCAACCCAAGATCTGACCCAAGGGTTGATTATACTTAGTTTCAGATGGCCTTGTGACCATCTGACGTTCAAAACCTTAATCAATACACTAATGAATTATTGAAATTGATAAATGTACCGTTATGCTGTCAGAATTCCTCCATGGCATGATTTTCTATTAAATCGTTCTTGACCACTCATGTTCATTTTGGTGCATTCTTACTTTGATTACTATTGTTGTAAAGCTATTATTTGGACTTGATATTCTTGGCCTACTTTTATTCTCGTGGAACTAGCTTCATTTATAACTTGAAGATGCAAGCGCGGGCACAGACGGAGTCCAAGGGCTCCAGTCTAGTCCTCTCGACAGATGGCTGGAAACATACTATTAACAATGGGGTATGATGATTACTAGCATCACATTACGCTAGGAGTACTTTTTTTATAAACTGGTGAAATCCACGAGGCAATCTCATGAAATTTATATGCTTGTTAAAGTGCATTCTAGTTACATGACTTTCTAGTGCATAGCCTTTCTAAGGTTATGAAAATATATTCTCGTTACATGATAGTACGTTCTTGTTCTTGGAAGGCCATATTATAATCTTGCTTGATCATGTTCTCATATCTCATATCTCTATAGTTCACACCTTGCTACTTGTGATTACTAAGATTTTATTCACGTGTTTTATCGCACTTTCATTATTACCCTTTTCTAGAGCTAAAATGTTAATTATTTAAATAATGCCTTCATGTTGATACGAAGATACCTACTGGGCGAGTGCGCTCATTTCCTACATTTTCAATCTTTTTCAGGAAATTCTAGCCGGTTGGAATCGGACTACTCGAGTGGTGAGTTCGAGAGCGAATGAAGAACGAGCGAAGCCCTAGATAGTTAAAGTAGCATGAGTCATATTGTAATTAATGTCCTTTACTATAGTAGGCGGTGAAGTTGATCATGTTATGAAATCTTTTGTTTTCTTGAGTGTCATTGTGTCAAAGATGTCGGGTGTAAACTTTGATCGCTATTACTTAATAAAGTTGAAATTTTGAGTTCATGGTATTGTGCATTCATTCTTTAGTGTGAACGTATGTTACGCTCTGATTATCTCACTAGCTAGAGACTTATTTTGCCAGCTATTCACGCTCTCGACTTAATTCCGTTGCATATCTTGGGGCGTGACAATTAAGGTGGTATCAGACCCTAGGCTTAAGTAAGTCCTAGGAAAATGTCAACTCCTAGGTTAAGTCCAAGGTTTAATGATTCCTAACCTATAAAGTAGGAAAAAATTTCTATACCCATGTGAGATCAGGTAGAGCCCGAGTTAAGCTAGGTCTCTTAAAGAATTTACTTCTAGGATTAACCCTCATAATTTCCAAAGAAAATGATGAATTGTTTATTTTCTCAGGAACCTTACTTTCCAAATGGCCGCTAACTGAGAGAATTGGGAAGCCATGCAACAAACAGTTCCGGGTCTCACCCAGGCTCTTCAAACTGCGGCACAAGTAGGCACGCGAGCTGGCAATGGTGATCTTCATCGTAATTTTTGGAGTATGAAATATCCACGGTTTTCGAGATCATCAAATCCGGATGAAGCCAAAAATTGGATTGATGAAATGGACAGGATATTCCATGTTATGCAATGCACGGACTAGGAGAAGGTCCTGCTAGCCACATTTCAGCTAAATAAGGATGCCCGTACATGGTGGAAGGCCACCTAAGCTCATCTTCATAATGCACAACTCACCAGGGAGGAGTTTCTTGAACTCTTCCGTGAAAAGTATTTCTCTGAGCATGTAGTGCCCCAGAATTTACATAAATTATTTTTTTAAAGTATAAAATGATTTTCTAGAATTTATAAAGGCCTAAATAAATTTATAAATGAATCAGTAGAATTATAAGTCATTAACCTAGCCTATCTAATCATTATCCAAAAGGTTTAAAGACCAGGCCCATTTAGTTTGGCCCATGTTCTAGAAGGTTATTAAGCCTATTCTCAGATTTTTAAGGATAAACACCACTTAATAAGATAATTTAGTGGATAATGGATAAAAGAGTTTTATTAAATTTAAAATTTTAAATACGATGACTGTAACGGTCTATCGTAAGATCGCCACAGCCGTGTAACGCGGCAAGGTTCGACCGTCACAGCCTACGAATTCCGTGAGTGGAAGAACTTGCAAGAAGATTGGAACTTGATGTTCCTATCCATAAGAGACCTAATTGCAACGATGTATAAAGACCCTAAGGACTCTTAGAAATCAGTTTTTAGCAGATTAAGGACTCTAGAATCGATCTAATCCTCAAACCCTAGCTAGAACCCTATAAATAGGACCTGGTTCTGAACTGCGGGACCCCTACTTTTGCTCACGTGGAATCAAGGTAAGGAGTCATAATCTCAGGTAAGTTCTTTAGAATAATTTGTTCACAATATTTCACATCTTTAAGTCAAGAGGTCGTGGAGTTAGAGCCCAAGGAAGTTGCTGGAAAGTCAAAGGAAGAAGGGAACTAGGGTTCGGTTTTCAAGCCCAAATTGGAAGTTTAAAGCCTAGACAAGAAGTAGGTTGTCTCATGAACGGCAAAAACAACTTGATAGGACTATAAGCCCTCTGGTTTGATTGAATTTCATGCATAATAGAGCATCAATTTCATTTTTTACTAGTTCTATGCATTACAGGCATCTCTTAACCCTAAACTGAGAACTTGAAACATGTTATTCATCTATTCATGGTCACCTATGCATGTAGATAGCCTATCCTTCTTTATCATGCCTCGAAACTCATGGTGTTTTGATTGTAGACATGATGTGAGTTAATCTCTTGTGTTTCATATTGCTTTCTGTTAGCAGACACTCTGACGCGTCACAGTAGGACCGTCACATTCATGTAACGGCCTTACTATGAGCCGTCACAGTCTCTGTGGTATATGAGTTACTCTGTTAACTCTGACGCACCAATACAGACGCGTTACATAAGTGTAACGACTATTCTCTGACCGTCACAATCACTGTGACGCCCCACTTCTAGACCGTCAGAGGCTATGTTCTGTCAACCCTAGACAGAATATGATTTGTCAATATTACTTATTATTAAGCCTAGTTACCTAAGTTTTAAACCTAATTACGTGACTTCGAGATTATTTAAGCGTTCATGATAGGAAATGCATGTTTTGATATCTCGCTATTACCTTGAGTTATATTAATTTCATGAACCCAAAACTCTATAGTTTTGTAATTTGAAACATGATTTTGAATGATGTATCAATAGAGTTTTTATCATGGTTTCGCATCGATATATGTCTATATATATATATTCTTTTCCTATTTATAGAGTCGTTTCTATAAGTACATGTCACATACTCTGGTGTGTTGACCATTAGTTCACTTTTGCACTATAGGAACACAATCATGGACATGAGGACCTCTCTATTGGATATTCCTTCCAATGGACTAGGAAATCTTGTTTCAAGGCCTCCGTAATTCTCCGCGAGCCTGGGATTCCCACTAGGACACCGAGTTGGTTGTATCATTAAAGCCCAATAACTAGAATACACTATCGTTGTTTTCTGATTCTAGTAATGTAACGGCCTTGTGTTGGACCGTCAAGCTCATATAACGGCCCAATATACAACCATCACATTCATCTGAGGTTGAATTCTTGATTCTGGATTCAGACAAATGTAACGGTCCTATACTAGACCGTCACACAATGTAACGGCCCAGTGAATGACCGTCACATGACTTGAATATCTCAACCCAAGGTTTGACCAAGGGTTGACATTTAAATGTTTCTAGATAAACCTTGATGATCTAGAACCTATCATATTGCTTAATAGACTTAATATAATGAATGAAAGTTAGAAGAATATACTGTTATGCTGCCGATTTATTTCCATAAGCATAGCATAGTCTAAGCCATTCTTGATCTCATATATTCAAATTGAAGCGTTCATTCATTGATTTTCATTATTTGGAATTGTTATATTCTTGGCCATACTTTACTGTTACATGCGTGGAAGTAGCTTAATTTATACCTGAAGATGCGATCGAGTACTGATTATGTTCAAGGGCTCCATGCTAGTCCCCTCGGCTGATTGCCAGAAACATACTATTTTATAAACCATGGAGTATGATGCTACTGGTGTCGCATTGCGCTGGGAGTACTATTTCTATAAATAAGTGAAGATCCACGACACGACATGACATTCTTACTTGATATTCCACAGAAATTCACGAAGCACTTGCTCATAAGCATAAGATGCTAAAGTGTTGATTATGTGGCTTGCTAGTACATTCTTGATATATTATTGTTCATGAAAGGCCAATATCATGTTCTTGTTCTATTCTTGTTCTCATTCCATCTTATATGATTGTCTTGTTACTTTGCTTTAATCGCGTGATCATCGCATTGCATGATTTTACCTTATTTCTTTAGAGCAAACATATTAATCACTTTAATAGTGCCTTCATGTTGATGCGAAGATATCTACTGGGCAAGTGTGCTCATTACCTATTTTCAATCTTTTTCAGGAAATGAAAGTGGGTCGGGTTCGGATTCGGATTATTCAAGTAGCAGATCCGAGAGTGATTAAAGATGAGCGAAGACTTAGGAAGTCTATAATGTCTAGATTGAGTCAATGTAATTTTCCTATTTATTGAGTCTAGTAGAATGAAAGATGATGGAATGTGGTTGTATTTCGAGTATTGATCATTTATGAAATAAAGTTGGAGTTTGATTAAATTCTGTGCAATTACATTTATGTGTGTGATTGTATTGCGCTCTGGTCGTTCTTGCTTGCAAGAGGCTTACCATGCCGGATGTTCGCGCTCCCCGAGCGAGTCTTCCACTATAATAAAGGCTCGGGGCGTGACAGTTAAGTTGGTATCAGAGCCTAAGTCTCAGGACTTAGAGAAAAGAGTCATGTCATAGGATAAGTCTAAGGTTTAAGGACCCCTACCTATGAACTAAGGAAGAATTTTTCATACCCATGAGAGAAGTGGGTAGAGCCCTGGATGAGATAGTTAATAGCTTTAAGATTGATTTTCTTTCAGTCTCACGAGAAATAACAAGTTGTTATGTTTCTCTCTCAGGTACCCTATTTTATAAATGGCTCATCGTGTAGATTGGGACGGTATGCAACAAATAGTTGCCGGCCTCACTCAGGCATTGCAAACTATAGCACAAGGTGGTGCAGGGGCAAGGGCTGGTGACCTACATCGCAACTTCCAGAGTCTAAATCCTTCGCGATTCTATGGATCTTCAAATCCCGATGAGGCAGAAAATTGGATCGATGAGATGAATAGGATATTTGACGTTATTCAATGCACTGATCAGGAGAAGGTGCGTCTAGCAACATTTCAACTAAATAAGGATGCCCGTACTTGGTGGAAATCGGTTCCGGCACCTCCGGCCGATGCACCTCACACGTGGGATGTCACTTTATTTCATGCCAAGTATTTCTCTGATCATGTGAAGGAAAGGAAGGCTATGGAGTTTGCCTCCCTTCGTCAAGGGATGATGTCAGTAGCAGAGTATGAACTGCAATTTTCAAGACTAGCACCATATGCACCACACCTTATTAGCACAGAATTATTAAAGGCAAATCGATTTATGGACGGGTTACGGCCCAGATTCATTCTGCAACTTGGGACACAGAATATCCGCACTTATGCGGAGATGGTTCAGAGGGCATATCTATGCGAGAGGACCTTAGAGAAGGTCAGAAAGTTGAAAGGAAAAGGAGAAGAATCTAGCCGGCGCTCAGATCGGCATTATAAGAAGGAGAAGTTTAGCATCACGGAACCCTAAAAAAGCCGTGATAACTAGAAAAGATCAAGGAGCGGGAACGGTGGAAGTTCCCAAAGGAATAATAAAAAGGTTAAGGAAGAGAAGGAGCAAGTCACCGCGGCGTGCACTTTTTGCGAGAAATTCGGCCACTCTGCTGAAGAATGCTGGAAGCGCCTCGGTGCTTGTTTACGTTGTGGAAGTAGGGATCATCGTGTGCCAGATTGCCCCCTTATGAAAGATCAATCAGCTAGTGGAGGACGTAGGAGATAGGCTCACCTCAATGCGGTTATAGATGAGGAAGAATCACCCAGGGATCCAAAGGATGGGCTCATGGAAGGTACTCTTCAAATCTGTTCTCACCCTGCATTCGTGCTATTCGATACTGGTGCTTCTGATTCTTTTATCTCCATCTCGTTTGCAAAAACCTTAACAATTGCATCAGTTCCCCTACCTTCAGGTCTTGCTATTACTACACCTTTAGGACCTGGAACTAAGCTTACCAAGTATTATCCTAATTGTGAGTTAGTGGTAGAAGGACACAATCTCCCCGCAAACTTAGTATGCCTTGATATGAAAGGTTATGATGCCATTTTAGGGGTAGATTGGCTTGTAGTCCATGATGCTTATATCAACTGCCGAAATAGAACTATATCTTTTCGAAAACCCGGTCTTCCAAGATTTTCTTTTCTTGGCATCAAATACAAGAAACATCCTACCATTATATCTTCTCTTCACACTTGCAAGCTTATCTCGCAAAGATGTGAAGCTTTTCTTGCTTCAGTCATTATCACCGAATCTAAGGAAATTGTCCTAGCAAACATTTCCATTGCGAATGAGTTCCCAGACGTGTTCCCATCTGAACTACCTAGTTTACCGCCCGAGAGGGAAGTAAACTTTACCATTGAACTCATTCCAGGAGCAGCACCTGTTTCTATAGCCCCTTACAGGATGTCCCCCACAGAACTCAAGGAACTAAAAAGGTAGTTGCAATAACTATTAGACAAGGGTTTCATCAGACCTAGCACATCCCCTTGGGGTGCGCCGGTTTTATTTGTCAAGAAGAAGGATGGTTCTCTCAGGCTATGCATCGATTACCGGCGACTGAATCAGCTGACAATTAAAAACAAGTATCCATTGCCGTGTATTGATGAGCTCTTCGATCAGCTTTCGGGAGCAGAATATTTTTCTAAGATTGACCTCAGATCAGGTTATCATCAGCTTAGAATCAAAGAGGAAGATATTTATAAATTGACTTTTCGAAGTCGTTATGGCCACTATGAATTCGTGGTAATGCCATTTGGGTTAACTAATGCCCCAGCAGCATTTATGCAACTTATGAACAGTGTCTTCCAGCCATACCTGGATCGATTCATTGTCGTCTTCATCGATGATATCCTGATATACTCCATGACAAAAGAAGAACATGAAGAACATTTGAAAATGGCTTTGCAAACACTTAGAGAACACAAGCTTTATGCCAAACTCAATAAGTGTGAATTCTGGCTCAAGGAAGTCTCATTCCTAGGCAACATTATTTCAAAAGAAGGTATTGCTGTGGATCCTTCTAAAGTATAAGCTGTCAGAGATTGGAGTCGGCCAACGACTGTATCTGAAGTAAGAAGCTTTCTGGGTTTAGCAGGTTATTATAGGAGATTCATTAAGGACTTCTCAAAATTTGCGGTTCCTTTAACTAGACTTACAAGAAAAGAGAATCCTTTTGTCTGGTCGAAGGACTGTGAAAAGAGTTTTCAAAGTCTTAAAAATCATCTTACCACAGCCCCTATTTTATCACTACCAATGGAGGGTGGTGGATTTGAAGTGTATACAGATGCATCTGGAATTGGCTTAGGATGTGTCCTTATGCAGCATGGAAAAGTGATTTGCTATTCTTCAAGATAATTGAAGCGTCACGAAGAAAATTATCCTGTACATGATTTAGAAATGGCGGCAGTTATCTTCGCCTTGAAAATTTAGCGTCATTATCTTTATGGAGAAAAGTTCACGATCTACTCAGACCACAAGAGCTTGAAATATCTATTTTCTCAAAAGGAGCTTAATATGAGGCAAAGGAGGTGATTAGAACATCTCAAGGACTTTGATTTTACTATTCAATATCATCATGGCAAGGCAAATGCTGTAGCAGATGCACTCAGCAGAAAACCAATGGGTATGTTATCAAGTCTCATGATTAGTGTAACTAACCTTATTCCCCAATTTACTCAGTTGAATTTAGATGTTGACATTAAGGAAGAAGATTGCTTCATAGCTAATATCCGAGCTCAACCTACATTGATAGAGGATTTGGCCAAGTTACAAGAGGATGATCCAGTTTTACTGGAAATTAAGGCCAATATGGAACAAAGGCCGGATTTTTCTATTTCAAATGATGGAAGATTACTATTCAAGGGCCGAACGTGTATACCGGATCACGAGGATACAAAGAAATTGATCTTAGA
Organism: Amorphophallus konjac; assembly: GCA_022559845.1. Classification (NCBI taxonomy): domain Eukaryota; kingdom Viridiplantae; phylum Streptophyta; class Magnoliopsida; order Alismatales; family Araceae; genus Amorphophallus; species Amorphophallus konjac. Next base: position 62,485,885 of record CM040129.1, on the reverse strand, counting down.
AGAAGCACATAAATCAAAATACACCATTCATCCAGGAGGTACGAAGATGTATGAAGATCTCAAAAGAAACTTTTGGTGGCCCAATATGAAGAGGGAAATAGCAGATTTCGTGTCCCTTTGTCTCATGTGCCAACAAGTTAAGGCAGAACATTTCAGACCTGCAGGAAAATTACATCCCTTAAATATTCCCGAATAGAAATGCGAAAGCATAGGGATGGACTTCATCATGGATTTACCCAAGACCAGAGGAGGACACGATGTCATATGGGTAATCATAGATCGATTGACTAAATCTGCACATTTCATACCAATAAAGAGTCGATGGTCTTTGGATATCTTGGCAGCATTATACATAAAAGAAATTGTCAAACTACATGGGGTCCCAGTCACTATCGTATCAGATAGAGATCCTCGATTCACATCACAGTTCTGGAAAGGTGTACAACATTCACTAGGGACCAGATTAAATTTCATCACAGCCTTTCATCCACAAACTGATGGTCAGACGGAAATAACAAATCAAGTGGTAGAAGATATGCTCATGACTTGTGTCATTGACTTTGGAGGAAGTTGGCATGATCACTTGCCTCTGGTGGAATTTGCATATAATAACAGCTATCAAGCAAGTATACAAATGGCACCTTTTGAAGCTCTATATGGGAAAAGTTGTTGATCACCAATATGTTGGAATGAAATAAGGGAAAAATAATTTCTAGGCCCCGACCTTATCAGGGATTCTACGGAGAAAATCAAGCTCATTCAGGAAAGAATGAAGACGGCACAAGATAGGCAAAAGTCTTATGCCGACAATCGAAGACGTGACTTGGAGTTTCAGGTCGGAGATCATGTATATTTGAAGGTTTCTCCAGGTCGAGGTATTCGAAGATTTGGCATAAAAGGAAAGCTAACTCCAAGGTTCATTGGCCCATTTGAAATTTTAGAAAGGGTTGGTGAAGTAGCTCACAAACTGGCCTTACCTCCACAGTTAGCAGGAGTTCATGACGTATTTCACGTCTCCATGCTGAAGAAGTATGTATATGATCTAGATCACATCTTCACTTATGACAATCTAGAGATTCAGAAGGACTTGGCATACGAACAAACACCAATAAAGATTCTGGATCGGGAAGTGCATCAATTAAGGAATAAAGTCATTCCTATGGTCAAGATCCAATGGAAGAAAACCTGGCCATATGAAGCAACATGGGAAACAGAGGAATTTATGCGTAGAAGATTTCCAGAATTATTCAACTGTAAGAACACTCTCCATAATCCATGTATTGAATTTGGGGACCAAATTCTTCTAAGTGGGGGAGGGTGTAGTGCCCCAGAATTTACATAAATTATTTTTTTAAAGTATAAAATGATTTTCTAGAATTTATAAAGGCCTAAATAAATTTATAAATGAATCAGTAGAATTATAAGTCATTAACCTAGCCTATCTAATCATTATCCAAAAGGTTTAAAGACCAGGCCCATTTAGTTTGGCCCATGTTCTAGAAGGTTATTAAGCCTATTCTCAGATTTTTAAGGATAAACACCACTTAATAAGATAATTTAGTGGATAATGGATAAAAGAGTTTTATTAAATTTAAAATTTTAAATACGATGACTGTAACGGTCTATCGTAAGATCGCCACAGCCGTGTAACGCGGCAAGGTTCGACCGTCACAGCCTGCGAATTCCGTGAGTGGAAGAACTTGCAAGAATATTGGAACTTGATGTTCCTATCCATAAGAGACCTAATTGCAACGATGTATAAAGACCCTAAGGACTCTTAGAAATTAGGTTTTAGCAGATTAAGGACTCTAGAATCGATCTAATCCTCAAACCCTAGCTAGAACCCTATAAATAGGACCTAGTTCTGAACTACGCGACCCCTACTTTTGATCGCGTGGAATCAAGGTAAGGAGTCATAATCTCGGGTAAGTTCTTTAGAATAATTTGTTCACAATACTATAGACTAACGCCTCTCAAAATTTCACATCTTTAGGTCAAGAGGTCGTGGATTTAGAGCCCAAGGAAGTTGCTGGAAAGTCACAGGAAGAAGGGAACTAGGGTTCGGTTTTCAATCCCAAATTGGAAGTTTAAAGCCTAGACAAGAAGTAGGTTGTCTCATGAACGGCAAAAACAACTTGATAAGACTATAAGCCCTCTGGTTTGATTGAATTTCATGCATAGTAGAGCATCAATTTCATGTTTTACTAGTTCTATGCATTACAGGCATCTCTTAACCCTAAATTGAGAACTTGAAACATGTTATTCATCTATTCATGGTCACCTATGCATGTAGATAGCATATCCTTCTTTATCATGCCTAGAAACTCATGGTGTTTTGATTATAGACATGATGTGAGTTAATCTCTTGTGTTTCATATTACTTTCTGTTAGCAGACACTCTGACGCGTCACAGTAGGACCGTCACATTCATGTAACGGCCTTACTATGAGCCGTCACAGTCTCTGTGGTATATGAGTTACTCTGTTAACTCTGACGCACCAATACAAACGCGTTACATAAGTGTAACGACTATTCTCTGACCGTCACAATCACTGTGACGCCCCACTTCTTGACCGTCAGAGGCTATGTTCTGTCAACCCTAGACAGAATATGATTTGTCAATATTACTTATTAATAAGCCTAGTTACCTAAGTTTAAAACCTAATTACGTGACTTTGAGATTATTTAAGCGTTCATGATAGGAAATGCATGTTTTGAAATCTCACTATTACCTTGAGTTATATTAATTTCATGAACCCAAAACACTATAGTTTTGTAATTTGAAACATGATTTTGAATGATGTATCAATAGAGTTTTTATCATGGTTTCGCATCGATATATGTCTATATATATATTCTTTTCCTATTTATAGAGTCGTTTCTATAAGTACATGGCACATACTCAGGTGTGTTGACCATTAGTTAACTTTTGCACTATAGGAACACAATCATGGACATGAGGACCTCTCTATTGGATATTCCTTCCAATGGACTAGGAAATCTTGTTTCAAGGCCTCCGTAATTCTCCGCGAGCCTGGGATTCCCACTAGGGCGCCGAGTTGGTTGTATCATTAAAGCCCAATAACTAGAATACACTATCGTTGTTTTCTGATTCTAATAATGTAACGGCCTTGTGTTGGACCGTCAGGCTCATATAACGGCCCAATATACGACCGTCACATTCATCTGAGGTTGAATTCTTGATTCTGGATTCAGACAAATGTAACGGTCCTATACTAGACCGTCACACAATGTAACGGCCCAGTGAATGACCGTCACATGACTTGAATATCTCAACCCAAGGTTTGACCAAGGGTTGACATTTCAATGTTTCTAGATAAACCTTGATGATCTAGAACCTATCATATTGCTTAATAGACTTAATATAATGAATGAAAGTTAAGAGAATATACTGTTATGCTGCCGATTTATTTCCATAAGCATAGCATAGTCTAAGTCATTCTTGATCTCATATATTCAAATTGAAGCGTTCATTCATTGATTTTCATTATTTGGAATTGTTATATTCTTGGCCATACTTTACTATTACATGCGTGGAAGTAGCTTAATTTATACCTGAAGATGCGATCGAGCACTGATTGTGTTCAAGGGCTCTATGCTAGTCCCCTCGGCTGATTGCCAGAAACATACTATTTTATAAACCATGGAGTATGATGCTACTGGTGTCGCATTACGCTGGGAGTACTATTTCTATAAATAAGTGAAGATCCACGACACGACATGACATTCTTGCTTGATATTCCACAGAAATTCACGAAGCACTTGCTCATAAGCATAAGATGCTAAAGTGTTGATTATGTGGCTTGCTAGTATATTCTCGATATATTCTTATTCATGAAAGGCCAATATCATGTTCTTGTTCTATTCTTTTTATCATTCCATCTTATATGATTGTCTTGTTACTTTGCTTTAATCGCATGATCATCGCATTGCATGATTTTACCTTATTTCTTTAGAGCAAACATATTAATCACCTTAATAGTGCCTTCATGTTGATGCGAAGATACCTACTGGGCAAGTGTGCTCATTACCTATTTCCAATCTTTTTCAGGAAATGAAAGTGGGTCGGGTTCGGATTCGGATTATTCAAGTAGCAGATCCGAGAGTGATTAAAGATGAGCGAAGACTTAGGAAGTCTATAATGTCTAGATTGAGTCAATGTAATTTTCCTATTTCTTGAGTCTAGTAGAATGAAAGATGATGGAAAGTGGTTTTATTTCGAGTATTGATCATTTATGAAATAAAGTTGGAGTTTGATTAAATTCTGTGCAATTGCATTTATGTGTGTGATTGTATTGCGCTCTAGTCGTTCTTGCTTGCAAGAGGCTTACGATGCCGGCTGTTCGTGCTCCCCGAGCGAGTCTTCCGCTGTAATAAAGGATCGGGGCGTGACAGAGCATGTCTGTGAGAGGAAGGTGGTGGAATTTGCCTCTTTAAGACAAGGGATGCTGTCGGTAGCGGATTATGAGCTACGACTCTCAAGACTAGCACCATTTGCTTCGCATCTTGTTAGCACAGAGCTTCCAAAGGCCAACTGATTTATGGACGGGCTACGTCCTATCTTTGTCAAACAACTTGGCCCGCAAAATATCCAAACCTATTCGGTGATGGTGCATAGGGCCCATCTGTGCGAGAGGACCCCGAAGAAGATTGAGAAATTCAAGGGTAAAGGAAAAGAATCTAGCCCCAAGCATGACAAGTGAGGGAAGGAAGAAGAAAAATTCAGCATCACGGGAACCTACAAATCTCGTGATAACAAGAAGAGGTCTCAGAACGGCAATGGCAACAGCAAGAGCAAGAGAGTCAAGGAGGAAGAAAAGCAAGTCATGACCGCTTGCACGTTATAACACCTCAGATTTTTTTTTCCATTTTTTCGGATCAGAATGCGTGAATTCAGAGAGCCTTTGTGAGTCCCGGGTGGCGTTTTATGATTTACTCGGGTTTTTGGCTGTCGAGCTTGCGGAACCCTGTGTATGGTAAACCGTCGTGATTTTGGGCTCCGGGACGTTACAGGCGCGTTGTGCATTTTCCAAGGATCGTGGGAATAATTTTTTCCCATTTTTATATTTTCTGGATTTATAAAATCCCAAATTGATTTCTATTTAAACCACCCTCACCCCCCCCCTCTCTCTCCCCATCTCTCATTTCTCTCCCCATCTCTCACATTCTCTCTTTCTTTCCCTCTCTTCTCTAGCGACCGACGGAGGAAGGCGGGGGCGAGGCGGCGAGGCTCGTGGGGCATGGAGCGGCGAGGATGGAGCGTGGATCGAGGTGGAGCTCACTCGCGAGTTCGGGACGTCGACGTGGGTTTCGTGAGGCATTTCACGTGAAAACGGCATCCTCGACGCGGGAAATCTTCGGTGGAGGTAGGGGGATGGATACCTAGCCCATGTAGTTCATTTACCCACAATTTGGTAGGCCAAGGCGAGCATGGGTTTTCATTCATGTTGGGTGGTTTTTTCCATGTTTAGGGCTTGTGGCTGATTTCATCGAATCGAGCGGCGTTTTCTCGTTTATTGGGATCGAGTGGGCATGGAAACAGGGCTCCGAGGTTGATCCTAGACATGTCCATATCATTTTCAATCGACAAACCGGTTGAGGCCGGTCGACCGAACGACGTTCGCCACGAACATGGCAGGTCACCCAGTTCGGTCGATCGACTGGGCCAGACCTTCTACTGGTCACGACTGCGTCGACGTAGCCCTGTGGCTGCGTCGACCCAGCCCTATTGGTCGGCCGACCATAGGGCATTGGTTGACCGACTTGCCCTGTCATGGCCCGTTTTGGCCCCCTGTCGACCTGGTTATGACCCATTGGTCGACCTTTGGCCCCGTGGATGTCCTGGACATCCCGTGGGTGTTTAGTATATCCAAGTGATTTTGATGATAACAAACTCAAGGTTATATGTTTTATCACGTGCCATATTTCAACTATCAAGTTCGAATTCAACACCTTTCAAAGCCTACTTCACCATGTAACAAGCAAGCTTAAGTGTTTAAACCCATCCAAATGCAAGAATCCGTGTTTTGGTTTCTAAACCACCCAGGCTAAGCTTAAACCCACTCAGCTTAACTGAAACCAAGCAGTCATAACCTGATTCGTTCATGTATTATATTGTATTGGGTGAGATTTATTTTTTTTGCAGAAATCAAGCCAGCGGTCGACCGCCAGCCTATAGCGGTCGATCGGTTTTCCCAGCAACGAATGGACATTTCCTGTAAAAATTCTGGTCGACCGCCCCTATGCACAGGTCGACCGCCAGCCTCGAAAAGCCCCTATTGTTGACCTTTTGTTCTCAACGTGGGAAGTATCTCTTCAAGGATTTGTTTAATCCCAAAGCCACAAAACTTCCCATGATTTGTGGATCTAGTTCCTGGCTTGTCTCTTGACCATTCAAGAGTTATAAAAACATCACGTTGAGGCTTGTAACTCTAATCAATCAAAGGAGGCCAAGGTAGGCTATCAAGGGGAGACTCAAGATCTGGTACTGTAGCCGTGAACAGTGCTCTGAGAAGAAAGAGCTTCATCCATTTTCATCTATCTGCATCCATCTTCTTCCATCTTCAAGCAACATCTGGAGCAGATCAACCCGAAGCCAAGAGGAGATCAAGTTGCATCCAAAACCATCTTCATTAACTAAGGGGGAGCTTGAATATGAAGTTTTCTTTTGTGTTTTCCATTCCAATCTTGCTGGGCTTTAATTTTTGTGTTCTTGTAATATTCAAACATCTATGTGTGTGTGGACCTACGAAGATCTGTGTGTGTGAGAGTGATCTTCTTATTCTTCATCCCTCTTTGTGGTTCGGTGCGTGTGCACCTTCGTGGGAGTTCTGAACTCACACGAGTGTGTGTGTGTGTGTGTGTGTGTTTTGATCTTTTAACTTTCTACAAGATAGTGTGTGAATCCTCACGGTCGGTGAGGGGTGGACGTAGGTTGCAGTTGTTGCATCCGAACCACCTAAAAACCGTGGTGTTCTGTGTGGTTTGCTCCCTATCTCCTACCTCCAGTTTTGATCTAGCTTGTTTGCTTGTCGCATCATTATCTAGTTTCATTGTTTACATCGTGTTGTATTAACCCTTTTATGGGAGATCCTTGGTATATCAAAAGGTAGCTTCTGATCGACACAGTTAATCCTGTCGGGAGGAAAATACTTTGTGTGAGATGATCTTCGGATTTTCGGACTCTGCCTAGTACCAAGGAACTGCTATAGGGGTTGTTTTAGCCAATTTCACCTTATATTTCTTCTGATCTATTCCTGTCTATTGTTTGTTGTTCATATATCTTTTAAATTTTTAAAAAGGACAGAAAATCTGTCATCACCCATTTCACCCCCCCTCTTGGGTGTCATTGATCACGTGACTTCAATTGGTATCAGAGCCAATGCTCTATCTTTCACAGATCTAACGATCTAGAGTGAGATCTAGATCAATGGCAAACAAGGGTATGATGCCCGAGGGTCACTCCATTAACCATCGTCCTTTCTTTGACGGCTCAAACTACTCGTACTGGAAAAATAGAATGCATATTTTTCTGAGGGCTCAAGAGTACGAAGTTTGGAGAGTTGTGGACAAGGGTCCTTATAAACTCGGGTATGATGAAAAAAATGGACACCCGACGAAATTAAGAAATGCACTGTTAATTTCAATGATATGAATATTATGCAATGTGTGATTGTAGCACCCCGGATTAAATTATAATGAAAAAAAAAACTTCTCTAAACAAATAAAATCCTTGAATAAATATCCATAAAGTCAAAAGAAATACTTATAGCCATAGTCCTTTAAATACCATTCAATTTTAAGGGCCCAAATATCAAAATCCAAGTGGTTAAATCAAAGCTTTAACCTTCATGGGCCTTTAGTACAACTCATTTCCTAAGAACAAAGGTGCATGGGTATTAAAAGCCTTAAACTTCTAAATGGGCCTTAATAACCTTAACATATGGGCTTCTCTTAGGAGAAACTAGCCTAAGGAATGGGCTTTAGAATTTAATTTGTTTTCTAATGCTCTCCTAGGTAACCTTAAAGACCATATAAAGGAGTCTCATGTATTCATGAGCTTAAATGGGCTTTGGAGATCAAAGCCCAAATGCCTCAAGCGCTTATAGCCACCTACATGGGAAAATCGTATAATATATATATATATATATAAGGATGCACATATATATATATATAAGATTATTCTGTGAAACCCAAATTCCCTCACGTTCGAACATACCTGGTTTAGGGTTTTTGAAACTTCAAATAGTAGGGTGGCTGTAGATATAGTAATCCATTTTTAGATGGGCCCTTATCCATGGATCTCTCCACATCCAAGGGTCAAACCTCATGTGCCAATGTGAAGGCCTTCAATTACCCAATCCATAGTCTACGTGTGAAATACTTAAGACCTCATAAACCCATGTACATCATTAACAGCCTTAAAACCCATGAAGGCAAAAAGGCAACCCACGTACATGGGCCTTCACCCAACAGCAACCCAATAATCCATCGAAGCATAACCCCTGTAACAACCCAAAACCCAATTACGTACCATGGTCGATCGTGTAGGTTGCTTAGCTTTTAGGGTTTTGACATAAAAGTTGGCAAGCGGCTGGTAAAAAGGCAGGTGGACATGCCTTCGGGAGTAACGTATGGGAAGTTGCTTTAGATGGCCCCCGAACCTTCTTTAGGGTTGTCATCTCCTATAAGTAAGCCCCTCGGTCGAAAGAGAATGGGCTCATGCGGTTGCGTCGAGGGGAGTTCGTGTAGTTTGTCATCTCCGTTACACTGAAGAGAACCCCTGTTGCTTCCTCCTGTTGTTGCATATACGAGAAGCCATCCCCTTCCATGCTACCTCCTGTTGTTGGCCTGCAACGTGAAAAGGGCATCATCCTGCTATCTGTGGCTTGGCTTCTCCTTCCCTTCTTCCTCCTACGTGAACATACCAGAAGGGCCATCGTCCCAACTACAGCCACCATCCTACAACTATAGTCCCTTCATTCATTCGACCTTTCTACACACAAGAAGGTAGGTGATCTCTCACAAGCCTAAACCTGTTAATATTGCATGCAGTTAACATGGTTTCTATGTAAGAATAATTTTCATGTATGAATTTTGTAACATTTTCATGTCTTTATGTGGGATAATAACTAGTACCATTAACTAGTTAAACAATTTAATATGTTTTATCAAGATACTTGACGAAATCACGGTATTTACTATAGTGTGATAGTTATGGATTTTTACTTTGTCGACTTGTTCGTGCACGTCGGAGTGACCTTTTGTCATGAAATTTATGGGCGTGTTATTGGGGTGGAAACCGAGGTAGTGAGAGTGGTTGCACCGTTTTCCATGTCTCCTATCTCAAGATCTCCCATCTCTCTACGAAAAATTATTTTGAATGTCCTGTTAGGTATAGTTTTTCGAGCCCGTCATTTCGGTATATCATAGGCTCGATTCCGACGTGGTTACGTCGGGAAACGAGAGGACTGAAGAGTTGACACAATTTGTTAAGGAAATGATGGCAATTCTATTGTCATCAAATCCTTTTGACGACATAATACAGAGTCGTCAAATTATCTATCTATATATATATATATATATATCTTGTAAGTATATCCTTGAAAATTCATATCTATTAAAATATGCAACAAAAAATTATAAAAATTATATATTTGGAATCCTTTCATTTTTCTCCTCATTATTATATATTTTATTTCTCTAAATTATTTTAAATAAATAAATATGTCTTTGAATGTATATATTTGAAATTATTCAATTAAATAGATATTGTGGTGAATTCTTGTTAAATAAATTAAGTTAAAAATCATAGAATTAACTTCCCTCCAAGTGGACGCTAATTAATAAATGACACTACTCACGGACGTCAATTAAAATAAGTTTATTTAATTATAGTTAATTATAGGATTGGATTGACGTGAATTCTATCATTAACGCATTCATGTTCTCACCGTTTTCTTTCGATTTTGACCCATACCTCAGGTCTTTTGGCACTCTCGTCTCACGTCCGTAGATGGAGCCCTTTTTCATGATTGGTTCACGTTATGCACCTCAACTCTCGGTGACATACGAGTCCTCCGTTGGACATTCCGTTCCTTCGGACTGGCAAGTTAGTCATTGGGACCTCCGTAAGTCTCCGCTAGCCTTCGATTCCCTCAAGGCAGCCGAGCTGGTTGTACCCTAAAAACCTCAGGATCCGATCCGTGTCACTTTGGTTTTCCGTTAGTCTTGACACTCTACTCCTTATGGAATCTTCTTGTCATCAATTCGAGAACATAACTCTTTGACTCTGTATTTGGCCAAATCTGATTATGAAACATTAAGGGCTGTGGGTCTGCGACTTTTCAGTGCCAGGTAGGACGGAAGTACAATTCTGTAAACCATGGCAATTCTGGGCGTGGCTTGCACCAAACTCTGTACATCTGTCATATTCTGTTATTCTGTTATATCTGTTATACTGTAAACTCTGTTAATTCTGTTAATTTTATTATTCTGATATTTTGTTGCTCGATTATTCTGATAATTTAGATATTCTGCTAGATTGTTTAATTCTGCTTATATTTATTGGAATTCTGTTATATTCTGGCCAATTCTGAAGTTATGTTCATCTAAGTATCTATCCTTGTTATATTCTGATAGCTTGTCCTTGACTCTGCATGGGAATTCATCCCTATTTCTCTTGAGCTCGTAATTGCCTTTGACTTTAATATTCATCTTTCCCGTTAGATTGATCATCATGATTTTCTAGTTCCATGCCTTGCATCGTCATGAACATGTTAATTGGCTAATCACTTATATTCTGCTTGATGAGAGATGTAATTCCTACTGAGCGTTTCGCTCACCAGCCTATCTTTAACGTTTTTCAGGTAACGACACTGAAGATGGTCCATCAGATGGGGAAGGGCAAGAGTGTTGAGTGTTGTGGAAAAAGCAAGCCGGTGTCTTTTAGTTTTCTTGAGTCTTATCTTGTCCTTGAGTCTTTTCCCCATATAAAGTATTTGAGTCTTTTCTTTTTCCAATATAAGTGGAGTCCAGTTAAGTGATTGATATTGGATTATCAATAAAAATTATATTTGTCCATATTGTCTGGCCTTGGAGACTATGTGTCTTATGTATGCTCTGATTATTCACGACTGTATCACTGCCGCGTTCCGAACTACACGTTCCGCTGCTATCGGTTCGGCGCGTGACAGTTTGTGGTATCAGAGCCTTGGTATAGTAAATCCTAGGTCTTAACTATAGGTCACCATCAGTTCTAGGTTCAACCCCATTATTACCTGGTGAGATTGGGTAGAACCTTGGGTTAAGAGCTAAAAAGGAAATTAAAATACTAATAAGATTAGCTTATGAAGATAGCTTAGTAAAATTTCACGAGAATTACTTGATAATCTTACATAAGATTGTTTGTATCTTGTAGAACTAGATAGATAACAATGGCCGCCGAGCGTGCCCAATGGCGTGAGATGTAAAGAACGGTTCAAGGATTGACTTAGGCTCTTCAATGAGTAGCCGAGGGTGGAGCCAATCGTGGAGTTGGAGAGTTACATCATGAGTTCCGGAGCCTCAATCCCCCTAGGTTTAGTGGAACCCCTGATCCTGACATGGCAGAAGATTGGACGAAGGAGATGGAAAGAATTTTTCGAGTGATGCAATGTTCGGACCAAGATAAAGTCCTTTTAGCAACATTTCAACTAGAGAAGGATGCAAGGGCTTGGTGGGAGTCCGTAAGAGTCACTCTGCCAAACATTCAAGTAACTTGGGTAGAATTTTTAGAAAACTTCAACGAGAAGTATTTCTCGGAGAGAGTTCGGGGGAGAAAGGCTGGAGAGTTTGCTTCACTTAAACAAAGAAGTATGTCTGTGGCGGAATATGAGGCCCAATTCTCGAGGTTGTCACGATACGCGCCTCATTTGATCATGACAGAAAAGATGAAAGATAGGAGGTTCTTAAATGGACTAAGACTGCAATACATACCCCAGTTAGCACCAATGGACATTCAATCATATGCCGAGATGGTTAAGAGAGCTCAGTTATTGGAAGACGCTATGGAATTATCCGACAAGGTTAAGGCGAGAATGGAGAAGAAGAAAGAAGGTAATAGCAACAAGAGGCCCAATGAGGGAAACGCGGCAAGAAGCCTAAGGAAGCAAAGTGCAAGCATTGTGGGAATGATGGTCACAAATCTGAAAAGTGTCGCTGGAAGAACGGAGCCTGCTTTCGTTGTGGAAGCCAGGAGCATAAGGTAGCTGACTGCCCCCTTCCTAAAGATCAACCTCAGCAGGTAAAGGACCGTAATAATAAGCGACGTCAAGGACAATTGCAAGCAATGAGACAAATTGAGCCTGCTCCCAATGAAGTAACCAGAGGTACCCCTTTAACCTAAGCCTAGTACCTTAGTTTATTTGATTAGCATACCTAGATGATCTTGTCTTATGATTGGAGAATGGAATTAGTTACCCCACTGATGTATTGGAAATAAATGTCATGTGAATTTGGGGACCAAATTCTTTTAAGTAGGGGAGGATGTAGCACCCCGGATTAAATTATAGTGAAAAAAAAACTTCTCTAAACAAATAAAATCCTTGAATAAGTATCCATAAAGTCAAAAGAAATACTTATAGCCATAGTCCTTTAAATACCATTCAATTTTAAGGGCCCAAATATCAAAATCCAAGTGGTTAAATCAAAGCTTTAACCTTCATGGGCCTTTAGTACAACTCATTTCCTAAGAACAAAGGTGCATGGGTATTAAAAGCCTTAAACTTCTAAATGGGCCTTAATAACCTTAACATATGGGCTTCTCTTAGGAGAAACTAGCCTAAGGAATGGGCTTTAGAATTTAATTTGTTTTCTAATGCTCTCCTAGGTAACCTTAAAGACCATATAAAGGAGTCTCACGTATTCATGAGCTTAAATGGGCTTTGGAGATCAAAGCCCAAATGCCTCAAGCGCTTATAGCCACCTACATGGGAAAATCGTATAAGATATATATATATATAAGGATGCACATATATATATATAAAAGATTATTCTGTGAAACCCAAATTCCCTCACGTTCGAACATACCTGGTTTAGGGTTTTTGAAACTTCAAATAGTAGGGTGGCTGTAGATATAGTAATCCATTTTTAGATGGGCCCTTATCCATGGATCTCTCCACATCCAAGGGTCAAACCTCATGTGCCAATGTGAAGGCCTTCAATTACCCAATCCATAGTCTACGTGTGAAATACTTAAGACCTCATAAACCCATGTACATCATTAACAGCCTTAAAACCCATGAAGGCAAAAAGGCAACCCACGTACATGGGCCTTCACCCAACAGCAACCCAATAATCCATCGAAGCATAACCCCTGTAACAACCCAAAACCCAATTACGTACCATGGTCGATCGTGTAGGTTGCCTAGCTTTTAGGGTTTTGACATAAAAGTTGGCAAGCGGCTGGTAAAAAGGCAGGTGGACATGCCTTCGGGAGTAACGTATGGGAAGTTGCTTTAGATGGCCTCCGAACCTTCTTTAGGGTTGTCATCTCCTATAAGTAAGCCCCTCGGTCGAAAGAGAATGGGCTCCTGTGGTTGCGTCGAGGGGAGTTCGTGCAGTTTGTCGTCTCCGTTCCACTGTAGAGAACCCCTGTTGCTTCCTCCTGCTGTTGCATATACGAGAAGCCGTCTTCCTTCCATGCTACCTCCTGTTGTTGGCCTGCAACGTGAAAAGGGCATCATCCTACTGTCTGTGGCTTGGCTTCTCCTTCCCTTCTTCCTCCTACGTGAACATACCAGAAGGGCCATCGTCCCAACTACAGCCACCATCCTACAACTATAGTCCATTCATTCATTCGACCTTTCTACACACAAGAAGGTAGGTGATCTCTCTCAAGCCTAAACATGTTAATATTGCATGCAGTTAACATGGTTTCTATGTAAGAATAATTTTCATGTATGAATTTTGTAACGTTTTCATGTCTTTATGTGGGATAATAACTAGTACCATTAACTAGTTAAACAATTTAATATGTTTTATCAAGATACTTGACAAAATCACGGTATTTACTATTGTGTGATAGTTATGGATTTTTACTTTGTCGACTTGTTCGTGCACGTCAGAGTGACCTTTGGTCATGAAATTTATGGGCGTGTTATTGGGGTGGAAACCGAGGTTGTGAGAGTGGTTGCACCATTTTGCGTGCCTCCTATCTCAAGATCCCCCATCTCCCGACGAAAAATTATTTTGAACGTTCGGTTAGGTAGAGTTTTTCGAGCCCGTCATTTCGATATATCATAGGCTCGATTCTGACGTGGTTACGTCAGGAAACGAGAGGACTGAAGAGTTGACACAATTTGTTAAGGAAATGACAACAATTGTATTGTCGTCAAATCCTTTTGACGACATAATATAGAGTCGTCAAATTATCTATATATATTGATATATTTATATATCTTGTAAGTATATCCTTGAAAATTCATATCTATTAAAATATGCAACAGAAAATTATAAAAATTATATATTTGGAATCCTTGTAATTTTCTCCTCATTATCATATATTTTATTTCTCTAAATTATTTTAAATAAATAAATATGTCTTTGAATGTATATTTTTGAAATTATTCAATTAAATAGATATTGAGGTGAATTCTTGTTAAATAAATTAAGTTAAAAATCATAGAATTAACGTCCCTCCAAGTGGATGCTAATTAATAAATGACACTACTCATGGACATCAATTAAAATAAGTTTATTTAATTATAGTTAATTATAGAATTGGATTGACGTGAATTCTATCATTAACGCATTCATGTTCTCACTGTTTTCTTCCGGTTTTGACCCATACCTCGGGTCTTTTGGCACTCTCGTCTCACGTCCGTAGATGGAGCCCTTTTTCAAGATTGGTTCACGTTATTCACCTCAACACTTGGTGACATACGAGTCCTTCGTTGGACATTCCGTTCCTTCGGACTGGCAAGTTAGTCATTGGGACCTCCGTAAGTCTCCGCTAGCATTGGATTCCCTCAAGGCAGCTGAGCTGGTTGTACCCTAAAAACCTCGGGATCCGATCCGTGTCACTTTGATTTTCCGTTAGTCTTGACACTCTACTCCGTTTGGAATCTTCTTGTCATCAATTCGAGAACATAACCCTTTGACTCTGTATTTGGTCAAATCTGATTATGAAACATTAAGGGCTGTGGGTCCTCGACTTTTCAGTGCCAGGTAGGACGGAAGTCCAATTCTGTAAACCATGAGAATTCTGGGTGTGGCATTGCACCAAACTCTGTACATCTGTCATATTCTGTTATTCTGTTATATCTGTTATACTGTAAACTCTGTTAATTCTGTTAATTTTATTATTCTGATATTTTGTTGCTCGATTATTCTGATAATTTAGATATTCTGCTAGATTGTTTAATTCTACTTATATTTATTGGAATTCTATTATATTCTGGCCAATTCTGAAGTTATGTTCATCTAAGTATCTATCCTTGTTATATTCTGATAGCTTGTCCTTGACTCTGCATGGGAATTCATCCCTATTTCTCTTGAGCTCATAATTGCCTTTGACTTTAATATTCGTCTTTCCTGTTAGATTGATCATCATGGTTTTCTAGTTCCATGCCTTGCATTGTCATGAACATGTTAATTGACTAATCACTTATATTCTGCTTGATGAGAGATGTAATTCCTACTGAGCGTTTGGCTCACCAGCCTATCTTTAACATTTTTCAGGTAACGACACTGAAGATAGTCCATCAGATGGGGAAGGGCAATAGTGTTGAGTGTTGTGGACAAAGCAAGCCGGTGTCTTTTAGTTTTCTTGAGTCTTATCTTGTCCTTGAGTCTTTTCCCTT
This sequence comes from Amorphophallus konjac, assembly GCA_022559845.1. Lineage (NCBI taxonomy): Eukaryota > Viridiplantae > Streptophyta > Magnoliopsida > Alismatales > Araceae > Amorphophallus > Amorphophallus konjac. Next base: position 62,470,022 of record CM040129.1, on the reverse strand, counting down.
TATAAAGTATTTGAGTCTTTTCTTTTTCCCATATAAGTGGAGTCCAGTTATGTAATTGATATTGGATTATCAATAAAGATTATATTTTGTCCATATTGTCTGGCCTTGGAAATTTTGTGTCTTATGTATGCTCTGATTATTCATGACTGTATCACTGCCGCGTTCCGAACTACACGTTCTGCTGCATCGGTTCGAGGCGTGACAGTGATACACCCTAATGAATTTTCTCGTGTTTCTATGTGCAGCTCGGCTAAAGAAATGTGGGACAAATTGCGGCTCATATATAAGGGGACGTCCGAGGTCAAGGAGACCAAGGCCAACCTTCTGGTCCGAGATTATGAGCTCTTCAAGATGAAGCCTGAAGAGACAATTTCAGAGATGTTCGCAAGGCTAACTGAGATCATGAATGGTCTCAAAAGTCTTGGAAAAGATTACACTAATTCTGAGCTCGTAAGAAAAGTGCTAAGATCCCTCCCTCCTGCGTGGCACACCAAAGCCATCGTCATTGAAGACTCCAAGAATCTATCCACACTCACTCTCGATGAACTCATAGGGTCACTCATGACCTATGAGATAAATGTGAAGAGGACAGCCGAGGAAGAAATCAAGAAGAAGAAGGTGATTGGATTGAGAGCTCATTAATCCGATGACGACTCCCAAGAAGAAGATTCCAGTGACGGGAGCAACGAAGAAGAAGAATTGGCTATGATCACTCGCCAAGTGAAAAGATTTCTGAGGAAGAAAAGAAATTTCTAAGGCAACTTAAGAAAGGGGCAAAGGAAGCCCACTCAAACCAAGGGTGAGTCGAGAAAGCCGAATAACATCATATGCTATGAATGCAAGAAGCTCGGGCACATGAGGGGAGAGTGCCCAGATCTGAAGAAGAAATTCAAGAAAGATAACTTCAGAAAGCCTAAGGCCATGGTCGCCACGTGGAGTGATGAAGAGGACGAACCGTCTGATGAAGAGATACAAGAGATTGTGGAGAGCCTATGTCTCATGGCACATGAGGATGATTCAACCGAGGTAAATTCGGACCCTGATTTTATTTCCAAAGAATAGTGGGAGTCTGAATATGAAAAATTGTATACTAAATACAAGAAAATTAGATATGAAAATAAAACTCTCAAAAAAAAATGATGATTTGTCACATGAAGATATCTTTGTCAGGTTTGAAAAATTGGAATAGGAATGCTTTCAGGTAACTGAAGAAAAAGAGAGTTTGCTGCAAACAATTTCTGATATTAAAAGAACCAAAGAAGAGATTTCATGTAAAATGTCTGAAACTTAAAAAGTGTGTGAAAGACTGAAAAAGGAAGAAGAAAATATGAAATCCACAAATTCAGAACTCGAAAGGAAAACTGGGATTTTGAGTGAAGAAGTGGCTGAACTTCAGTCCACTTTGTCTAGGTTTGTTAAAGGGAAACAAACTCTAGATAACTTGTTGGGGGTTAAAGTTAACTTCCAAAAGGAAGGTTTGGGGTACACTCCTCAAAATAAAAAATCTTTTGAGCATAAGATCACCACATCCTTTGTTCATGAAAAAGATAATAACCATGATTCATGTTCAAATTCAAAACCAAAACATGTCCAACCCAAACCACGACAATTTCAAAGAAAGTTTGCACATGTTAACTCTTATCATTGTGGTAGATTTGGTCATGCTATAGCAAATTGCTGGTTTAAACAAAGTCCACCAAGAAATCATATTTTTTGGACCAAGAAAAGATATGCAAAGAATTGGACTAACTCCTATGGACCCAAACGAGTTTGGGTACCAAAAATAATTGCATGAGAATCTTTCCCTCTTGCAGATGTGTCTTGAAGCCAGGGGGAGCAAATTGTACATGGATAGCGGCTGCTCAAGGCATATGACATGGGACAAGATGGTGTTCTCTACACTGCAAGACAAAGATGGAGGTTCAGTTGTCTTCAGAGGCCAAGACAAAGGTAAAATCAATGGGATTGGAAACATAGGAAAGAATTCTAAAATTCTTATTGAAGATGTGCTTTTGGTGAAAGGTTTGAATCATAACTTGCTGAGCATAAGTCAACTATGTAACAAAGGCTTTAAGATTGTTTTCGATGAAACCCATTGCCTTGTCATAAATAAAACTTCCAATGAAATCAGATTCATCGGCAAGAGGAGCAACAATGTATATACATTTGATATTGATGATGTTTCCTCTAATGATATGTGTTTGGTAGCTAACAATCATGATAATGCATGGCTATGGCACCAAAGACTGGGTCATGCTAGTTTTAGAGTTATCTCCAAATTGTCTAAACATGACTTGGTGAATGGTTTGCCAAAACTAAAGTTTGAAAGTGATAAAATTTGTGAGGCTTGCATAAAAGACAAGCAAACACGAATATCCTTCAAAAATTAAAAACACTGTTCTACCTCCCGGCCTTTGGAATTGCTGCATCTTGATTTATTTGGCCCAACTAGGACATCCAGCCCAAGAGGGAAATCCTATGGTTTCGTGATTGTTGATGCTTATTCCAGATTCACTTGGGTGTTATTTCTATCCAATAAAAATGATGCATTGATGGATTTCAAGTGTTTTGCAGGAAAATCCAAAATGATAGAGGGTACCTTATCACCACTATCCAAAGTGATCATGGTGGCGAATTTAAAAATCATTAGTTCAACAATTTCTGTGAAGAGCACGGGTATACATACAACTTCTCATCACCAAGGACGTCCCAACAAAATGGAGTGGTAGAGAGGAAAAACAGAACATTGATAGACATGGCACGGACCATGTTAAGTGAAAACTCTCTACCAAAATATTTTTGGGCTGAGGCGGTAAGTACAACATGTTACATCATCAACAGGGCAATGGTAAGGCCCATTTTGAAGAAAACTCCATATGAGCTCTACAAGGGTAAGAACCCAAATATTTCCCATCTTAAACCCTTCGGTTGCTCATGTTTCATCCTGAACAATGGTAAGTCCAACCTAGGTAAGTTTGATGAGAAATGTGATAAATGAACCTTCCTAGGTTATGCACTTAATTCTGGAGCCTATCGAGTGTTCAATAAACGGCCTTTAGTTGTTGAAGAAAGTCCTCATGTAATTTTTGATGAATCTGAACTAAAACTAACTACTCAAATTGTGGATGCAGGAGAAGCCATCAAAGATTCAACCAATGCTGGAACATCTAAAGTCAAGGATGAACCAAAGGAAGGAATACCCAGCAAGAGTGAAGAAGATGAAGATCCTTTAATCGAGACACTATAAGAGCAGCAAGTGCAGCACCGTGATTTGCCAAGCATCTCCACGTTCTTAAAGGATCATCCAGCTGAAAACATAATCGATAACCCTCAAGATGGGGTAAGAACCAGAGCCTCTCTAAGGATAGTAGAAGAGGAAGATTTGATAGCCTTAATTTCACGGGAAGAGCCTAAGGATATCCATGAGGCTCTCCAAAATGAATTCTGGATCCATGCTATGCATGAAGAGTTGCACCAGTTCGAAAGAAACCAGGTGTGGACTCTGGTGCCACGACCTAAGAATCAATCCATTATCGAAACTCGATGGGTTTTCAGGAATAAGTTAAATGATACGGGATTGGTTGTTAGGAACAAGGCCCGGCTTGTGGCCAAGGGGTATAGCCAGGAGATGGGTATTGATTTTGATGAGTCATTTGCACCGGTTGCTCGTCTAGAAGCAGTCCGGATTTTATTGTCTTATGCTTACTCATCTAACTTTAAATTATTTCAAATGAATGTTAAATCTACGTTTCTAAATGGGTATATCAAAGAGGATGTTTTTGTAGAACAACCTCCAGGTTTTGAAGACCCCTAACATCCACAACATGTGTACAAGCTCCAGAAGGCCTTGTACAGACTGAAGCAAGCACCAAGGGCATGGTATGAATGACTCACGTCATTTCTGATTGAGAATGATTTCAAGAGAGGTAAGGTTGATCAAACACTTTTCACAAAGAAATCAGGTAAAGATATATTGGTAGTTCAAGTGTGTGTGGATGATATAATTTTTAGAGCTACTAATAACGTGCTATGTGATGAATTTGCAGAAATCATGCAAGGTGAATTTGAGATGAGCCTAATGGGTGAACTAACACTCTTTCTTGGACTGCAGGTGAAGCAAACACCTGAGGACATTTTCATAAGCCAAGCCAAGTACATAATGAAACTTTTGAAGAAATATGGGATGGCTGAGGCAAAACCTTTGTCAACTCCAATGAAAACAACCTCAAAGTTAGACAAAGATGAAAATGGTAAAACAGTAGATCCCACACTGTTTCGAGGTATGATCAAATCACTACTATATCTTACAGCATGCCGCCCTGACATTCAATTCAGTGCATGTCTTTGTGCCCATTTTCAGTCATGCCCTAAAGAATCTCACTTATCGACTGTAAAATGTATTTTTAGATATTTACTTAGCACAATTGATTTTGGCTTGTGGTTTCCCATCGGGAGTTCTTTTGATTTGATTGCATACACCGATGCGGATTATGCTGGATGCATTGTAGATTGTAAAAGTACTAGTGGGTACTGTCAGTTTCTTGGTGGGTGCCTAGTGTCATGGGCCTCCAAGAAACAACATTCAGTAGCTCTTTCAACGGCCGAGGCTGAATATGTAGCCGCCGGAAGTTGTGGAGCCCAAGTACTTTGGATCAAAAATCAACTGCTTGATTTAGATATTGAGATGAAATGCGTGTCAAATTTGTGTGATAATACCAGTGCAATCAGTTTATCTAAAAACCCTGTTCAACACTCTAGAACCAAGCATTTTGATATTCATCATCACTTCCTGAGAGATCATGTAGGTAAAGGGGTCTTCGAATTGAACTTCATTGACACACACAATCAGCTAGCTGACATTTTCACCAAACCCCTCAACCAGGATCAATTTAACAAGATAAGAAGAGAACTTGGGATGTGCAAGGGTGAGAGCATTCATGCATAGGTCTGCACTTAAGTTAAGTTCTGCATATGTAGAAACTCATATGCATCAAGGGTAGAAAAACATGCATACTATCTTTACTTTTTGCTACCTTGTGTGTTTATATACACTCCTACATGCTTGAATGTAATTATATGTATAGCCCTCCTTGAAAAACTTTCTAAGGCCAGATATTTCTTGGATAAACTGTTGTGGACTCAGTGATGTAGAATCTAAGGTAACTTCTTAGAGGGAGTTGGAAACTTTCCTTAAACTTGCATCTATTCTCTTCCCGCTGCTTCATGGCATTGGCTCTTTTCAGAAAGCCAGTTGTTAGTCCCCCCAATTTTCAAGAAACAAAAAAAAGAAAAGAAACAAAAAAAAGAAATAAAAAGAAATAAGAAAATAAAAAATTGGGGATTCTGGGCTAGCGGTCGACCGCCAGCCCCGGAGCGGTCGACCGGTTGCGACGATCGGCCCGACCGGGTTCCCGATCGAGCCTACTAATAAGGGGGTTTAACACCCCATTCTTTCATTTTATCACCCCCATTCACCCTCTACCACTTTCCCCTAACCCTAGAACCCGTTTTCTCCACCTCCCAAGCTTCTAAACCTTATTCTTTCTCCATCCACACAAGATCCGGCTTGTTCATCACATTTTCGGGACGAACTCCATTCGGCCGTTCGTGCGTTCGTGGAGTTCTCACCTTGGTTCCCGTTAGTGGAGAAGGCTTTTGCTAGCCCCTAGAGTGTCCGTAGATCTTTCTTTATCCCCCGGGAAGAGAGTCTTTCCTTCAAGGGTTTTCTATCGGGTTCTAGTTCGGGATGCCGCCTAGGCGAAGCTCTCGGCGTTCTGCCCAAGGGGAAGGGAGTGGACAGAGACATGAGGCACCCGCTCCTCCACCACAGTAGGCGCCGACACCGCGTCAAGCTCTTAGGTTACTTATTCGACCCATCATCGACCCCCGACTGGTCGATTTCAATGAGGTGAATGAGCTCTTGCCCGATATATATGCAGTCTTTGCAATGCAGCCGGCATGGACTGATTTTGTCACTAGTTATAACCATTATTACCCCAACCTAGTATAAGAGTTCTATGGGAACTTGGTTTCAAGGAATGATGAGCTATATACTATTATTCAAGGTGTTGAGCTTCACATTAACCCCGATCTATTTGAGAGGCGCTTAGGGGTTGCGACTAGAGGAGCCAACATGGCTTATAGCCATGGGGATGTTGAAGATACTTTTATTGCCATGACCAACTGTGATTACGTGCGTGGTGTCAGCGATTTGATTGAGTTAAATGCAAATTACTTCCCACCACTACAGCGTGTCTTACACCACATGTTTACCTCCCTTATTTATCCCAAGGTTGGCAGCAGAAATGAAGTCACAAAAGTTCATAGATTCCTATTCTACCATGTCATGAATGGTATACAACTCAACATGGGTCGCCTCATGACGACCCTCATTGGAGCTTGCAGAACAAACCGGCAGTGATCTTTGCCATATGCCTCACAGTTGACCGTGGTGTTCATTCATGCTGGGATTAATTTGGCAGAAGAATAGTTTATCTATGTTCGCCAGAATGCTCTCTACAATAAGCATAAGATCTGCATAGACATGGGCTATTATTATGGTCCCGATGGTGAGCTGTGTCGTGATGTGCCTACATATGAAGATGAATATGACAATGAGGATGAACAGGAACCACAACAGCAGCAGGTTCAAGGGGATGTACCCCTTCCACTTTAGGCAAAGGAGCAGCCTCCTACACTTCCACTTCATCCCATGGATGCCGACCTGCCTCCTCCACCTTCACCGCAGCATATGGATCCGGAGATGCAACCTCCTTCTCAGTTTTATCATGGAGAGTCCTCCACTCAGGGAGCTACTCAGCCTTCTTGGGTAGGCTATGAGGTTTTTGACAAGCGGTTGTGGACATCGAAAAAATGTTGATGAGGATCATACGGCATGCACGTCTCGACACTCGAGAGCAAGCAGAAGATGGAAATGCCGAATTAACCTCATGGCTCGCCTGATCAGGACGAGAACTCTCTTAGTGGTCCGCTACCCGTTAAGGAAGCCCCCCCCAGGCGGAAGATATGGCTACAACTCTCTGACCGGCCATGTCGAGAGCTGAATCAAAGAAAAGTCAGGAACTCCGGCACAGTCTCGACATGCACCGAAAGTCACACAAAGTCTGGGATCGAGCCCCAAAGGCTGCAAACGGAATATTATGGAGGTCATACATTCAACTAGAACATTCCGGGAATGCCAACATTCGAATAAATGGCTGCGACTTTGAAAAGTATCCATTTGATGCTTAAAATGACGCGGAAGGGCCTTAAATCGGCGCGCTCTAAACCGGCGCACCCCTTCAACATCCTAATCCGGCGCCCCTAAAACCGGCGCACCCCATTTCCCATTTGCCCTTGCTATTGCCTTAATACGGCGCGCTACCTTTGCTTGGCATACCCGGCGTGCCCCTTGCAAAGCTCTAATCTGGCGCGCACAACCCCGCGCCATTTTACCTCCGAGGCGTCCCATCCTACATCTGATCCCCTATTTTTGGGTGTAAACAGAACGAACTTACCTGAAGTGGGTGAGCAACCTGCTCCTGACCGACGTGCAATTGTCTGAGCCCCTCTAGCTCCCAGAAATGGAGGGCTTCGAGCTCCGCACCGAACGTCGCTTCTCCGTCGGTCACCGTCGGCCAATCCCGTGGAGGCAACTCCCCTACTCTATTGCCTCCCCTACCCGCAGGCCACTCAAGATCTTCGAGCAGGAGAAGGTGAAGAAGAAAAGAAGGGAGGACCGCTCCCATAATTACTCTTATAAAAAGAGAGGCACACTCCACCGTAGGAGGAGAGGCTGGTTCACTCGGCTGAAGGATGGATGAAAGAGGAGCGGCTGGAACCCCTGAAGGGCGATTGAAAAGAGAAGAGAGGCCCACCCGAAGAGAAGAAAAAGCTTCATCCCCGTGCCGGAGAAGAGAAGAGAAGAGAGGAGAGTGAGAGGTGAGCTCGGAGGGGGAGGAGCTTGTGCTCCGTTCCCCCTCCCCCATCGATGTATTCCCTCCTTTCTCTCTGATGTATTCCCCCCCTTTTCTCGCTTTAGGGTAGATTCCCCGCTGTATTTCCCTTTGCAAATGAATAAAAGAAAAGTTTTTTCGCAACATATGGTGTTCATCTACTTCACTATCTTTCCCTCTGCCTTCTCCTCATCCGGGGCCCTTCGAAGCTTGCTTCTCCAAAGCATGGCCTTCGAAGGAGTCCGTCAGGGGATGCACATTCATGGCCTCGTGGCATACATTTGTCCCGCTTCACGAAATCATCACCTGTGAGCTGCTGGAGCTCTTGAAGGCTAGTCCTCAAGCCTCCACAAGCGCTTACGGGTTAACGGAGGCCTCACTCTGAGTTTTGAGGTTCACCCCGGAGCAATCCATTTGGTGTTCCCCATTTTTCTCTGGCAAGCTTCAGTCCGGGGGAGATGCTGCCCAAATTTTGCCAGATGAAGAACACATAAGAACAGACGAACAAACTAAGCTCTCTGGGAATAAGCACATCGTATGTCTGAAACCCCTGAATCAACCTGAACCTCTGAGTTCCTGCATAATAAATCCTTCAAGTAAAACATTCACATCTACATACTCGTTCACCTCAACAAATGATAAGAAGTATTCTATTGATCTAAAGTATCAATTGAACAAACAATCCATCCATTCGATCAATCTGCAGGTTGAAGAAATGAGAACGGAAGCAAAGAGAATGAAAGAAAACTCAGAATAGCTATCCCGGCGCGCTCCTTAATCCGACGCGGGCTAATCCGGCGCGCTACCCCCCCCCCCCCACGCCGGAATAGCATTACACTCAAAACCATCTTCAAACTCATGAAATGAATAGTGTGCCCCCTTTAGCCTCAATCTGGTGCGCCTTCCTGTTCTTGGCTAATCTAGTGCGCCCCCCTTGTGCTCCCTTATCCGGTGCGCCCCCTTGTAATACCCATAACCGGCGCCCCCCCCCTTGTGCTCCCTTATCCGGCGCCCCCCCCCCCCCCCTTTAATACCATAACCAGCATGCCCCCCCTTTGTAATACTCATAACCAGCGCCCCCCCCCCCCTTGTAATACCCACACCGACGTGCCCCTCTTCTCTCTTGGCACCTCCCTTAGTCGGCGTGCTTGAAAAGAAAAGAATAATTAATCAAAATAAAAGGCTCTAAGCTAATGCATAAAACAAATGAAAGGAATATGAAGCCAATAATGAAAAGTTTCTTCCCCGCTATAATAAAAATATTGTTCCGGGGGCTCCCCCCCGAAAACCCCCGCAAGGGGCGCTGCCCCCTCGAACCCTGCGACCTGACCGCGCAGGTCGATCCGCGTGCGAAGGCGCACGTTGGCTAGTTTGGGTTTCACATTTAACAACTCGCTTCCCCGGAATGTGCGTGAAGAGAAAAGTAATGATGCCCCGTGGTATCGGACGTGGACCTCGGAATCCCCGACATGGTCATGATCTGTGCACCTCTTGGGCCGATAGTCCATCAGCTTGACCAACTTCTTCCGGGATCCGATCCCGCATCCGCATTAAACTTGCCGTACCTACGGCAGACATCCGTACGGTTTTATCGTCATCTTCGACGCTACTAATGCGGACTTCCATCCGAACACGAAATGGTCTGTGAGTGACCAACATATACGTATCTATGAACAATTTACGCCCCAACGCGAGTTTGTTTAAACGTGACCCGAGATCTTTGTTCTCGCTTTATTACCATGAATTTCAGGCTGTATGGCCCTTATTCCCAGCAATCAATCAAGGGTGTTCCCCCATATGGGGGATGTAAATAACGCCGTGGCCTTTATGGCACAGCAGGTTTTTGTCCCGACATGAACTACACAATCATCTGATTAGTCAGATCGAGCGCACAATAAATCGTCACCTTGGTGACTGGCACGCCCACACACTTAATAAACCCAATAAGCGAATAACCAACGATCTTAATAAAAAGTGCGTCCACAGTGGTTCACTCGATTAGAGACTCGTGTGAATACTTTTGAGGAGGGACTTTCTGTTCTCGGGGATCGCGTAGACACTATGGGACATGTGGTTGACACCATGTCAGGCCGCATGGATTCATTCTCCACTGCTCTGGACACCCTTTCCACTCATATGGCTACACTCACCACTCGTATGACCAACCTCACCGATAGTGTCGCCGACTCAAGCCAATCCTTTCACATCATGAACCAAACTCTTCTGAGCATGTCTCTCCATGATGCGGCTCGTGACCTCTCCATTGGCCGTATTCGAGACACTCTTCATGCTCAGGTTCATGCTCTTGCAGACATCCGCCATATCCTTGGACACCATCCCTCTCCTCCAGAGGATCAACCACCTCCACCTGCAGATGCACCATGAGGATTTTTCCTTTCTTCTTTTCTCCCTCTAGCTTGCTAACCTTTTGTTTTGAGTCACTTGGGTCCCCCTTCGTCTATTCCACACCCTTTTTGATGATGCCAAGGGGGGAGAAGTAGTAGTGCAGGGCTTTATATATTTATGTATGTCCATGTGTGGTTGTGTGTTTGCATGTTTGACATGTCAGGATCATGAGTCTTTTATGCATTTGTTTAGTCCCTTGAGTCTAGAGTCGTGCATTCACTTTTGCACCAATGTATATTGTCATGAAATGATGAATTGAATGCAACTGGTGTTTGATCTCAAATGGTTGGCTAGTATATCTCATTTCTCTTCTAGTTGGCATATACATGTTGAATGGTTTGTGTTCGCTGGGGTAACGGGATGTAAGTGAAGTGCTTTGACTTCGAACCTTGATCTCAATCTTCAACTTTGCTAATGGCACGTTCATGTATTTCAAAACCTCTTCATTTTTGTCATCATCAAAAAGGGAGAGATTGTTGAGTATATCCAAGTGATTTTGATGATAACAAACTCAGGGTTATATGTTTTATCATGTGCCATATTTCAACTATCAAGTTCGAATTCAACACCTTTCAAAGCCTACTTCACCATGTAACAAGCAAGCTTAAGTGTTTAAACCCATCCAAATGCAAGAATCCGTGTTTTGGTTTCTAAACCACCCAAGCTAAGCTTAAACCCACTCAGCTTAATTGAAACCAAGCAGCCATAACCTGATTCGTTCATGTATTATATTGCATTGGCTAACATTTATTTTTTTACAGAAAATCAAGCCAGCGGTCGACCGCCAGCCTATAGCGGTCGATCGGTTTTCCCTGCAACGAATGGACATCTCCTATAAAAATTCCGGTCGACTGCCCCTATGCATAGGTCGACCGCCAGCCTCGAAAAGCCCCCATTGTTGACCTTTTGTTCTCAACATGGGACGTCTCTCTTCAAAGATTTGTTTAATCCCAAAGCCACCAAACTTCCCATGATTTGTGGATCTGGTTCGTGGCTTGTCTCTTGACCATTCAAGAGTTATAAAAGCATCACATTGAGGCTTTTAACTCTAATCAATCAAAGGAGGCCAAGGGAGGCTATCAAAGAGAGATTCAAGATCTGGTACTGTAGCCGTGAACAGTGCTCCGAGAAGAAAGAGCTTCATCTATCTGCATCCATCTTCTTCCATCTTCAAGCAACATCTGGAGCAGATCAACCCGAAGCCAAGAGGAGATCAAGCTGCATCCAAAACCATCTTCATCAACTAAGGGGGAGCTTGAATCTAAAGTTTTCTTTTGCGTTTTCCATTCCAATCTTGCTGGGCTTTAATTTTTTTTTTCTTGTAATATTCAAACATCTATGTGTGTGTGGATCTATGAAGATCCGTGTGTGTGTGAGTGATCTTCTTGTTCTTCATCCTTCTTTGTGGTTCGGTGTGTGTGCACCTTCGTGGGAGTTCTGAACTCACACGAGTGTGTGTGTGTCTTGATCTTGTAACTTTCTACAAGATAGTGTGTGAATCCTCATGGTCGGTGAGGGTGGACGTAGGTTGCAGTTGTTGCATCCGAACCACCTAAAAATCGTGGTGTTCTGTGTGGTTTGCTCCCTATCTCCTACCTCCAGTTCGGATCTAGCTTGTTTGCTTGTCACATCGTTATCTAGTTTGATTGTTTAGATCGTGATGTATTAACCCTTTTATGGGAGATCTTTGATATATCAAAAGGTAGCTTCTGATCGACACAGTCAATCCTATCTGGAGGAAAATACTTTGTGTGAGAGGATCTTCGGATTCTTGGACTCCACCTAGTACCAAGGAACTGCTATAGGGGTTCTTTTAGCCAGTTTCGCCTTATATTTCTTCTGATCTATTCTTATTTATTGTTTGTTCTTCATATATCTTTTAAATTTTTAAAAAGGACATAAAATCTGTCATCACCCAATTCACCCCCCTCTTAGGTGTCATTGATCATGGGACTTCCGTGGGTACCGTGACCATGTTTTTGGGAGTCCGGAGGTAGCATATACCTTGATTGGTGTGCCAGTGCGTTTTGAGGGTCCGGGTCACCGCGAGTGTTCTCGAGTTTTCCTATTTCGCTATATCGAGTCACCGTGTATCGATATGAGTGCGGAGGGCTATTCTCGCACGTCGTTGGCTTTCTAGGAAAGTGGTTTTCCATGTGGGCTATGTGTATGGCCTATGAACTGAATGTTTAGTGACCCAATCTGGGGCTGAGGGTTTTCTTTGGTTTCCCTTGGAAAGGGATTAAGCTCGACGATTATGTCCCACCTTAAAAGCTATATCGAACCGTGGTTTCTGACCCTAGGTATAGGACCGATTGATGACATGGAGCCGCTCCATGCAACGGTCTTGATCGGAGTCCCGTGACTCAAGGACCGTTGGGTTTTGTCGATCTAGTGGACTGTCCAGAGTCCGGTGGTCCTGTGCTACCTGGTACTCCGTGTTACTCACGATGGGTGCGTGCGTGGCTTTCACTGTTCACGTTTAGTGACCCCCCCACTAGTCGTAGCTACCTCGTCACTCCTGTGCCGACCTACCAGGGAGTAGGTGGAGAGTTACACTCGAGAGTGATGGTTTTAGGCTGGTTGTCGTAGGTTCTCCCACTGTGGCAACTTGAGTCCAAGCCGAGAGGAAAACCAGCTAGAGGGCCTGACGTAGCGTAGTATGTTAGTGTGTGCACAAGTGGTCGGGGAATTCAAACACGTGCTGATGAGCACGACACCGACTAGACCCTTATCTGTGTTCTTGGTTACTAGTACGGTGTCTCAATGTCGCCATGGGCGAGGGAGACTCCTGGGGCGTGGATTAAGTCATCAGTGGACCCATCCGACCTTGCTTCTGGTGGGCAGGTACTCCCGTCACGTGTCGTGAGATTCTCGTGACTCGAGTTTCCGTTTCCCGTCAGCGAGACTTGGTTTTCGGGAAGTTTCCTCGTGTTTTCATGACGTGGAGGTCTAGGGTTTCCGGTATGGGTTACCGATGGTTTTCCCTAGATAGATATAAGGTTCATGACTGCGAGGTGATGACTGTTTTCCCCGGATCAAGTGGTCTTGGGATGGCCTTTGCTTGTGAAGGCGGGCGTCCATGACAGAGTTGTCCTGGCATTTCTTCTGGCGACATAGCCAGGGTTTTCTGTTTGTTCGGTAGTCCCCCGACTATGAGATTGGGCCATGCTTTTCATGCCATTAGGAGTAGTTTATAGAGCTGTGGTTTCATCGGCTACCGTGTTATTGCTGTTCCTTCTACCATTGTTGTTGTTGTTGCTTCCTAGCGTTGTTGTTACCGCCGTTGTTTTGTGGTAGGGTTCCGCAGGACCCCTATTGAGCCAATGAGATGAGGCTCACCCCTTATTTTTCAGGTGTAGTGGTCCCTCCTCGAGGTTCAGAGGTGCAACGGGGAGGTTCGTAGTTGTCAGCTCACCGGGCCGAGTGTTCACTCGGCATTAGAGTACATTCCTTTTCCCTGAAGATTGTACTTTTTTTGGAGTGGACTCTATAGTTAGAGATTTAATTGAAAATGTAAATTCTTTTCTATTATATAAACTGTTAATTATTGTTGTTCCTGCTTTATTTCATATTTCGATGTATCTCCACACTCCTTGCTAACCCTTCCAAGCCCTCCAGCTCGTGGGTGGCGGCGGGCCAGGATTCGAATGGTATCGAGTTGTTCCTAGTATCCGGATCTTGGGTCATTACAGATGGTATCAGAGCGAGTGTTTGTGGAGCGTACATGGGAATTTGAGATAATTGCAGTGATCAGAGTCAATAAGGTCTAGTACAGTCGGCTGCTGGGTCCTGTGTTGGGTAGAGTTGTCCTAGTGAGCTCTATGTCTTGTGTTTCTACGTGTGAATAGGGTATGTTAGCCCAAGATTTTGTTTGAGATTTTGTGGCGGTGGCTTGGTTTTTGACCCAGATTATTGAATTTGGGGCCATTGTGCACTATCTTGGATGCGTCGTGCAAGGTGGAAGTTGAGATGTGAAGGTTCCGTGGCAGATTCGGCATTCGAGGATGAGCGTTGGCAGGTGCCGATTCTGCTTTGTGTTGTGGCTCTTGGCGTGGTGGTCCGTGAGGCGGCAGCTCAAGAGATGGATATTTTGAGGATCTGAGAGTCGAGAATGGATTGGTGCTAGCAAGGATAGATTCGAGAGAATGATGTCCGGTGGCCAAAAATGTGGCAGCCTTTGAGCCTGGCATCTTTTGTGATTTTCTTCAGTCCTCGGTAAGCGTTTTGGTGTGTTAATGGTTCCGAGATCAGAGGCAGGCTTAGGTGGGGAGATTGTGGCAGCAACTAGCTCAACCGCTGTGGCAGTATGTGGCTAGCTATCAACGGAGTCAGTGCTCGAGGCGTGGTGAGTTGTAGTTCAGGGAATTGCATTGATGGTGCATCGAGAGATGCTGTGAGTGTGGTCTCTTGAGACACTCGAGAGTGTTGCCGGAGGAGCTGACCGGATGATAGCGATGATTTTTCCTAGTATTGGAAGGTGCGATTCCCAACGTGAGTCAGGTTCAAGGACAGGTTAGGCTTGGACATCTCCCGCTGTGTATGAGGTATGATGTTTTCTCCTTGGTCGGAGAGAATCACATTTTGCTAAGTTCCATCATCTTGCATCGTGTGTTCGGATGGGTTGGTCTCTCTTGTGTGCCATGAAGTTCGTGTGAGATGCATTCGGTGTTTTGGCAGTATGGTTGCCTGTAAGAAGCAATACCCATTCCCTGATGTGTAAAGACGGTGTTGGCGCTACTCTGGAAGGATGAGTGCTAGTGGGCTGTGCTTGCGAAGACTCATGGCCGGTGTTGTGATTCCCGATGTGTTGGGGATCGGAGCCTGTGGACTTGTAGAAGGATTGCCAGACTAAGAGAGAGAATCTGTGCTCTAGGTTAGTGGTGATTGAGCTTTCCTCACCATGATTTCCTGAGTTAACAAGTCGAGTTGAGGATTGTCGTGATGGTGAATCCCGAGTCGTCTGTGATGCTTGTGCGCATGGATCAGAGTGCGTAGCAGAAGCCTGGTGGGCCCATAACCCACAAGCACAGGATCGTGGCATTGGTTGCTATGGGAGGATTCCCGAGGATTTGTGGTGCATTGGAGGATTGGTTCCTCGGTGTAAGTTTGTTCCCAGTTGTGTGAGCCGTGTTGGTTGCCGTGCCATTACTTGAGGTATTATGGTTTATGGCACCGACAAGATAGAGAGTTGTGGAAATATGACGGCAAGTTTGTCGCATGAGTACCCTACTCATTTGTTGGTAGCTGTGAGCGGCTAGTGAGGCTAGTCGGGTGGTCAGTTGTTGTAAGAATCTGCGGTGGTTGGAAATCCGTGTGCATTGGTCACGGCGTCGTCGACCAGGATGTTGTGGTAGTAGATGGCACTTTTCCATCCTAGAGATGTGTGCCGTGATCTGTTCAGGTTGTGTCCTGTGGCTCTATAGCAAAAATGGAGCTGAGGATTTGGCAGGAGTCCATTTAGAATAATTACGATTTAGTCTGGGATGAGACTGTGTAATGGATGATGCTTGAGTATGGAAGTCCCTGGAGGGATGTCATCGGATGAGAGCCTTGGTCCTGTGACCAGGATGGGAGGATATCTCTATAAGCTTGAATCAAGTGCTTTTGTGGACCAAGGATTGCGGGATCCTGTCATTTGATTTCGCCGTGCTCCCCTGAGAGGGTAGAGTTGGTGCGAGGATCGGATCGGATGTGGTGTCTGAGTGAGGTTTGGCTCGAGTTGCAGCAATAGTGAATGTAAGAGTCAACGAATGGCCTATCGAGATTTTGAATGTGCTTAACGGGCTTGAGGTAGTTAAGCGAGCAAGGGTTTCCCATTGACGAGCAGCTGGTGACCGGCATATGGTCTTTCACAGACAGAAGATGCTAGTTGTTGTGAGTCAAGAATGGTGAGAGCCGTATGCAAGTAAGGCCCTTGGTGGCCGATTATGAGATTCACCTTTTCCTAGATTTGATCTGGGATTGGTTGAAGGTTTGTACTCAGACCGGAGCTGGTCCAATGTTGTTATTGGCGTTCAGCTTGCCAGGTGTAAGATGGTTCATGGCGTGTAGCCAACGGATTTGTGGCAGTCAGTTGAGATGACTGTGTGAGCTGGTGGAAGCTCAGTGTTGGTTGTCCCTTGTGCAAGGCGTGAGATTAGGTAATAGGTAGAGAACCTGATGTTTGATTGGTCCATCGAGCATGGGATTTTATCGGTCGCTGTTCTAGTGTCGAGGATTGCATCTCCTTGGTAAGCGAGATGGAGGTAGCGATGCCATGATTGGAGTTCCGTTGTGGCTCAGGTGAGGCCAGACTTGTACCATTGCGTGTGCTATGGTCGCTCTGAGAATTGGCGTGTACTATGCCGTGGAGCGAGGTGTTTCTGTTCGTGATAATAGTCCGGCTATGTCCCTTAGGAGAAGTGCTTTCGCGAGAGTCGAGGTTTTTATTGGAGCTCTGGGAGAGTTGCCAACTAGGTATGTTGTTCTTCCCCTGTGCCTTCATCGTTGCCTCAAATTTCTAGGACAAAATTTCTATAAGGTGGGGAGGACTATAACACCCCATATTTCTTTTTCCAGATCGGAATCCGTGAATTCAGAGTGCCTTTGTGAGTCCTGGGTCACGTTTTATGATTTACTCGGGTTTTTAGCTGTCGAATCTGCGGAACCCTGTGTAGGGTGAACCATGGTAATTTCGGGCTCTAAGATGATGCAGGCGCGTTGTGCATTTTCCAAGGATCATGGGAATGATTTTTCCCATTTTTATATTTTTTAGATTTATAAAATCTAAAATTGATTTCTATTGAAACCACCCTCACCACCGTCTCTCTCCCCATCTCTCATTTCTCTCCCTCCCCTCTCTTACGTTCTCTCTTTCTCTCCCCCTCTTCTCCGGCTATCGATGCAGGAAGGCGGGGGCAAGGCGGTGAGGCTCATGGGGCATGGAGTGGCGAGGATGGAGCGTGGATTGAGGTGGAGGTACGATGGAGCTCGCTTGCGAGTTCGGGGTGCCGGTGTGGGTTTTAGGAGGCATTTCACGTGAAAACGGTATCCTCGGCTCAGGAAATCTTTGGTGGAGGTAGGGGGATGGATCCTTAGCCCCTGTAATTCATTTCCCCAGGATTTGGTAGGCCGAGGTGAGCCGAGCGGGGGCTTTCATTCATGTTGGGTGGTTTTTCCATGTTTAGGGCGTGTGGCAGATTTCTTCGAATCGAGCGGTGTTTTCCCATTTATTTACTTGTATTTGATGGTTTGGGACCCGGGGAATGGTCCCCGTTGTTTTCCCCCTCGATTGGGATCGAGTGGGCATGGAAACCGGGCTTCGAGGTTGAGCACGGACGGGTCCATGCCCTTTTCGGTAGACCGACCGGTTGAGGCTGGTCGACCGAATGGTTGAGGCCGGTCGACCAAATGGCGTTCGCCACGTACAGGGCAGGTCGCCTAGTTCGGTCGACTGAACTTCCCAGTTTGGTCGACTGAACTGCCCAGTTCGGTCGACTGATCGGGCCAGACATTCTACTGGTCGCGACTACGTCGACGTAGCCCTGTGGCTACGTTGACCCAGCCCCGTTGGTCAACCGACCACAGGGCATTTGTCGACCGACTTGCCTTGTCTTGGCTCGTTTTGGCCCCCGGTCGACCCGGTTGTGACCCATTGGTCGACCTTTGGCCCCGTGGATGTCTTAGACACCCCGTGGGTACCATGACCATGTTTTTAGGTGTCCGGAGGTATCGTATTAGCTCGATTAGTGTGCCCATGGGTTTTGAGGGTACGGGTGACCTTGAGTGTTCTACGCTTTCTTGTTTCGCTAGATCAAGTCACCGTGTATTGGTATGAGTGCAGAGGGCTATTCCCGCAAGTCGTTGGCTTTCTCGGAAAGTGGTTTCCGTGTGGGCCATGTGTATGCCCTATGAACTGAATGTTCAGTGACCGAGCTTGGGGCTGGGGGTTTTCTTAGGTTTCCCTTGGAAAGGGATTAAGCTCAGCGGTTGTGTCACGCCTGAAAAGCTATGTCGAACTATGGTTTCTGACCCAAAGGATAGGACCGATTGATGGCATGGAGCCATTCCGTGCAACGGTCTTGACCCTCACCCGTGACTCAAGGATCATTGGGTTTAGTAGGTCTAGTGGACAGTCCAAAGTCCGGTGGCCCTGAGCCACCTAGTACTTTGAGTTACTCGCGATGGGTGCGTGCGTGGCTTTAAGTGTTCACGTTTAGTGACCTCCTACTAGTCGTAGCTGCCTGGGCACTCTTGTGCCGACCTACTAGGGAGTAGGTGGAAAGCTACACCAGAGAGTGATAATTTTAGGCTGGTTGCCGTACAGTCTCCCACTATGGCGGCTCAAGTCCAGGCCAAGAGGAAAACCAGCTAGAGGGCCTGACGTTGCGTAGTCAGTTAGTGTGTGCACACGTGGTCGGGGACTTCAGATGCACGCTGATGAGAACAACCCGGACTAGACCCTTGTCTGTGTTCTTGGTTACTAGTACGGTGTCTCAGTGTCACCTGGGGCGAGGGAGACTCCTGGGGCGTAGATTAAGATGTTTGTCGATGCATCTGGCCTTGCTTCTGGAGGGGATGGGAGGGGGGTCAGTGGGGGACAGGAGGGGAGGGGGGCACATTAGGCGATTGGGGAGGGGAGGGGAGGGGGGACAGTTGGGGATGGGAGAGGAGGGGGCCCACGGTGACTAGCTCGAACTGTCTTGTTGCCCATTATATGGCTAGACCAAGAGGGGGGTGAATGGGTAATTAAAATTTCAATATAGCTTAAGAGATTAAAATTTTAATATAGCTTAAGAGTGCAGCAGAGATATTAAGCAACTTCAGTATATAGCTTAAGAGTGCAGCAGAGATATTAAGAGACTTTAGTATATAGCTTGAGAATGCAGCGGAGAAATTATGTAATAAGGCGACAGAAGTTAAAGCAAGAAAGCAATCATACAGTTATGCACAATAGGATTTATACCGGTTCGGTCGTGACCTTCAACCACACCTACGTCCAGTTCCTCAGAAAACTCCCCAAGGTTCCACTAGTCTTTCCAAGGCAAGTTACACCTGACTATTTTTCTTAGGTGTTCAGCCACACCTCGGGCACTCCTTCACTGTCAGAGCCCCAGGTAAGTTTTTCGAGTATCAGCCAAACCTACACAAAATATTGTCCTTCTGCTGGACACCCTTGCTCGCAAGCAAGTACCACTCATTCACAAGGAGATACAAGCTATAATACGAGAAATACATTAATGTTACCTCACAGTAGGCTTGTAGTGTACAGTGTGATTCAGTGAGTTCAAGATGAAAGATAGGAATAGAGACATGCAATCTAGAACTATAAAAAGCTTTTTATAGAAATATTCGAAAGGAATGCAACAAGCTAGAAGAAATCAGTAGAGAGAGATTTCAAAAAAACTATAGTGGCTGATGTTGCTATGAGCTGACGCCTTGAGTAGGAGGAAGGGTTGCAAATGATTTGCTTACTAGTTTTTCAACTCTTTGTGATGAGGGCATCACTTACCCCTCCACTTTTTGCGAAGCTCTGATGGATCGTCTGTTTGCGCCATTGTGTGCTCTATATTTTTTTGAGTCAATCCATATAATTTTCATATTTTATTTGAGTCATAAACTATGTAATTTTCCATTTATTTGAGTCTGGTACTTAGGTATAAGGGTCATTTACCTAAGTCTTGAGTCATGTGATTAATTAAGCAGTCTAATGGGCCCAACTAGTGGGCTAACCCAGGGGCACCCCCCCCCCTTGGACTTGTCTGGTCATTTAGTCATTAGTCAGGGTCAGTATGGTCATGTGAAAAGTCTAGTCCCTATAAATACCCCCCTTCACCCCCTCATTTATAATCTTTGATCAATCAAAAAAATGAGTGAATTAGTGTATTATTGGAGAGGATTCTCCACTTCTCTCTCTCTCTCTCCATTGGGGTGGATTCCACTTCTCTCTCTCTCTCTTCTTTCTCTCTCTAAAGAGGGGTGCACCCCTTTCTCTCTCCTCCCCTCCCAACCACCTTTCTCTCTCTTCCCCCCCTCCAATAACTCATCCCCAACTCCCCACCACCCCACCTTAACTCCACCCCAGCCCCAAGGGAGATTCCACCACTCCCCACTCCACCCTCCAACCACCAACCACCCACTCCCCTTCCCCAAGCACCCTCTCATCTCCCAAGGGAGAATTCCCCACTCCCCAAGCCCCCCCTTTACCTTCCCCACACACCCCTTTATATCCCCAAGACCAGAAATTAATCCCACCCTTAAACCCATTTTCAAATACCCTTTCCCCTTCTCCCTTCCAACCAAATTCGCAGCTCTCACTTTCTCCACCTGCTAGACCTCCTTCCAGCCCCTATTCTGCCACTCTCACACCTTGGAACATCCCCTCCCAGACCCCCTCATAGCCAAGGGTTGTCCCCACACACATCCACCTCATTTCCCCTCCCATCTACCCCCATTTCCCATCACCTATCACCACTCTACACACGCCAGTTCGCAGGTAGCAGTGTACCAGCAACTTGCAGTAGCGGCCACGGCGTCATCGTGACGCTTTAGAAGGTGTACCATATATCGTTGGAATCGACATCCAGTCAGCTTTGCAGCTGAGGTAGTTTCGTCTTCGTCCAAGCACCGATCTGCTCGTAAGAGCGATTCTTCCTCGACTGCGCAGAACCACTCAGGCAGAGAACCAGAGCTCCAGATCAAGTTCGACCACAGCCATCTTCTTGAGGATCTGGAGGTGGCGTTTTGCTGAGATATTCTACGACATGTCTACTTCAAGGATCAAGAAGCGGAACCCCGTTTGGCATCCGGAGCTAAGAGTTCTCATTTTTCTTCCCCGAGTGCGCAAATCTGTTCCTCCTGGGACTGAATAGACACCCGATTACTGTTTGGGCTGTCGCTGTCTACTCTGACCTCCTCCGGCACCCCCGTAGGTCTCTGTTCGAAGAGGACTCGACAACGAATCCAGCGACTTCATCCAAGCCTGAATCGGAGCTAAGGAGCGTCCGTGGTAGCCTCATCTTCTAGCTGTAGGGATGCAGAAGCTACCAGAACCAGCAAGAAGAGCCCATGTTCGCACCTCTGCCCCGACCAGCACCGCCTTCCAGAAATTCCCCCAAAAATTGGATGTCTTCCTGGGTCAACTAAGAAGGATCTCCAACTAGTTTCATCGACAACGGAGTTCAGGAGAGGCCGCAGCGACGTCGACTTCGACCACCTGTCCCCTGTTCCAGAGGGTGGACAGAACCGTTATTTTTCATTCATTAAGTTCCTAGATTGATTCTCTCCTTCCCGCCTGGCCGGCTTACCACCCCTCCTTGCGTGGAGGTAATGTTTGACTATATCACATTATCCCCAACCCCTTGTCCAACCCTCCTGTGCGAGGAGTAGTGGTGTACTCTATAAATTTTCAGGTCAAGCGGCATCGACGCGGCGTGCGGGTGCCTACCCACGCCTCCCCGCTCGCCCTCATCTTCGGCTGGGGTCGGCGTCTTCACGCTGACCAGGTGAGCGACTAAACACTTCTCTTGGCTGGTTTCATTTGCTTAATTAGTATTGCATCTTAGTGCCATCGGCGGTGAGAGAGTGCCCGATCCCGAATTTGCTTATAATTTAGCGACTACAGCGGGCGAGTTGCGAGAGAGCCATTATATCCCACGCCCTCGGCGTGCTGGCCGCCTAAGAGAGTGGGCATCCCGGGACCCCTGGGGGTTCAATCTTAAGCTAGCCACCCCCCTGGAATCACAAGGTCGAACCTCGGACCCTCATCCCCATCACCGGTCCACCTACGGACCCGGGTGCGCGCCAAGCGGGTGAGTCCGCTCGAGTGAAGTTGCCGGTCCGTTGCATCGCTTGCTTGTTAGGTCCGAGGGGTCTTCGGTCTTGTGATTATCACCCCAAGGTGGTTTCACATCAAGTGGTATCAGATCAAGTTCACAGCTTGTCTCTCCACAAGTTGGTCCTAGGGCGCATTTACATTCATCTCCCGATGCATCAACCTTGCCCACTGGCATGGCTACTTCATATTGGTCACATCTGTCCCCCTCAGCCCTCCACAAGGGTCCGATTGACACCCCTTTGGACGTAGTCCTATTTGAGGACCTTATCTTTGACGGGTACCACCATAGTGCATATCTAGAGTGGGAGGAAAATATGGATAAATACTTTAGGAGGACTCCAATGACTGAACCCATGAGTATCTACCTTGCCAAGAGTCGGCTTGTGTGCCATGCCGAGGATAGGTGGCAGCTCATTGAACGATTAAGGAAGGTTATGTGGCAAGAGCCTATTAACACATGAGAAAACATGAAAACCGAACTTAGGAAAGTCTACACTCCCCGACCTTCTCCCTTCTACTCGGATCACCAAAGCCCAAGGAGCACTTCAACTCCACCATCCCCACCCGGCCAACCCAAGACTCCAATTCCCCAATTCCTCACAATGCAACCAAAACCCAATTTCACAACCCACCTTACTCAAGCCCCTTTGGCCCCCACCTCCACCTCCACCCCTCACCTTACCCCTTCTCAAAAAGGAAAAGGCCCTATGGAGAAAGAAGTGAATGAGACAACCACGGGTGAGTGCGAGACGGAATGTTATAGGTGCCACTAATTGGGGCACATCGCCTGGCAATGCCCCACTAAGAAGCATCCTTCGATGCCCATAGTGGTTGAAACCGCTCCCACCCCGGTCACCACTACCCCTACAATGTCCCCAAAAAGGGACAATCCTCCCAAGGCCAATTCCCCCAAACCCTCTCAACCCACCCATCTCCCTCTCCCTACTCCAATCCAACCCCAACCAAGGCCTCCACTACTTCCCCTACCAAACCCAACCCAAGTTCAACCTTGCTCACCATCTCGGGTGCACCATGCACCGGCCACCACCACCCCAACCCCAAATGACCATCCCAACCCTTTGGTAAAGGAACCAATGGCCCACACACCCAACCAAGCGGAGATGGATGCCAATCCAGATCCACCGCCCACCATAAAGAAAATCCAAGAGTCACGCATCTCACCCACCCCTCCTAGACCGGATCCTCAAGAGCCATACACCCTCACCATGAATGAGTCCATACTCCAATAGCTCAAACGAGGACCCACCATTCCTAGCTCACCCCCACCTCTCTCACCCTTGGGATACCAATCCCAAATCGTGCCCATCCACTCCTATCACACCATGATCCAAACCTACTATGAGGTAGAGGGTTTTGACGATCTCATCAAAGGCCTACAATGGCTGCTTGAGCTACCTTGCTTATTGACCCCATGGTTGGCCCGTCCCAAGAGCCTTGACCTCATCCACCCATGTGACAGGTCTATTACCTCGGTTTGCACTGCTGGTTGCTACACTAGCGACCTCCTTTTTCTTCTCCCCATGGTGGAAGAACCCATCTCAGTCCACTCCCCTACCATTGATATCCCAAGGACATTGGCCAACCCACCCACTCACTACACCGGCCCAATCATCCCAATAGAGGAGGATGACCCACCTTGTGAAGACCTTGAGGACATAGGGCACTTCTCCCTAGGAAGCCCAATCCACGACCCCTTTGATCCCTTCCAATGGGAGCCTAGTTACCCATATGACCCACTCACCTTACCAACAACCCACCTTTCCCTACCCCAACCAACCATGTTGGACAAAGTTCACCTCTTCCAAGACTCGGGCCACACAAAGGGAACCATCGCCATAGGCAACATATGCCTAGGAAGCAAGGAAGAGCTCCTCTCCATAATGCCCACCTCCCTAGATCCCTTCGACCCTTTCACATGGAAGTTCAAAGGCCGTCCCACACCCATACACATAGAAGTCATCTTTGGGATAGGAGTGCATAAGTCTTGGCACAACACACTACTTGGCATGATTAGAAAGTCGGGTCCATTCATTCACATCACCCACATGTCAAGTAAGAAGCATGAGTGGTCCCTATTTGGTTGTAACGGTCCTCCCCAATTCAGCATTAGTCTTATCTATGCTAGGAGCCTTCATGGATGTCCGGGTCCTCCGGCATTCATCACACCCATGCATAAGAGGGACACCTATGGATGCCCCGGTCCTCCCAAATCATTCAAAGTCTTCATAACATCAATGCACGATAGGTCTATATGTGGTTGTCCTGGGCCACCTTTGCATACCACAGATTTCCCACTCACACTGCATCATAGTGCATGGCATATGCATCCAAGCAAGCATCAAGCAACGAGCGGTGAGAATCATAAGAAGCGGGCAAAAGGTCGCAAGCGCCACTTGGAATTACAAGTTGGTGTTGCATCTCTGTAGTTTTGATGATGACTAACACTATGAATCAAATTATTTTTATGATAATCATCTTGATACTCCTAAATGAATGATAAAGATCCTGAATTGTCTAAATATTCTCAGGATCTAATGTTGTTGTCTTGCATGCACATCTATGGATCAAATGCTTTTTCATCATACTTTTCTGTTTTGATGCTCCTCTATCATGTACACCCATGAGCTCATACTTACTTGTCTTGATTATATGGGTTCTGTACATTTAGTGCGTTGACGCACTTGGTGGGTGCGTAGACGCATTAGTGTGTTTTTCACTTGCTGTTTTGTCCACTGCGTCGACGCTGCACGATGGAAGCGTAGACGCATTGGCTTGGTGCCAAGGGCTTGAGCGTCTCGCCTATGAAGCTGAGTCTACGCTGCACGATGGAAGCGTTGACGCATTGGCTTGGTGCCAAGGGCTTGAGCGTCTCGCCTATGAAGTTGAGTCGACGCTGTCACCTGAAGCGTTGACGCATTGGCTTGTTACCAAGATAGTGTGCGTCTCGCCCAAGGAGCTGAGGCGACGCTACACAATGGAAGCGTCGACGCCTTGAGTTTTTGACCAAAGGTTCTTTTGATCAACCACCCAGCAGAAGCGTCAATGCTGTCAACTGATGCGTTGACGCATTAGTGTGTTTTGTCAAGGCACCTGTTCTCCTTATATCCATTGCGTTAACGCCTTGGCTTTAGTGCGTTGACGCGTTCTTCTGTCCTTTGATAAGTCCCGTGCAATCTGTGTGAACAATTTATGACTTGAATATTTCTGAGATTGACTGAATGTTCTCTGAAACCTTACAGGGACTTAAAGACAAACTGGAACTTTATTCCAATCATGTGAGCACGTGATCCGAGGGAATAATCGTCTAACACGTGACTCGGTTCATCTGGAAGCATGTCTTCGCGCGTGTCTCCCAAACCCTCACTCTCTCGTGAGGTTGGATATATATATGAAGGTTTCTGCTCCTGAAAAGCTACCGAAGCCACAAGGAAAAGGGTGAGGCCAGAGCGAGAGGAAGGAGAGGAGGAACCATCCTGATCCATTCGTTGAGCGTACCTAGAAGAGAGAGAGTGTTGAAGGAGAGGATGGTTTCATGCTATGTTTTGTCTATGCTTCTTTAAGAAGCTACATTGTTTCTCCCTTCGATTGTCTTCGATATTTCTTTATGTTTTCAGTTGTTTGTTCTTAAATTCCGATACTCTATTTTATCGTTCCCTCTAGGTGTAGAGGAAGAGAGGTGGATCCTCTGGGTTGCATTGTGATTCCCTCTGAATCAGATCAGAGGAAGGGAGGTGGTCTCCGGGGTTGCTGTGTTCAGATAGTGAGGAGGCTATCTGGGTTGTTCCCTCCGGCTGTGGAGGAAGAGAGACATCGTCTCTGAATTGCAGTGAGGGTGAGTCACTGCTGGGTTCCCTCTTGTCTAAGAGGAAGGGAGAGTTATCTCCGGGTCAGGTCTTGGGGTGTGAGACCTGGGTGCAAGTTGTGTGTTCAGCTTCTGTAGGGATTTCGATCCCCAAGCTGTGGATCAGCGTGTTGTAGGCAGACTGAGTCTGTGGTTCTTTCTTGTGAAAGGAAGCCTCACTCGGCCTTGAGTGAGGGATGGACGTAAGTCTGCAGGTTGCAGACTGAACCATCTAAATCTCCTGTTCTCCGTGGTATGGTTGTGCGCATCTATCTTCCTTATGATTTTGTCTGGCTTCATTAAGTAAATGTGAATGTTGATGATTGAAATATTGGTCTGACTGCTCGCTAGGTGGTTGTGCATATGTGCTGATGAAATTTTGAGTCATTTATGTTCTACGCTCGTGAATTACGTTATATTGGTTAAGGGTCCTACCTCGACTCAGTCAAATATTTTTTAAACGGTGATCTATTCATCCCCTCCCCTTCTAGCTCACCGTCCTCCTGTTTAACAGTTGGTATCAGAGCAGGTTTACCCGAGATGTGGTCCAACGACCAGGGCAATCCTGGAACCAGTGGTCCTCACAGCTACATAGCTGAAGGACAGTCAATCTCCCGTCCCCCATATTTTGATGGCTCTAATTATTTCTTTTGAAAAAACAGGATGGAAGTTTTCATCCGATCTCAGAGCCACAAGCTGTGGAGAGTCATTACAACTGGACCTTATGATTTACCTCCGAATGAGGAGATGTGGTCTGAAGAACAAGTCAAATTATCCGGACTGAACTGGTCTGCGCTCAACATCATCCAGTGCGCAGTTCACCCTGAAGAATATGCCCGAATTTCGGCGTGCAAGATAGCTAAGAAGATGTGGATGAACTAGCGCTGATTTACGAGGGTACCTCTCAGGTCAGAGCTACCAAGATAAACTACCTAACCTCTGAGTATGAATTATTTAAGATGAAGTCAGAGGAGAGCGCGACTGATATGTACGTTAGGCTGTCACTGATCACAAATAGTCTCAAGGGGTCTGGAAAGGAAATATCTGAAGGGGATATAGTCAGGAAGATCTTGAGATCTTTGACTCCAGCGTGGCACACAAAGGCCACTGTGATAGAGGAATCGAAGGATTTAACAACCATGACTGTCACTGAACTCATAGGGTCTCTTATTACCTATGAGATGAATCTCAAGAAAACAGGAGAAGGAAGTGATAGAAAGGGCAAGAATGTTGCTCTTAAAGTTGAACGACATAGTAGTAGCAGCAGTAGTGGAGACTCTGATGAAATTACAGACCTTGACAGGAGTAAAAAAGCTCTGCTCACACGATAGTTCAGGAAATTTCTGAAACTGAAGGGAAAATCATATGGGAGAAGAAGAATTACTCATCAGGTAAATATCCAAACAATGGCAATGACAAGGATAGGAATGCTAAAAGTGTGATGTGTTATCATTGCAGGAACCTTGGGCACATGAAGCAAGATTGCCCTGAGCTTCAGAAGAAGACACTGGATTACCATAAGAAAGGCTCCAAAGTGTACAAGAAAAAGCCAAAAGCTATGGTATGCACTTGGAGCGATGAAGAAGAAGACTCAGAGACTAACTCCTCAGGAAAGGAGACTGAAGGAGTATGTCTGATGGCCGACGAGGAAAATGAGGTAATCAATCCCTTTGTGACTTACTCTATTGATGACTGGGAAGATAAGTATGGTGAACTGCTAGATATGTACAATGCCTTAGCTAAAGAACATAGAGTCACCAAACGCAAACTCAATGTGGTTAATGAAGAATAAGAACTCATCAAGACAGAAAATTCCAAACTGATAGCTAAATTAGATCAAATGGAAAATGTAAGAAATGAGAACAATCTTGTTAAAAAATAGCTTGAAAAACTAAGAAAACAGCTTGATGAAACCAATCAACATACTGAAGAAAACCTGAGACAAAATGACTTACTCAGGGAAGGGTATGAAGCTGTTAAACGGGTCAATGATGAATTGCTGGAAAACAATATATGTCTGCGGAAGGAGTTGGAAGATAAGAAGAAAACCCTTGAGAGGTTTGTTTTGGGAGAGAGTAATTTGAATGCTTTGTTAGGCACCAAAGTAAACTTTAACAGAGAGGGGTTGGGTTTCAACCCAAGTAAGAAGGAAGCATTTGGGGTAAAAACCACTACTTTCTGCACTGAGAAAGGAAAAGAAAAACTGGACATTACATCCAGTTCCAAAACTACTGAACAACAGAAGAACATCCATAGACAATAGGGTGATTTTGGAAAAAATATCTTCAAGAAATTCAACAAGCCCACGCACCAGAAGCAAGGTGTTTGTCAATTCAACAACTATGACTCTAATAAAAGAATGGGCTATTTTAAAAGAAACATGGGAACGTCTAACTACACACAGAATACTGACAATAAAATGCCTTCATCTAGACAGGTTAAAAATTATGGTCTGGCTGGGACCCAAACCTTTATCAACAGAGACTGGACACACCTTGAGAAACAAAAAGAAACAAATGAAATGCACATTAATAACAAAACTGTCAACTCTCAGCACAGGAAGAAAAAGGGGCTAAAATAGATCTGGATTCCTAAGACTGTGCTTAATGAATTGAACGGTATTTTTGGACCCAGTTTACCTTGGGTTCCAAAGCACACAACTTAAATTGTTATTGTGCAGGTGAGCCTAGCAGCCGAGAACAACAAGTGGTATCTCGACAGTGGCTGCTCGAGGCACATGACAGGGGATCAAAGAAAGTTCAGCAAGCTTGAATTGAAAGCAGGAGGGTCAGTTAAGTTTGGAGGTAAAAATAAAGGCCAAATCATTGGGACCGGAACCATCGGTAAGAAAACCTCCAACTCTGTTAAGAAAGTCTTGTTGGTTGAAGGTCTGCAACACAATTTATTGAGTATTAGTCAGTTGTGTGACAAGGGTCACAAGGTTCTTTTTGATGAGCATGCTTGCAAAATTTTAGAACCAAACTCCGATAAAATAAAGTTCATTGCAAATAGAGTCAATAATGTCTATATTGTGGATCTTGATGCTGAGTCTGAGTCTAATCTGTGTCTCAGTGCTGATTCAGAGAATAACATGTTTGACTGGCATAGGCGACTAGGCCACGCTAGCTTTAACACCTTGCATAAATTAGCTAAATTTGATTTAGTTAGAGGCATGCCTCGCTTAAAGTTCAAATTAGTTTTGAAGATTTGCGAGGCCTGTACTCTAGGCAAGCAAACTAGAGCTTCTTTTAAAATTAGGTCTGAGAGCTTGTCATCTAAGATCATGGAACACTTGCACATGGATCTCTTTGGTCCTACCAGAACCCAGAGTCTAAATGGTAAGAGATTTGGTTTTGTCATTGTTGATGACTACTCTAGATTTGCATGGCTGTTTTTCTTGGCAAATAAGAATGATGCTTTTCAAAAATTTGAACATTTTTTCAATAAGCAAAAACATATAGGGCACAAGATCACTGTTATCCAATCAGATCATGGAGGAGAGTTTGAGAACTCCTCATTCTCTAGCTTCTGTGATAAGGAGGGACTGACTCACAAATTTTCTTCTCCCAGGACCCCAGAGCAGAATGGAATTGTGGAGAGAAGGAATCGATCAATAGTGGAAATGGCAAGAACACTACTAATGGAGAGTCAGTTACCTAAGAGCTTTTGGGCAGAAGCGGCAAACACAGCCTGCTATATACTTAATAGAGCTTTGGTAAGACCCATACATAAGAAAACACCATATGAACTCCTGAAATGTAAGAGGCCTAATGTCTCATATTTCAAAATTTTTGGATGAAAATGCTTTATTCATAATAACCACAAGAGAGACTTAGATAAATTTGATGCTAGAAGTATTCCAGGAATATTCCTAGGATACTCTGAAACATCTAGGGCCTTCAGGGTCTTTAATAAAACTGATAGGACTGTAGAGGAAACCCCTCATGTTATTTTTGATGAAACAAAAATCTCTAGCAGTCTAAATGATGATAACAGGTCTACATGTCATGATGGAGAGTTCCTGAATCAAATGCAAGAGGAGGAAGTACAACTGGCTGAAGAACCCACTGATCTGAACCCAGTAAGTACAGCCGAACAGGGTGAGTCCTCAACAAATGTCAGAGTTTTAAAAGACCACCCTGTAACCAATATTATTGGTAGTCTTAATGATCCCCCTAGGATAAGATCTCATTTCAGAAATGTTCAGAATCAGGACATAATTGCTTTAGTTTCTCAAATTGAGCCTAAGACCATTGAAGAAGCCTTAAGTGATGAGAATTGGGTAACTGCCATGTGTGAAGAACTAGGGCAATTTGATAGAAACAATGTCTGGGAACTTGTACCTAGACCTGAAAATTTCAATATAATAGGAACAAAATGGGTTTTTAAGAACAAACTGAATGAAGTAGGTGTCATCTCTAGGAATAAAGCTAGACTTGTAGCTAAAGGCTACAGTCAGGAGTATGGAGTGGACTTTGATGAATCCTTTGCTCCAGTAGCTAGAATGGAGGCTATCAGAATTCTATTAGCATTTGCTTGTTCAAACAACATAAAACTTCAACAAATGGATGTTAAGAGTGCTTTCTTGAATGGACTTTTAAAAGAAGAAGTTTATGTTGAACAACCTCCTGGTTTTCAGTTTTCGACTAAACCTGATCAAGTTTTGAGGTTAAACAAAGCTCTGTATGGATTAAAGCAGGCTCCTCGGGCCTGGTATGAAAGGCTGACCAGTTTCTTACTGAATAAAGGATATAACAGAGGTAAAGTTGACCAAACCTTATTCACTAAGAATTCAAGACAAGATCTCATCATAGTTCAGGTATATGTGGACGACATCATCTTTGGATCAACAAATCCTAAACTGTGTAAAGAATTTTCACAGCTTATGTCAGCTGAATTTGAGATGAGCTTAGTTGGGGAACTGACTTATTTCCTTGGCTTGCAGATAAATCAAATGACAGATGGCTGTTTCTTCCACCAAACCAAGTACACGCTGGATATCCTAAAAAGATTTGGGTTGACTAACCTGAAGCAAATTTCCACCCCAATGAGCACAAGCATGACCCTTAATGTAGATGAGTCATGTAAACAAGTGGATGAAAAACTCTACAGAGGTATGATAGGATCCCTCTTGTACTTAACTGCCTCTAGGCCAGACATACAATTCAGTGTTGGTTTATGTGCAAGATATCAGTCTAGGCCTACTGAACTACATTTGTCTGCTGTAAAAAGAATCTTTAGATATCTGTTTGCCACACATACATTAGGCTTATGGTATCCTGCTTCACGCACATTAGATTTAGTTGCATACATTGATGCAGACTTTGCTGGGTGTAAGCTAGATAGGAAGAGCACCAGTGGCCACTGCCAATTCTTAGGAGGATGCCTAGTTTCTTGGAGTTGAAAGAAATAACATTCAGTGGCTCTTTCCACTGCTGAGGCTGAATACGTGGCTGCAAGCAGCTGTGGCACTCAGGTTATCTGGATCAAGCATCAACTTCAGGATTACCAAGTAGAGACAAGTTGCACTCCCATCTTTTGTGATAACACTAGTGCCATAAACATTGCAAAGAATCATGTTTTACACTCACGAACAAAACACATTGAAATCAGGCACCACTTTATCAGAAATGAAATTGCAAATAGAACATTTGAATTAATTCATGTTGGGACTGCAGATCAAATTGCTGATATTTTTACAAAACCTTTAGATACTGAAAAATTCACTTCATTGAGAAGAGAACTTGGTATTTACAAACTCTGACTGTTTTGAGGCAATGAATTCTGGTTCATGTATTTCCATAAATTTTGTGGTAGTTTTGTCATACTCTTTCTGGTGGGGGTCCCTATGTGAGGGGGAGCGGGTGTGTGCCTTGAGTATAGTCAATTCTGCTTCTCTACTGTTTTCTGGGTAGAATGGGAGATAGAGCTACTAAAGAGGGGGAGCTTGACTAATTGAAACGCTTGAAAGATGGGTGTTATTGATGGATTAAAATGTTAGAATTGATATTGAATATTCCTCTTAATAGAACCTCATTCATTTCCTACATTCTTAAGTTTGTGTAATTAAAATCCAGCTAGAATCCTCTTCTAGTAAGTCTTAAGAGGCTAAGACTAACCTTCACAAGTATATTCTCTTACTTTGTTGCATGACTCATGAACAAGCTAGACTTGTAAGAAATGGTTTCTGCTTATGAGGTTCTCATTGGACATCCTGATAAGACCTCTAATATTTGCCCTGGGTTTTGTCTTCAAACAACCCTTGTTGAGCTAGTTAAACTGATCTGTGCTTAAAACTGCATACTGAGAAACTAGGAATCCCATCAATGAAATGAGAATTTCCTATGTCATGAGGTATCAGTTCTCATAAACAAAATCAAAAGAAAGAAATATAGTTCAAAATTAGGCTTGACAGAGCAATGATGACAATATGGTGAGTAACTGGGGATTCTGGCCTCTGATCAAGGCGTCTCCTCATGTAACAACCAATGGTCACTATCTCTGTTCTCTAATTGAGAAGTGATGAGGCTCTCACACTGAGTAACTGAGGATGCTGGCCTCTGAGCAAGGTGCATACTTAATGTCAAAAGTGTAACTGGCCGAATACACTCTATAACTGCTTTTTCTGCCTGGTCTGTTTGTCCTCAATGCCTACAGGCTGTCTTAGTGGTTCAAACTCTTGTTGTCTCTTTGACAAGCCTTAACAGCTACCTCAGTCATACTTGTTGCCACTTGCTCTTCTCTCATAATCATAGTAAGTTGATAAACTTCAAGTTTATTCGGAATCTCTTTCTCTTACCAGAACTCCAAGATTCTTCACTGGACCTTACAGCCCCACTTAAGCATCTAAGGTTTGACAATGAGTGTCTACTGTTGGAATCTTCTCCATCTTTTCTCATCAGTCCAGCGTCAACATCTCTCTTTCTCCTTGTTTTGATGATGTCAAAGGGGGAGAAGGTTGAAAAGTCTGTGAAGGGGAGGAAGGGGAGAAGTCTGAAAGGGGTAGGTTGAAGGGTAGGTTGAAAGGGGGAGTAAAGAGGTGTTTTTGTAGCCAGCTAGTGGAAGGAAGGTTCTGGAATTTTTATAAAAAATGATGAGTGCTGTGAGTTCAGGCCTGTTCAGGCCTTGAGAGGTCACCATTGCTGCCTTTATTGAGAATGCTTTAAGTTGGTATTTCTCCTTTCACTAAATTTGACTCATGGTGTTGCCATCAATAAAAAGGGGGAGATTGTTGCATCTCTGTAGTTTTGATGATGACTAACACTATGAATCAAATTATTTTTATGATAATCATCTTGATACTCCTAAATGAATGATAAAGATCCTGAATTGTCTAAATATTCTAAGGATCTAATGTTGTTGTCTTGCATGCACATCTATGGATCAAATGCTTTTTCATCATGCTTTTCTGTTTTGATGCTCCTCTATCATGTACACCCATGAGCTCATACTTACTTGTCTTGATTATATGGGTTCTGTACATTTAGTGCGTTGACGCACTTGGTGGGTGCGTAGACGCATTAGTGCATTTTTCACTTGCTGTTTTGTCCACTGCGTCGACGCTGCACGATGGAAGCGTAGACGCATTGGCTTGGTGCCAAGGGCTTGAGCGTCTCGCCTATGAAGCTGAGTCTACGCTGCACGATGGAAGCGTTGACGCATTGGCTTGGTGCCAAGGGCTTGAGCGTCTCGCCTATGAAGCTAAGTCGACGCTGTCACCTGAAGCGTTGACGCATTGGCTTGTTACCAAGATAGTGTGCGTCTCGCCCAAGGAGCTGAGGCGACGCTACACAATGGAAGCGTCGACGCCTTGAGTTTTTGACCAAAGGTTCTTTTGATCAACCACCCAGCAGAAGCGTCAACGCTGTCAACTGATGCGTTGACGCATTAGTGTGTTTTATCAAGGCACATGTTCTCCTTATATCCATTGCGTTAACGCCTTGGCTTTAGTGCATTGACGCGTTCTTCTGTCCTTTGATAAGTCCCGTGCAATCTGTGTGAACAATTTATGACTTGAATATTTCTGAGATCGACTGAATGTTCTCTGAAATCTTACAGGGACTTAAAGACAAATTGGAACTTTATTCCAATCATGTGAGCATGTGATCCGAGGGAATAATCATCTAACACGTGGCTCGGTTCATCTGGAAGCATGTCTTCGCGCGTGTCTCCCAAACCCTCACTCTCTCGTGAGGTTGGATATATATATGAAGGTTTCTGCTCCTGAAAAGCTACCGAAGCCACAAGGAAAAGGGTGAGGCCAGAGCGAGAGGAAGGAGAGGAGGAACCATCCTGATCCATTCGTTGAGCGTACCTGGAAGAGAGAGAGTGTTGAAGGAGAGGATGGTTTTCTGCTATGTTTTGTCTATGCTTCTTTAAGAAGCTACATTGTTTCTCCGTTCGATTGTCTTCGATATTTCTTTATGTTTTCAGTTGTTTGTTCTTAAATTCTGATACTCTGTTTTATCGTTCCCTCTAGGTGTAGAGGAAGAGAGGTGGATCCTCTGGGCTGCATTGTGATTCCCTCTGAATCAGATCAGAGGAAGGGAGGTGGTCTCCGGGGTTGCTATGTTCAGATAGTGAGGAGGCTATCTGGGTTGTTCCCTCCGGCTGTGGAGGAAGAGAGACAGCGTCTCTGAATTGCAGTGAGGGTGAGTCACTGCTGGGTTCCCTCTTGTCTAAGAGGAAGGGAGAGTTATCTCCAGGTCAGGTCTTGGGGTGTGAGACCTGGGTGCAAGCTGTGTGTTCAGCTTCTGTAGGGATTTCGATCCCCATGCTGTGGATCAGCGTGTTGTAGGCAGACCGAGTCTGCAGTTCTTTCTTGTGAAAGGAAGCCTCACTCGGCCTTGAGTGAGGGATGGACGTAAGTCTGCAGGTTGCAGACTGAACCATCTAAATCTCCTGTTCTCCGTGGTATGGTTGTGCGCATCTATCTTCCTTATGATTTTGTCTGGCTTCATTAAGTAAATGTGAATGTTGATGATTGAAATCATGGTCTGACTGCTTGCTAGGTGGTTGTGCATATGTGCTGATGAAATTTTGAGTCATTTATGTTCTGCGCTCGTGAATTACGTTATATTGGTTAAGGGTCCTGCCTCGACTCAGTCAAATATTTTTTAAACAGTGATCTATTCATCCCCTCCCCTTCTAGCTCACCGTCCTCCTGTTTAACAGTTGGCAACTTGGTGATGATGACTTTGGATTGGCTCTACCCTAGGGTCACCTCCAATTTGAGGGCACGAGGACTTGGACCTTGCCAAGTTTCGAGTGGCTTTAGCAACCCGACTTACGGGTTGGACTTACCGATGGGTTTTTGGATTCACCCGATTTCCCACGTGGCGGATCTTGCACCCTATATGGGCACCGCGGTGGATCCTAGTGAGTGCTTTGAGCCTATACCTTCCTTTAAGAGGGACACCCCCAGAGAGCTACCATAAATCAGCCTGAGAGCCCGACGTGTGCACACGGAGGCAATACTAGGCAAGTAAGGTATCATTGCCAGCATGAGGGTGTGTCAGTGCCACTTTGTGAAGCTGAAGCGCCATCCCCCGGCCATGGATGCGGGGTTGAGTTTGGAGATCATGGCTCACCCGGAGCTGCATTTGGTGTACTACTTCCCCGGTGGACCCATACTCGACGGGGTCGAGTTCTCCCCACCCCGGGGGTATGATGGGGGCATCACTTACCCTCCACTTTTTGCGAAGCTCTGATGGATCGTCGGTTTGCGCCATTGTGTTCTCCACATTTTCTTGAGTCAATCCATGTAATTTTCATATTTTATTTGAGTCATAAACTATGTAATTTTCT
The DNA here is from genome assembly GCA_022559845.1 of Amorphophallus konjac. Lineage (NCBI taxonomy): Eukaryota > Viridiplantae > Streptophyta > Magnoliopsida > Alismatales > Araceae > Amorphophallus > Amorphophallus konjac. Next base: position 62,434,174 of record CM040129.1, on the reverse strand, counting down.
CATTATTTGAGTCCGGTACTTTGGTATAAGGGTCATTTACCTAAGTCTTGAGTCATGTGATTAATTAAGCAGTCTAATGGGCCCAACTAGTGGGCTAAGCCCAGGGGCGACCCCCTTGGACTTGTCTGGTCATTTAGTCATTAGTTAGGGTCAGTATGGTCATGTGAAAAGTATAGTCCCTATAAATACCCCCCTTCACCACCTCATTTGTAATCTTTGATCAATCAAAAAAATTGACTGAATTAGTGTATTATTGGAGAGGATTCTCCACTTCTCTCTCTCTCTCCATTGGGGTGGATTCCCCTTCTCTCTCTTCTTTCTCTCTCTAAAGAGGGGTGCACCCCTTTCTTTGTCCTCCCCTCCCAACCACCTTTCCCTCTCTTCCCCCCTCCAATAACTCATCCCCAACTCCCCACCACCCAACCTTAACTCCACCCCAGCCCCAAGGGAGATTCCACCACTCCCCACTCCACCCTCCAACCACCAACCACCCGCTCCCCTTCCTCAAGCACCCTCTCATCTCCCAAGGGAGAATTCCCCACTCCCCAAGCCCCCCCTTTACCTTCCCCACACACCCCTTCCCATCCCCAAGACCAGAAATTAATCCCACCCTTAAACCCATTTTAAAATACCCTTTCCCTCTCGCCCTTCCAACCAAATTCGTAGCTCTCCCTCCCTCCACCTGCTAGACCTCCTTCTAGCCCCTATTCTGCCACTCCCACACCTTGGAACACCCCCTCCCAGACCCCCTCATAGCCAGGGGTTGCCCTCACACACATCCACCTCATTTCCCCTCCCATCTACCCCCATTTCCCATCACCTATCACCACTCTGCATAGGCCAGTTCGCATGCAGTAGTATACCAGCAACTTGCAGTAGCGGCCACGGCGTCATCGTGAGGCTTTAGAAGGCGTACCATATACCGTTGGAATCATCATTCAGTCAGCTTCACAGCTGAGGTAGTTTCATCTTCGTCCAAGCACCGATCTGCTCGTAAGAGTGATTCTTCTTCGACTGCGTAGAACCACTCAGGCAGTGAACCAGAGCTCCAGATCAAGTTCAACCACGGCCATCCTCTTGAGGATCTAGAGGCAGCACTTGGCTGAGATATTCTACGACAAGTCTACTTCCAGGATCAAGAAGGAAACCCCGTTCGGCATCCGGAGCTAAGTGTTCTCATTTTTCTTCCCCGGGTGCGCAGTTCTATTCCTCCTAGGATTGAACAGACACCCGATCACTGTTCAGGCTGTCTCTATCTACTCTGACCTCCTCTGGCACCCCTGTGGGTCTCCGTTCGAAGATGACTCGACAACGAATCCATCGACTCTAGCCAAGCCTGAATTAGAGCTGAGGAGCATCTGTGGTACCCTCGTCTTCCAGCTATAGGGGTGCAGAAGCTACCAGAACCAGCAAGCAGAGCCCCTGTTCGCGCCTCTACCCCGGCCCGCACCGCCTTCCAGAAATTCCCCCCAAAATTGGACGTCTTCCTGGGTCAACTACGAAGGATCTCCAACTAGTTTCGTAGACAACGGAGTTCGGGAGAGGCGTCAGCGGCACCGACTTCGACTACATGTCCCTAATTCCACAGGGCGGACAGAACTGTTGTTTTTCTTTCATTAAGTTCCTAGATTGATTCTCCCCTTCTCGCCTGGCCGGCTTACCGCCCCTCCCTGCGTGGAGGTAGTGTTTAACTGTATCACACTATCCCCAACCCCTTGTTCAACGCTCCTGCGCGAGGAGTAGTGGTGTACTCTATAAATTTTTAGGTCAAGCGGCATCGACGCGGTGTGCGGGTGCGTACCCACGCCTCCCCGCTCGCCCTCATCTTCGGCTGGGGTCAGCGTCTTCACGCCGACCAGGTGAGCTACTGAACACTTCTCTTGGCTGGTTTGATTTGCTTAATTAGTATTGCGTCTTAGTGCCGTCGGTGGTGAGAGAGTGCCCGATCCCGAATTTACTTATAATTGAGCGACTACTGCGGGCGAGTTGCGAGAGAGCCATTATATCCCACGCCCTCGGCGTGCTTGTCACCTACGAGAGTGGGCATCCCGAAACCCTTGGGCGTTCAATCGTAAGCTAGCCAACCCCCTGGAATCTCAAGGTCCGACCTCGGACCCTCATCCCCATCGCCGGTCCACCTACGGACCCGGGTGCGCGCCAAGCGGGTGAGTCCACTCGAGTGAAGTTGCCGGTCCGTTGCATCGCTTACATGCTATGTCTGAGGGGTCTTCGGCCTTGTGATTATCACCCCAAGGTGGTTTCACATCACTTTGTAATGGTAGTTTCTCACTACAAGAAAAATGATAATAGGGACGAAAATTTTCAATGAAAAACTTTCTATCTGAAATACGTCCCTAATTACAAGATTTCCAATGGAAAGTACTTCCTTCACAAATCCATCCAAAATTAGGGATGGATTTCCAACGGACGTAATTCTGTCGAAAAAAATAAGAATATTTCTGACTGATAATACTTTCGTCCCAAATTCATCCCAAATTAGGGATGAATTTGTGATGGAACTATGATCAGTTAGAAATAACAAGAATCATATTTTAAAAATATATATATTCCTATTATTTCTAACAGATCAAAATTTCATCACAAATTCGTCCCTAATTAGGGACATATTTGGGATGGAAATAGTTTCCGTCAGAAATATTTTTGTTATTTCTGACAGAAAATACTTCCATCACAATACCATCCCAAATTAGGGACAGATTTGGGATGGATGTAATTCCATCCTAAATCCATCCCTAATTTGGGACAGATTTGGGAGGGAAGTATTTTCTCTCGAAAACAACAAGAATATTTCTGACGAAAACTACTTCCGTCCCAAATCCGTCGCAAATTAGGGACGAATTTGTGACGAGACTATGAGCCATCAGAAATAACAAGAATCATGTTTAATATATATATATATTATTTTCGACGGATCATAGTTCTATCCAAAATTCGTCCCTAATTTGGGATGGATTTGGGACGGAAGTATATTCGGTCAAAAATATCTTATTTTTTCTAACGAAAAATCCTTTCATTCCAAATCTATCCCAAATTAGGGACGGAATTACCTCCGTCCCAAATCCGTCCCAAATTTATGTAACAAAGTTGACCTTCTTCATGTTCCCCAAGGACATAGGACGTGGTCGGGGGAGGGGCAAAGAGGAGGTGAGGGAGTCTTCATCAAGTGGTGATGAGGGAGGTAGCTTGGAAGCCGAAAACGAAGAGGAGGAAAGCTCAGTCGAGGACTCCAAGCGAGGTTAGTTTACTATTGGAGTTGGTTGGTCTCTGTTTTCCTTCTCGGGCTCGCCAACATCCGCCATTCCTCATTCCTCCCCCATCCTAACCCCCCCCCCCCCCGACGCACATTTTATTTTTATAGAAATGGGGCGAAAAAGGTGGGGTAAAAATGGAAAATAGCCCCTCCAAACCGCCACTACGCGAAGAACACTCACAGGTTCCTAGCAAAGGGCCCAGATAAAGTGAGGTAGAGAGGGGTTAGGAGGGCATTGGAGAAGTATTCATCATCGTGAGAGGGAGAGAGAGAGAAAGAGAGGTTGGGGGGGCTGTAGAAGTCATCGTCGTCTACTATGGGAGTTGTTAGTACAGTCGGAGACATGTAGAGGGGCGGTGGTGGGTGGAGGGAAGGGCCGGAGCGGATGGGAAGGGATTAGGAGGGAGAAAAGGGGGATGGGATAGCAGGGGAGGGCATGAGAGGGGAGGCAGAGAAGGTAAGGGGAGTGCCGCGGGGTATGGTTCTAGAAGTGGGAGCGGAAGTGGGGAGAGGGGAGGAAGGGGAGGGAGGGGGAGGGGAGGTAGGGACAGAGGATGAAGGGGAGAGAGGGGGGTTGACGCCCATGCAACAGACCCCTCCGCTGTCCCAGGCTTCTGTGGCTTTTCCCGGGCATAGGACTTTTCAATAATTTTTTTGGACAGAATTATGTCTGTCAAAAATATTAGAAATATATATAATTTAGAAATATAAGATGTTTCTGATGGAATTTCTTTCTGTCAAAAATTCCATCTGTTATATTAGAAATGGTGTCACGCCCCTAGATTTTCAGATCCTTTTTTTTCCAGAGTTCGATTTATTTTTGTGGATAAATTAATTTTTAAATGTCGAGATTTGGATTCCGTTCAAATCGTGGCTTTTTGGAATTTTTCTGCGGGTGTTTGGCCTTCTATGCAAGAGGATAGGGCATATTTATAACTTCAATTTTTCTGGGGTTTTGGGGAAATCCCAAAACCTTTTCATTTTCTTGTTAAACCCGACCCCTACTCCTCTCGTTCTTCCCCTTTTGCTCCGATTGCGAGGCTCCCCTCCTCTCCTCTCCGACTGTAGACGGTGAGTGCGAGGGAGGATCGATCGATGATGGTGGCGGGCTAGGCGGAGCTTGGGTTTGAGGCGGAGGCATCTCGTGCATGCACATGCGTGGTTGCTGGTTCGGGTGCTGGTTCAAGATCCGGCAGTTCCGGCTTGGTTCGGAGGTGCCACTTGAGGTTCGAAGCTTCACCTCGGTAGGGGGGTGGATCCGTATCTCTCCTCTCACCTTTCCATTCCGATCGGCAGCGATTTGGGCGAGAGAGTGGGGTGCATTGTGTTTTTGGGGTAAAATGCTATGTTCGGGGATGTGAGTTCGAATCGGCCTAGGTCTTCACGATTTCTAGTTTAGATCAGCTTTATTGGATGCCATCCTCATCGAGGATGAGGTCCCCTCATTTTTTTGGGGTTCCCACTCACAATGGGGGAGAGACGGGCTTGGCAAGACCTTTCGGCTATGTTCTGGAAAGATCATGCTCCAGAGATGGCAATGTGGGCTGTCGTCTCTGCCCAGCATGGTGGCCACTGGGATGGCCGCCTGAGTGGGCTGGGCGGCCACTGGGTTGGCCACACAGGATCCTCTACCTTTGGGCGGCCAGAGCTAGGCCACTGGGTTGGCCACACAGGATCCTCTCCCTTTGGGCGGCCATAGCCCTGGCCTCCCAGACATCTGGGAGGCCAGCTTGCTGGCCGCCCAGGCACTATTCTGGGCAGCCGTAGGGGTGGCCGCCATGGTGTTTTAGTGCAGGGACTGGGCGGCCAGAGAGTTGGCCGCCCTGTCCTATGCTGGGTGACCATTAGGCTAGCCACCTAGGCTGCGCGGCCACGGTGCTTGCCACCCAGGCCAGGGGAGCTAGGCGGCCACTACCCTAGCCTCCCTAGCCAAGCTCCCTACTGGCCGATTCTTTCCATTTCTAAGCTTTCGTGTGATTCCGGCTTGCGTCCTTTTCATCAGCAGTTGATAGATCAACCATCCAGTCAGAGGTCTTTTGGTTTTGTGGTACGATCTATCTCGTGGTGTGTTCTATGCATATAATTGGCTTAGCATAGTCTGGTGGTACTCTGGTGGTTTTCGCTTTTTAGCGAGTTCACATATATAGTGACCTTTCCCACTTGTCATAGCTTTCCTGCACATGCATGTGCGGAGCCACTTGGGAGTGGTGGAGAGCTTATCCCAGTGTGACTATTTTTAGGTTGGTTACCATAAGGCCCCTCATCTTTGTAGCCTTCATCCGGGCTGGAGGGAAAACTAGCTAGAGGACCTAACTTAGAGCACATAGTCTGTGTGTGCACACGTGGTTGGGGGCGTCGGACCCATGCTGACGAGCGCCACCCCAACTAGTCCTTGTTCTGTGGTTATATAGTTGTATGTCTCAATTTTCATATGGGGCGAGTAGGGAGACACCTGGGGCACGGAGTAAGATGTCAGTGGACGCCTCCGGCCTTGCTTCTAATGGGTAGTACTCTGTCTCTTGTGAGGCAGCGACTCTAGTTCCTTTCGTCTCGTGGTAACCATTCTCGTGGCTCCATGCACTTAGTTCTGCGTGACACATGGTTTGAGAGGCTTGCACTTGTGTAGCTCTTCGTTATTCTTATATACTGCCTCCTTCTATTATATGCTTATTAATTATTTTCCTCGCTTATTATTTATTATGTCATTGTGTTTCTCATTGTGAGATAGGGATCTACGAGACCCCTAATGAGCCAATGAGGTAAGGCTCACCCCTTTTGCTTTTTAGGTGAGGCGAGGTTGACGCGGAGTACTTCGAAGGCTCCTTGTGCACCCGGTGGTCCGGTCTAGTAGCCAGTTTGCCATAGACGGGTTATGCTTCGTGTTCTTGTACTTTTTTTTCGGTTGACTGTACTTATTATGGACTTGGATATTCTGTACTGTATAAATGTTTAATTTCCTACATTAATATATTATGTATGTGGTTCTGCAAAGATTTTAGATTCTTGTACATCTCCACACCGTCCAAATAAGCCTTCGATCTGAGCCTCTCGGCTCATGGGTGACAGGCCAGGATTTGGGTCGTACCGATTCCTTTCCAATACTCGGATCTTGGGTCATTATAATTGGTATCAGATAGTGGTTGTGAATGTGTATAGGAACCTAAAATGGCTGCAGCTATCCAGAAAGTCCACAGAAGAGTATGACACCAAGGAGGAGGACCCACTCGCAGCAGGGGTACTAGGCTGAGGATCAGGAGGGGCAGAGTAGAGCGTCACCTGCAGCAAGAGCTACAGGAGCAGCTAGAGTTCAAGGGTGTGAGGAGTTAATAGAGGGCATGTACAAGTTTTACCTTCGGCATCATGGTGGAGTAGCCAGTGAGGGCTCGTCATCTCAAGGAAGCCACGGGCGCGCGTTGAAGGAGTACTTGCAGTTCCACCACCTCAGTTTGACGGGCAGCTCGATCCAGATGTAGTGAGGGCATGGACAGATGCCATGGAGAAGGTGTTCCATTCCATGGAGTCTATAGAGGATGATGTTAGGTGCACTGCTAGGATCTAGAGCGGGGGGGTGAATAGATCCTACTAGAAGCTTATGCCCAATTAAAAAATTCTGCACCACTTAAAATGAGAACCACCAATATAGCGGAAGGAACTTAGCCAATCACACAGATCAAATCACTACTGTATCTCAGTATATCAAGCAAGGCATTCAGCTCATTTAACAACCTGTGAAGGGAGGAAGGAGACAAGGAGCAAACGCACAAACAAACCACGCTGGACAGTAATTTTTAAGGTGGTTCGGTCTAAAACCCACAGACCTACATCCACCCCTCACTCAAACCAAGTGAGGCTTCCCTTGCAACTGCAAGATGTGCAGAACACTCTACTACAAATGCTGCCCAACAGCTTGACCCGAAGGAGACAAATCTCTCACCCTTATTTTGCACCTTGCGAAGACCAGACCCACTGCTACCAGTAGTGACCGAAGGAACCAATCTCCCTTCTTCTGCAAACACAGAAGGAATCATGACAACAACCCACTGCTCACAACCTAGAGGATCCAACCTTCTCTTCTTCTGCAAACACAGAAGGATCCGGAGGAACAAATCTCCACATTTTGGTTTCCCTGAAAAACCCACGCACAGCGATGGACTATGCATAACCACCTTGTGTGCACCGAGCACAACAAGGCAAAAACTGACTGAAGTAAATTGAAGAATGAAAAGGAAAAAGAAAAATACAACAAGAACAATGGAGCAGATAGTCAATGAACCACAAACGAGAAAACTCAAGGAATCTAGCTTCTAACGAAGCCTTTGACTGTAATTCCCAAGGATCTGTCTGCTTGAGCTAGCGATCTCCCTTCTTCTCACTCTTTCTTCAGAATTGGGTGACTTCTCTCTTTCTCGAGTTCTTCTTCTTCTTCTCACTCTCTTTATCTTTTGCTCTCTCCTTCCAATGGAAATGAGCTCACCTATCTCTCGTGTTTCCTACTCGATCTCACTCTCTTCGAAGGCACTTCTCTTCTTCTGCTTCTATACCCCCCCTCTTCTAATCACAAGGAAGACCAGTATATATAGCATAGGACACCAAATATCTTTATCCAGAAATAATGCTTTGAAATCTTTTAGCGGGAATGTGTAGAACAGGGGCTTCAAAAATCTTCTAGGTAATTGAAATTAATTTTCCCATTTGTCCACGTGGCGGGAGCCTCAGAAACGTGCCAGGTGTAGTAGGATTATGTGCCAAGACATTTCCCTTCGAACTCAGGTGTGAAGCTTCCTTTTCTCATAAAATGGGCTATTTTTCAGCCTTACCAAGCTATTTTACAGCCTTGTTGCACATTTGTCACCTCTACCGTGTATTTGTCACCCTTAGTAGCATGAGCCATCGCCTTTAGGCTTTCTTCCTTTACCTTGAGCTGTCACCCAATATATTTGTCACAGCTATTGCGCTATTTGTCACCCTTAGAGTGTTATTTGTCACCGCTACTAAGTATTTGTCACTTCTAACAAAAGCTTCTTCTTTTCTATGCAAAACCTGCTATCGCGTCGACTCTACGGGGGCTTGGAGTCAACTTTCCTTCTTCTATTATCTTCATTGCTCGACTGAAATGAACTTGGTTCATCATTCAACATCCTTAGTTGACATATGTCTTTCTTATTTGCTATTTGCACTTGACTGCATCGACTCCATCATCACATGGCGTCGACTCTTCTTATGGTTTACAGCTTCTTTGTTATTTGACACCCGTGCCAAGCCATTTGTCACCGTTATCCTTTATTTTTCACCCTTAATCTGATAGTTGTAAACTTCACTTGTTCCAGCTTGGCTGAGTCGACTCTACTTCTTCATGTTTGAGCTTTTTGCTTTGTTATCTCCCGAGCTAGCCATTTGTTAGCACTCCATACCTATTTGTCACCCTTATTCCATATTTGTCACCTTTGTGAGGCTATTTGTCACAGTTAGTCTTCAGCTTGTCTTCCTTGATATCCAATTTGACTTCTTGACACACAAAGGGTGTTACGTTGACGCAACAATGTTGATATCCAACTTGTCAGCTAGGTGAGCTATTTGTCATCGTTGCTCCTTCATTTGTCACCCTTAACGGGTGTTTGTGACCCCCGTGAACTCTTTTTTCACCCTTAGCTACAGGGCTCATATGGTGACTTCAGCTGACTGCATATTTACCACATGAGGCACTTGAAGGTCTTTCATGAATTTTGCATTCCTGCAGAACTTCAGGAGCACTGTTAACATATTTTTTATGCCAAAACATTCCAAGTTAAGAATATGATATTTTCATCATCAAAGACTATAAACAAGACTATAAACACATGCTCATAATGTGACTTATTGAGATTGACATCATCAAGTCATTAAGACACATTATCAACACATGAAGACTATGATGACTCGTGAATGAGTCATCGCTTGTCATCATCAAAACTAGCTTTTCGTCATCAAAATCGTAGGGACACAACATTCTCCCCCTTTTTGATGATGACAACTATGAGTCATTATGAACAATGTAATCAAGATAGCATCACAGCATTAACACCACAGCAACTTCAAACACAGCAACTCCCCCTTAATGACACAACATCTCCCCCTTAATGACTCAGCAAATTCTCTCCCCCTTTGACATTAGCAAAAAATAAAGGAGTGAGAGGCCATCTTGAAATTTTTCAGAAATCAAAACCACAAGAGGAGATATGATGCAAAAATATTCAGAATCAAAGGCATAGCAGAGTAGTATCCAGGAGAAGATAATAGCCATACTTGCAACTGAATGATAGTCAGCTTAGATAACAGCTAAGGTGATGAGTGAGCAATGCTAGACAAGAGATGTTTAGACATGAATGAGATTAGAACAACTGATTCAGAAACCAATTAAGAAAAGGAATGAACATCACAGGAATAGGTGAGCAATTGTAATGGGTGAGAAATTGTAATGACAAACAGTTCAGACAAATAATGTGCAGACTTGAATGGGACCTTATCAAAAATAGCAGGGTCAGATCCCAATTGAGATAAGAGAAAATTCAATAAAGTAATCAAGTGTTGTTGGTTCCAAAGATTGCATCATCAATAGCAGTAGACACATAATCAAGGTCAGAGCAGATGTCATCTTGATAAGAGCGAGGAAAAAATTGTAATATGGATTGCAGTAGTGGTGAGAGACCAAAGCTTGTAGAATACCACATGATTATGTATAGTAGCAGACAAAGAATCAAACAATGAATTTCAGTAGAAGTGATAGACCATTCAACATTGCAACATCAGAATTTTGTGATGACAAAAATTTTTATGGAGTGCAAGAAGTCATTGCATAAAAAAATCACAATATGAACCATCATTCATTAGTTAAGCTTTCAATTTTCAGACTCTTCTGTTATATGATCTCTTATGATGCAACCCTTATTTTCTGCTTGGTTTAAGTATAATGAATTTAGAGTTTATCAATTAAACTCTTTGAATCATTTTGCACTCAGACTTAATAGAAATAAACCAAAGCTACATGTTTAGATCTTGTCTAACCTCCCTTAACATTACTCATTCAAAATCAATTACTCCCTTAGGAGTAACTAAAGATAAGTATTGAGATTAAACATATTTAACATAGCTAGTTTTTACCTCATGGTTACAACACTTTTTATGACCCTTTTGGTCATATTTTCATATTTTTTCTTTTTGGCTCATAATTTTCCTAAGAGCAATCAAGTATAGCCCACACCTTTTTACATAAGAATGCATGTTGTTTAGACGCCAGCACCCCTAGTTACTCAGTGACACTAACTATCTTGTTTCATTTTGAGTAGAGATAGCAAAGGCACCTCATGACATAGTTCACTTCATTTCTTTGATAAAGGATCTAGTTTCTCAGTGAACCCTTAGCCATTGCTCTACCTTGAGCATTTATTCATAATTTTGATCATGTGTTGTCCTTTGGAATTTATTCAGATTATGTTATGTTTATGAACAATACTTAATCCAAGTTTCTCAACCAAGGTTGCCATAAACCTTAATTTTTTAGATTTCAGGAGATTGCACGGGACACAACATGTGGAAATTGGTTGAGACCTATTAAGTTCTGAATCCATTTTTTTTCCAGGAAGTTCAAATTTTAAACTCTTGACTTCATTAGGCTTAAACTGACAGTTTTATTTATGGGTCATCATATGGTCTTATAAGAGAAGATTCCTTAATGTGATTTGCTCAAATTAATGAATTGGATGAACGGATTGGAATTATTCTGATACCAATTATGATTGAGTGACTTTTTAGTAAGGTTCAATAAGGAATACAGTTTTACAAGAATGATCAAACAGACCACTTTCAAGATTTAGCAAGAAGAACATGGATGTCAGTTTTTAGAATGATTGAAATCAATAGGAACGGACTCCTCTTGAGAAATGTAGGCTAAAGACCTTAAGAGAGACTCCCCCTTAGAGAATGCTGGAATATGAAAGCAAATATTCAGAGTTGAGGCATAAGAAAAGAGGTGACCAAGGATTTTTCAAGGAATAACCCTTTTCAGCAAATGTAGAAAGTTTGGAATCAGAAATGACTTGAATAAGTCATTCAATCTCAGATCTAGAGAGACATGGAGTGGGAAGAAATAAGAATAGATCAGAGAGATAAATTGTTCGGAATTTTCAGAGGAACCAAATGAAGTCAACTTGAATGATTCAAACAGAAGAGAGTATTTGCAATGTGCTGCAGAGAAGTCGACTTGTGCAATCTACAAGTCGGATTAAGAATTTCCAGAACATTTTTTATTTTTTATTATTGTGCATGGGAGAAATGCTAATCGGGGCATGAGACACTTTCTCCCCCTAACTAAATACAGATTATGCATGAAGGGAAATGCAAATTGATTGCATGAAACACTTGCTCCCCTTATCTAAATTCACTAGAATACCAACTTTAACATGAAGATCATGCAGGGAGTAAGATAACTCGACTCAAGAAAATTTATAGGACATTAAATGTAGGATTGACCCGTGGTACTTGGCGGAGAACTTGAGTTTGACAACCACCTCACGCTTAGTGAGAGCTTCCAGACATGCCTAACCTATCCTTCTGCAGATCACTATTTTATATACCATTGGGTTATGCATGAGAATGCATCATGAATGCAATGCATTTTCATATGACAATAGATTCATCAAGTTTTAGCATTTGATTCAGAGAATTATGTACATATGCAAGCACTAGCATGTGTTGGAATTTTATATAGCAAATTTTGAACTAAATGCAATTGTTCAATTGTTCAACATGGAAAAAAACTGATTTCAGATTTATGCACATGACAGTGCATGATTATGCAAGTGAATATAAGCAAACATGGAAGCATGTACAACACAAATCATATCAACTCTCCCTTAGTTATTCAACCTAGGATTCCAAATTAGCTTCACAAGCAACCCTTGGAACTTGGCAGAGCACTTTGGTTCGAAGACCACCTAACGCGTAGTGTGGGTTTCCAGACAGACATGATCTGTACTTCTCCCTACACCATCTTATATACCAAAGGGTGTTCATGCAGCCAACTTCAAAATCCCACAGCAAAAGCAGTTAAACATGAATTTCTTATTGATCAAAAATATGTTGTGCAGATTTAACAAGAAATGAGATTGAAACAGACAAATCAACAAAGATAGTGAATATAGAGATTGGGGTTTTACAAAACCAGGGTGCCTTGCTTATTTATTTAACACCCTTTATTTCCTTGCTCCAAGGCACTCTTGCAAAATAAACTCTCATTCTCTGTTCAAGGATACCTAAGATCTCTTGGGTCCAGAAAAGTTAGTTGCACCTCTCACTAGTACTGTCCGTGAATTCAATGCACACTGATCATCAAATTTCATAATAAAATAATCATTCATGACATGCCCTACCTTCCCACAATAATGACAATGACTAAAGGCATTCAAGTTCTTTTTCAGCAAATGTGCATGAAATTTCTATGGGTAGACTGGAGTTGTACCATTTCTGTCATGGAAATTGTGGTTCTTTTTTAAATGCCAACACTCCATGACTGTATGGCCGGTCTTTCTACAGTTATGGCAGAAATGTGGCTTTTTATTTGCAAACAACTTTGGCCTCCTTGGGCCAATGGACTTTCTGGAAGCCTTTAATTCATCCCTTTTTAGAGCAAAATATTCATGCATTGCATGACCAACCCGTCCATAGTAAAAGCACTTGATTGCTCTTTTCTGGACAACATAATTTTTAACATGACTCTTTCTACCATGCACATGAGAACTTTGAAATGAGCCCTTTTTATTTGAAAAAGTCTTTGAATTATCAAATCCATTTATTTTCCTGCATGCTGTTAAATCATCCTACTTCATGACATGGCAATCACGCAACAAATGACCAACTCTACCACAATGACATGAAATTTTCTTTTTGTGTGCATGTGCGTGTGTGTTAGCATTTTGTACAACATGCACAGTGGTAGTACGAGCAGGAGTGTTTTTGGGCTTTTTCTGCAAGCCATTATTCTATTTTAGTTTTTTAGTTTATTTTTTAGTTTTCTGAGCAGTGAGTTGAAATATTTGTGGATTTGATGCACCGATTGGCTCATAACTACACACAAATGACATGGAAAGTTTGTTTTCAAAGTTTTTCTTACTCACAGGGTTGTAACCCAACCCCTCTCTCTGAAAATTCACCTTGCTTCCTAGGAGTCTATCTAAGTTATCATTTCCCCCAACAAACATAGACAACAAATCATTAAGATCATTATTCTCACATTAGAGGGATGAGATGCTAAGTTCATAACTAGCCATTTCTTCCTCATAGCCTACCACTTTCTCATTCAGCATTTTATTGACAGATTTAAGGCTTTCAATCTCTTTTTCCAGATTTTCCAACTTCTCAGATTTTTCTTCATCTTATTTTCCTTTTTCAATGGAGAGCAGTCTATCAGATATGGTTATGTTCAATTGGTTGAGCTTTTCATTTTCCAGTTTCAATTTCTCAATTTCCTCAACATATTTCTCATCATTAGCCATTGAACTTAGTTTTTCTCTTTGTTCCTCTTCTACTTGTTCAAGTTCCAATTTCTTATCTGACAGATTTTTATTTTCTTCTCTCAAAGAGGCAATTAAGTCTTTCTGCCATTCAATATCAGAGTGAAGTGATTCATTCAATTCTTTGACAAATGAATAATTATTGTAGCCAAAATTATTAGAACATTTATTTTTCTGAAGTTCCACATTTACTACTCTAATAGCCTCAAATTTCTCAAAAATTAGTTTGTTCTCTTCTTTAAGTTTTTTGAATTTATCTTCATCTTCGCCAATGTATTTTCTGAGAACTCCATTTTTAGACTTCAATTTATCCAATTCTGAACTAACAGTGTCAAGATTTTTTAGTTGTTTTCTAAGACAATCATTTTCAATTTTCAGAACATCAACAACTTCATTTTCAGAACTAGTGTTGACAACATCATGCAATTTCTTTTTTAGTGTTTTATTTTTTTTTTAATTTTTCATTCATCTCAATCAACTCACCATAAGCATCTTCCCAATCTTATATAGAAAAATTTTCGAAGATAGAAGTTACCTGTTCATTCTCATTTTCTTCATAGCTTTGTACACCTTCAACCATGAAGCACTTATGTTGCTCTTCCTTCTTATGAATAGCAATTAGCTTGTCCCAGATTTCCTTTGCAGACCTGCAAGCAGTGACAAATGGAAATGTATTATGATCAATAGCACCTTTCAAGATATAGAGAGCTCTAAGATTTTCATTGTTTTTCATCCTATGAACATTGGACCATTTGGATATATTCTTAGGCAATTTATGTGGACCTTTAAAGATGAGGTTCTACAAGTTTGGATTGACTGAATTTACAAACGTGTACATGCTACCTAGCTAGAGGGAAAATTTTGAACCGTATAACACATACGGATGAACTGTGGAAGTCAATTTAGAGTTATAATCCATGATGCAAAAAAAATTCGAAAAGAAGAAACAACAGTAATAGCGCACCAAGATCTTTTCTCTACAGATCGTTAGATCTGAAACAGTTCAGAGACCTACTCTAATACCAATTGTTAGGTTCACTGCTAGGATCTAGAAGGGGGGTGAATAGATCCTACTAGAAGCTTATGCCCAATTAAAAAATTCTACACTACTTAAAATGAGAACCACCAATATAGCGGAAGGAACTTAGCCAATCACACAGTTCAAATAGCTACTATATCTCAGTATATCAAGCAAGGCATTCAGCTCATTTAACAACCTGTGAAGGGAGGAAGGAGACAAGGAGCAAACGTAGAAACAAACCCGCTGGACAGTAATTTTTAAGGTGGTTCGGTCTATAACCCACAGACCTACGTCCACCCCTCACTCAAACCAAGTGAGGCTTCCCTTGCAACTGCAAGACGTGGAGAACACTCCACTATAAATGTTGCCTAAAAGCTTTACCCGAGGGAGACAAATCCCTCACCCTGATCTTGCACCCTGCGAAGACTAGACCCACTGCTATAAGTAGTGATCGGAGGTACCAATCCTCCCTTCTTCTGCAAACACAGAAGGAACCATGAATAGCAACCCATTGCTCACAACCTAGAGGATCCAATCCTCTCTTCTTCGGCAAACAAAGAAGGATCCGGAGGAACAAACCTCAACGTTTTGGTTTCCCAGAACAACCCACGCACAGCGATGGACTATGTGCAACCACCTTGTGTGCACCAAGCACAACAAGGCAAAAATGAACTAAAGTAAATGGAAGAATGAAAAGGGAAAAAGAAAAATACAAGAAGAATAATGGAGCAGATAGTCAATGAACCACAAATGAGAAAACTCAAGGAATGTAGCTTCAAACGAAGCCTTTGACTATAATTCCCAAGGATTTGTCTACTTCAGCTGGCAATCTCCCTTCTTCCCACTCTTTCTTCTGAATTGAGTGACTTCTCTCTCTCTCTTGAGTTCTTCTTGCTCTTCTCACTCTCTTTCTCTTTTGCTCTCTCCTTCCAATAGAAATGAGCTCACCTATCTCTCGTGTTTCCTACTCGATCTAACTCTCTTCGAAGGCACTTCTCTTCTTCTGCTTCTATATCCCCCCTTTTCTAATCGCAAGGAAGACCGGTATATATAGCAGAAGACACCAAATATCTTTATCCAGAAATAATGGTTCCAAATCTTTTGGCGGGAATGTGTAGAACAGGGGCTCCGAAAATCTTTTGGGTAATAGAGATTAATTTTCCCATTTGTCCACGTGGCAGGAGCCTCAGAAATGTGCCAAGTGTCCTAGGATTATGTGCCAAGACATTTCCCTTCGAACTCAGGTGTGAAGCTTCCCTTTCTCACGAACCGAGCTATTTTTTAGCCTTACCAAGCTATTTTACAACCTTGTTGCACATTTGTTGCCTCTACCGTGTATTTGTCACCCTTAGTAGCCTGAGCCATCGCCTTTAGGCTTTCTTCCTTTTCCTTGAGTCGTCACCCAATGTAGTTGTCACCGCTGTTGAGTTATTTGTCACCCTTAGAGTGCTATTTGTCACCGCTACTGAGCTATTTGTCACTTCTAACAGAAGTTTCTTATTTTCTATGCAAAACCTGCTATCTAGTTGACTCTACATGGGCTTGGAGTCAACTCTCCTTCTTCCATTCTCTTGATTACTCGACTGACATGAACTTGGATCATCATTCAACATCCTTAGTTCACATTTGTGGTTCCATATCACCGTGTATGAATATTTTCCTAAATCCTTGCATGCTTGCATGTATTTAGTTTATAAAATCATTTCTTCTCTGTTCGAAGGCTTCACCTCCTTCATAAATAACAATACAGTAATTTTATTCATATGTGATTCATGTCATACGCTAAGGGGGAAAATTTGATTCCGACCATGCATATATTTAGGGGGAGTCATAACTATGTTTTGAAATTTTCATTTTATACATGCAAAACATTACCCCCACACTTTGCACACAATGAATTTAATGACTTTAATTGATACGGATTTGAGAAATTCTTTCCATCACTTTAAAGGGAATTTGAATCTCTTCATAGACATTAAAGAGTAATTATATGGAAAAAGTTATCTACCCCACATTAATCAAATAAGTCGAATGTCAAACCTAGTAGCCGGGAATCCCCACTGAAATAAATGAGGAAACTCGAGCCGAACGGTGAAGTAAAAATCCACAAGAAAAATCAAAATGTGTGACCAATCCAAGTAGCCGGGAATCCCCATTGAGACATATGAGGAGACTCTCGCCGAATGGTGAAGTCCATTAAAAGGAAAATAAAAAATGGGTTTGTGCGAAGCTACCGATAGTTGAGGATCTAAAGTGGAAGTGTAGAGAGGAGATTACCTTATAGTGTTCTTAAGAAAATTTAAATATCCATATATTTTGAAGCTCATTATTCATTGTATCACATTTCACTTTTGGGTATCCTTGTGATGTATGTATTATATGAATTTATTTACATTTATGGTTTATACAGTACTTTAAGTAATGAATACACAAATCTCTTGGTTATGCTTCAACTCATACATTTTAAAATTGAATCACTTATTTTTTTTCTTAACCCGTGCCCATTTTAGGGGAAGTTACTATTAGTACTATTTATGTGCATGATAGTTGTGCTTGTGTGCCTGCCTGTTCATAAATTCCCCATTGATCTTGTTGTTGTTGATAACAAATGGGGGAAAAAGTAAAGGTGCTCATTTTCATCTTGATATATCATGTGCATAGTCCTTTCAAGATAGCAATAGTGCTCACTTTGGCACCTCATGTGCATAGGTAGAATATGTTGAAGGTCATGGTGTGCATATCTACATATTTGGCATTTTTAGCATTCATACTATGCATACTTTGAACTACATCATTTTGAACACTTCATCTTGCACGTGTCTTTAGGCCTCACATGTTCATATCATTTCTAATAACCCCATTGTCAGTCGTTCTTTGTTGATGACAAAAAGGGGGAGAATTGGTTTGTGTGCTTAATGGGGGAGAATAGGTTTGATTGCTTAGAATAGGTTTGATTGCTTAATGCTTCATGCCTACATTGAGTGAAATGCTTGCTTAAGATCTGATTGCTTAATGCTTAATGCCTACATTGAGTGAAATGCTTAGTTGTGATGATTGTAAAACTGTTCACACTGTTCATTGAATGGAATGCTTGTACTCTATCTTTTGGAACTCTCGCACACATCATTTTGTCATCATTAAAAAGCGGGAGATTGTTGCATCCCCTAGTTGATTTTGGTGCTTGGGTTTTAATGATAAGAAACCGAGTGTGCTTGTGTGTGTTTTATCGAGCAACATGTTTGCAACATGTTTAATGAGTTAAATGATGGCTTCAAGGATCAAACTTGGAAGTCAAATGAATGTTTGGTGATTGAGGAACTTATGCTTTAATTATCTTGACTTGCATGATCAAAATCCATGGTTTACACTTGGAACTCAAAGGAATGGGGTAATGAGTAATTTCAATGTCCAAGATTCAAAATAAGTGGTAAATCATTTACTATTCTCAAGAACCATTGGTAAGACCTTAATCTTCTCAAAATCATTCAAATGGTTTATGATGGGTTAGTTGGTTTGGTTTGACTGAATGTGTCGACCCTATTCCACTTATGTGTTCACCTCTCCATGTGTTTTCAAGCCATTTCATGCATTTTTTCCTTCAGTGGAGTGTACCCCATCCCATGCTTGCGTCGACCCTTCTATGTTTTATGCACTTCTTTCATTTGGGCTGTTGAAGGTTTATGTGTATTTGATTGAATACATTAAACTTGATAAATGTGATTTGAATGGTGTTCATACTTTAGTCAAATGCTTGGCTAATTGCTCTTGTTTTTGGTTGAGGAAAATTGAGTTTTGCTTATGCTTACATGTATATTCTTCATGGTTATAAAGGCTCACAATGTGCTTAAGGATTTCACAAAAGTCCTGAAGCAAATTGCTTGAATGATGCTCATTCATTGAAGGGATGCATGGTTATATGGCATCATGTGTTAGTGGTGGAATGTGTGCTTAAAAGAGGCTTAAATCTCTTTGTTCATACCCTGTAGGAGAGGAGTTGACCCCAGGGGTCGACCCCCATAGCACTGGCTGCTGGTTTTGGTTTTTCCAATACAAGTCAATGTGCATAGAGTGCTTGAAATGCATATTTGATAAAGCTGTGATTCTTTGAATACAAGTCCTTTTTGTTTGAATTCAAATTCCATATTGAGATTCTTGCTTGACTTCATGTTAAATATTGTAATGGAAGCTACATAGGCTAGAAATGTTTGATTTGCAATTCAAAACATTTTCCTCATGGGGCGGTTTAGCTTCTATTTCATTTGCACATAGCATCGACCCATCAAAGGATGGAGTCAACCCCATGCTTGCTTAGCATCAAACAAATGTATGTTCATGCATGTTCTTCATATGACTATTGAGCTAGTGTTCTAAACTTCATGTCTAACTTGGTGAAATTAGTTCTTGATGTTGGAAATGGGTTTGAGAATGTTTAATAGGCTCCCAAGACATCAAGAGTTTGATCAAACATAAGGTGGCATCAATGTATATGAAAATTCACTAATTTCACATTGTTTTTTTGTTTTGTAGGTTTTTTGGTTGAGTAATGCAGAGGAACGGTCGTCCTAAATAGACAGGATGAAACATGTTCAAGACAGAAATCGACTTGTTGTTTAAGTGGCCTACTCTGTCCAGTTTGGTCGACCAAACTACATGGGTCGGTCGACCGACTTCGGAGGGCGCTTCAGATCCGGCTTGGCGAATCTCATTCAAAACTTATGAAACCCAATCCGAATGGGACCTATTTTTACCACTTTACCCTTAGGGTTCTAATACACATATGTGAGGAGTTTTGCAAGGGTTTTGTTAGGGCTATATGGGTCTTATACACTCTCTTTTATATATATACACATGAGCTACGAATTTAGAAGAGAGAACCCTAAGGTGCTTATGTTTTCTATCTTGTAGGAGAAGAAATGAGAGAAAAGAAGAAAGAGCTCAAGAGCAGAGGATTTCATCTCTTCCAAGGCATTTCTAGAGCTAGTGCAACAAGAGAAAGTGGAGCGGATTGAAGAGAGGATCGAGAGGACCCTGAAATCACCATCATCCGACTACAAATCAAGAAGAACTTGAACATTCCTAGAAGGGGGAGCTTTACTCTTGATGGATTTTATTTGGTTCAGTCTTTAGAACATGCTTTAGGTTTATTGTATTTATCTGTGCACACTTTGCTCATTTCTTAAAGGATATTATGTGTGTGTGTGACCGGTTGTATATGGCCGTGTGTGTTTTCTGCTGCGACTGCTGCAGCGTGTGTGTGTTTGGGGTTATACCCCGTGTGTGCAGGGTCTGTCTTGCGTGTGTGTGTTGGGGCATGTCACCGTGTGTGTAGGCATCATCCTGCGTGTGTGTTGGAGCTTGGCTTCGTGTTGGGGAGTTATCCCCGTGCTGGTTTTCCTGTGAGTGATGCCTCACCGGTTTGTTGAGGGGTGGACGTAGGGAGCCCGTCGTGGTCCCGAACCACCTTAAAATCCTTGTGTCTTGTGGTTTGCCTTGTGATTGTGTGTTTAATTGCTTATTCTTTCTGTCTTGATCGAGTGAGCTTGGTGAGATTGAGAGAACTTAATTTACTCTGTTTAGTTCATTTTCATCAATCTCATTAAACGTGTTAATTGTGAAAAGAATGCTTTAAATTTGCCATATAGCTTGGGGGACAATTCAACCCCCCCTTCTTATCTACTCACTAACTGGGCCAACAATTGGTATCGGAGCCACAACTCTATTTTCTTGCGGTCTAACGACCTATAGAGAGATCCCTATCAGCGAGTTTCTTGAGCAACATGTCTGGTAGTTGTTTGTTTACACTTTCTCCTCGTTATAATGATAATAACTACATTTCTTGGAGAAATAATATGTGTGCCTATCTTGGTTTAAATGAACATTAAATATGGGAAGTTATATGTGAAGGTCAACCTGAACTTTCAGCAAATGAAACAAAATGGAATGATAAGCACACAAAGAAAAATGATGTTAATGTTAAGGCTTTGAATATTTTAAGGAATAACATAAAGTCTGATGTTCTTTCCCGAATTTCTTCTTGCAGGTCAGCCAGAGATTTATGGGATTAGCTGGCGATGTATGAAGCAAATGAAAAGACATTGCAAGATAGATCACCATCAATGGCTCGTGGTGAGGAAAGCTCAAGTTAGGTAAATTCTGACTCTGAAGAACTCTCAATTGATGAATGGCAATCAACATATGCTGAAATGCATGACAGATGTAAGAAATACAAATCTGAAAACAAGAAACTAAAAAAGAAAAGTTCTGAAGTCAGAAAATGAATTCTTAGAAAGCCAAAATGATTTTATGGAATCTAAAATAGATTCGCTTGAAGAAGAAATTTTTGACATGAGTAATGAAGATGCTTTGATTGAAAATTCTTACAACTCTCTTGCATGTGAAAAAGATTGTCATGATTTACGTGAACAAAATAAATTCTTGTTGTCTAAAATTTTCATGCTTGAGAAAAATGAAGAATGCCTTAAGAATAAGCTAGCTTCTCTATCGGATGATGAAAAGATGTTTGAAAAATTGCTTGATACAGAAATTGAGAGAAAGAGCATCATGATTGAAAACGAAGATCTTAAAAAGAAAAATGGTGCTATGCTAATTCAGAATTCCTTGCTTTAGAGTAGATTGAAAAGTCTTGATAGGATTGAAAAAGAGAATTCGTTGTTAAACTGTGAGAATGAACAGTTGCATGCAAAGATTTCAAAGCTTGATGAAACTAAAAAAGTCCTTGAAAAGCTAACTGAAAAATTGCATTCTATAAATGCTAAAACTAGAAAGTCATGAAGGAGAATGCAAACTTCAAATCTGTGAATTGTTTGTTTAATCATAAAGTGTGCGCATGCGAAGAAGAAATGACAAGCGCTGAACTACACATTTCTGCTCTGGAAGAAGAAGTGCAAAACTTAAAAGATAATTTGACTAGATTTGTCAAAGGAAAAGAAAATTTGGATAAAGTGTTGGGTGTTAAAATGAATTTTTAAAAAGAGGGTCTTGGATACACCCCTGCTAAAGAAATGGGATTTGATTGTAAGTTGAAAACCTCAATTGTTCATGCTTCCGATATTCCCAGCACTTCCAAAGCATCTCCTCCTATTACACAAATCAAAATTTCTAAAAGAACCTTGAGAAGAAGAAAAATGTCAACACAAAGCTCACAATGCAAAATAGATTTCAAAAAGTTCAAGGTGGGCAGAAAATGAAAACTAATGCTGAATGTTTTTATTGTGGAATGTATGGCCATGTCATGGATGATTGTGATGTCATGAAAAAAGATGACCAATGTGCATGCAAAGATAAATATGCTTTCAAGGGACAAAGAAATATTTATTATCTTTATTCTGGTAAACTTGGCCATATGATGGAAAATTACTTTGTGAAGCAACATGATGATTTTCATGCTATGAATGTTAAATCTGATTTTCAAAGAAAATTCAATGATAAACATATTTTTCATGCTCAAAGATTTTCATCTTATAAGGGAAAGTTCTATGCAAAAAATCATGCTCATAATGAAAAATCTTTCGGTAGAACTACTTCTCCTTGTTGTTTTCACAGTGGAAAGTATGGGCATGTTATGAAAAATTATTGGTCAAAGAAAAATCATGATTTTCCTGCTTCTAGGATGAATGCTAAGTTTAATTTTGCTAAATCTAGACCTTTTGCAAATAAGAGATGGAATCTTTCATAAAACTCCTTTGCTCATAAAAGGAAGTATTTTTCTAGAGCTACTCCTCCTCGTTGTTTTTATTGTGGATACTATGGACATGTGCTTGAGGATTGCAGGATCATGAAAAATGATGACATGGAGGCAATAAAAAAGAAGAAGAATGTGTTTGCCAAAAATGCTACTAACCTCTAGGGACCCAAGAAGGCTTGGGTACCTAAACCTGTCAAATGAGTTGGCTTTTATGTAGGTGTGTCTTGAGGTAAATAGAGAATAAATGGGTTCCAGTAAAAAGGAACAAGGCACACTCATCTGGTAAAACCTTGACCTTGTTTACCCTTATTGTCAAACTTGGTGATTTTGATGTTTTCCTTCTACCACTCTTTTATGTTTTAATTGCATTTCTTCACAAGCCATATGAAATCTCATTGTATGAATATTTGGCATATCAAATGGTATTATGTGAAATGATAAATTAAGTCTGTCAGGAAGCTAACACTATGCGAGAGTTAGATCCTTGGATCAAAACCTCCGCCAAATACTAAAATTCAGAAACTCAATTGTTTGGCTTATGAGGAATCATGTATTTTGAATGAAATCAATTTACCTTTGATTTGCATAGCTTTCAAATTGAATCTAAAAAATTTTCTCTTTTAAGAATGCAAAAATTTCTAAAATGTGGAATTGTTCGCTTACTGCTGCAAAAATATTTTTGAATGATCATGGCTTAGTTTCATCTCAATGACTTTGTGTGGTTGCTTTGCAAAGGTCATAAGCTGCTTAATGTGTCAAAATCCTCCTCTTGTCAATAGATATTCAAATACTTGTCTTACTCAGTTAACATGTTCGATTTGAGTTTTCAGGGAGAGGCTGAAATGAAAGTTGGACATTTGATCATGCGTATCAAAGTGTATTTTGCACATTCATACATATAGGGCATATCATGTTCAAACTGAAGCTCATATATCATGCAAAACTACTTTTGAATGATCATGGTTGAACATTTGGATTCTAAAGAATATGATTCGTCATGATGAAGTCTAAAATAAAATGCTCATGGTTCAGTTCTAGATTTAATGAAAATTCATCTCATGCATTTATTGGTTTCATGCTTACTTGAATGTTCTAGACTGCACAATTTGTAGATAAGGTCAAGACTTCATATAGACTGAAATTCTGCATAAAAAGATTGCATTGGCATTTTTGCATATCATTCACAGATTTTGCATATATTGTGAATTTTAGTCTCATGCATACTATGATTCATTAACGCTTGAATGTCATGATCATCTGAACATACACATAAAAATGTATATTGCATATTCATGAATATAGGGCGTAGCATGCATTTGAAACATAACAAGAGTTTGGGCTTTGCTAGTTCATCAATAAGAAACTTCATGATATTTCATTGATGCTTTTGCTTATCATTCACACTTTTGTATATACTAGCATCTGTAGGTTGCATAGTTTGACTCATGTGTGGTTCCATATCACCTTGCATGAATGTTTTCCTAAATCCTTGCATGCTTGCATGTATTTAGTTTACAAAACCATTTTCTATATATTCTAAGGCTTCACCTCCTTCATAAATAACAATACAATGATTTTGTTCATATGTGATTCATGTCATACACTAAGGGGGAGGATTTGATTCCGATCATGCATACATTTACGGGGAGTCATAACTATGTTTTGACAAATTCATTTTTATACATGCAAAACATTACCCCCACACTTTGCACATAATGAATTGAATGGCTTTAATTGATAAGGATTTGAGAAATTCTTTCCATCACTTTAAAGGAAACTTGAATCTCCACATAGACATTAAAGAGTAATCGTGAAGAAAAAGCTGCCTACCCCACATTAATCAATAAGTGGAATGTTGAACCTAGTAGTCGGGTATCCCCACTGAAATAAATGAGGAAACTCACGCCGAACGGTGAAGTAAAAATCTACAAGAAAAATTAAAATGTGTGACGAATCCAAGTAGCCGAGAATCCCCATTGAGACATATGAGGAGACTCGCGCCGAACGGTGAAGTCCAAGAAAAAAAATATAAAATGGGGTTGTGCGAAGCTATCGATAGTCGAGGATCTAAAGTAGAATTGTAGAGAGAAGATTACCTTCTAGTGTTCTTAAAAAAATCTGAATATTCATATATTTTGAAGCTCATTATTCATTGCATCACATTTCACTTTTGGGTATCCTTGTGATGTATGTATTCTATGAATTTTATTACATTCATGCTTTATGTAGTACTTTAAGTTATGATTGCACAACTCTCTTGGTTATGCTTCATGTCTTACATTTTGAAATTGAATCACTTACTTTTTTCTTAACCCGTGCCCCATTCAGGGGGAGTTACTATTGACACTATTTGTGTGCATGATAGTTGTGCTTGTGTGCTTGCCCGTTCATAAATTCCCCATTGATCTTGTTGTTGTTGATAGCAAATGGTAGGAAGAGTAAATGTGCTCATTTTCATCTTGATATATCATGTGCATAGTCCTTTCAAAATAGCGATAGTGCTCACTTTGGCACCTCATGTGCATAGGTAGAATAGGTTGATGGTCATGCTGTGCATATCTACATATTTGGCATTTTTAGCATTCATATAGTGCATACTTTGAACTACATCATTTTGAACACTTCATCTTGCACATATCTTAAGGCCTCACATGTTCTTATAATTTCTAATAACCCCATTGTCAGTCGTTCTTTGTTGATGAGAAAAAGGGGGAGAATTGGTTTGTATGCTTAATGGGGGAGAATAGGTTTGATTGCTTAATGCTTAATGCCTACATTGAGTGAAATGCTTGGTTAAGATTTGATTGCTTAATGCTTAATGCCTACATTGAGTGAAATTCGTAGTTAAGATGATTGCAAAACTGTTCACACTGAAAACTGTTCACACTGTTCACTGAATGGAATGCGTCTACTATATTTTGGAACTCTCGCACACATCATTTTGTCATCATCAAAAAGGGGGAGATTCTTGCATCCCCTAGTTGATTTTGGTGCTTGGATTTTAATGATAACAAACCGAGTGTGCTTGTGTGTGTTTCATTGTGTAACATATTTACAACTTGTTTAATGAGTTAAATGATGGCTTCAAGGATCAAACTTGGAGGTCAAATGAATGCTTGGTAATTGATGAACTTCTGCTTTGATTATCTTGACTTTCATGATCAAAATTCATGGTTTACACTTGGAACTTAAAGGAATGCGTCAATGAGTAATTTCATTGTCCAAGATTCAAAATAAGTGGTAAATCATTTACTATTCTCAAGAACCACTGGTAAGGCATTAACCTTCTCAAAATCTTTCAAATGGTTTATGATGGGATAGTTGGTCATAGGTGTCGACATTGAGTGTCGACACCCTCTTGGAGTTGGTCTGTTTTGACTGAATGCATCGACCCTACTCCACTTATGGGTCGACCTGTCCATGTGTCTTCAAGCCATTTCCTGCATTTTTTCCTTCAGTGGAGTTGACCCCATCCCATGCTTGCGTCGACCCTTCTATGTTTTATGCACTTCTATCATTTGGGCTATTGATGGTTTATGTGTATTGGATTGAATACATTAAACTTGATAAATGTGATTTGAATGGTGTTCATACTTTAGTCAAATGCTTGGCTAATTGCTCTTGTTTTTGGTTGAGGAAAATTGAGTTTTGCTTGTGCTTACATGTATATTCTTCATAGTTATAAAGGCTCACAATCTGCTTAAGTATTTTACAAAAGTCCTGAAGCAAATTGCTTGAATGTTGCTCATTCATTCTAGGGATCAATGGTTATATTGTACCATGTGTTAGTGGTGGAATGTGTGCTTAAAAGAGGCTTAAATCTCTTTGTTCATATCTTGTAGGAGAGGAGTCGACCCTAGGGGTTGACCCCCTTAGCACTGGGTGCTGGTTTTATTTTTTCCAATACAAGTCAATGTGCATTGAATGCTTGAAATGCATATTTGATAAAGCTATGATTGTGAAAGTCCTTTTTGTATGAATTCAAATTCCATATTGAGATCATAGTTGTGGGGTTGATTTTGTTCTAGCTTGAACTTCATGTTAAATCTTGTAATGGAAGCTACATAAGCTAGAAATGTATGATTTGCAATTCAAACCATTTTCCTCATGGGGCTGTTGAGGTTCTATTTCATTTTCACATAGCATCGGCCCATCAAAGGATGGAGTCGACCCCATGCTTGCTTAGCATCAAACAAATGTATGTTCATGCATGTTCTTCAGATGACTCTTGAGCTAGTGTTCTAAACTTCATGAGTAACTTGGTGAAATTAGTTATTGATGTTGGAAATGGGTTTGAGAATGTTTAATAGCCTCCCAAGAGATCAAGAGTTTGATCAAACATAAGGTGGCATCAATGTATATGAAAATATACTAATTTCACTTTGTTTTTCTATTTTGTAGGTTTTTCGATCAACCAAAGCAGAGGAACGGCCGACCTAAATAGCCAGGATGAAACCTATTCAAGACAGAAGTCGACATGCTATTTTAGTGGCTGACTCTATCTAGTTTGGTCAACCGAACTACATGGGTCAGTCGACCAGCTTCGGATGGCGCTCCGGATCTGGCTTGGCGAATCTCATTCAAAACTCATGAAACCCAATCCAAATGGACCCTATTTTTACCCCTTTTTCCTTAGGTTTCTAATACACATATGTGAGGGGTTTTGCAAGGGTTTTGTGATGGCTATATGGGTCTTATGCAGTCTCTTTTATATATATACACATGAGCTACGAATTTAAAAGAGAGAACCCTAATGTGCTTATGTTTTCTATCTTGTAAGAGAAGAAAGGGTAGAAAGGAAGAAAGAGCACAAGAGCAGAGGATTTCATCTCTTCCAAGGCATTTCTGGAGCTAGTGCAAGAAGAGAAAGTGGAGCGGATTGAAGAGAGGATCGAGAGGATGCTAAAATCGCCATCATCCGACTACGAATCAAGAAGAACCTGAACATTCCTAGAAGGGTGAGCTTTACTCTTGGTAGATTTTATTTGGTTCAATCTTTAGAACATGCTTTAGGTTTATTGTATTTATCTGTACACACTTTGCTCATTTTTGAAAGGATATTCTATGTGTGTGTGACCGTTTGCATACAGCCGTGTGTGTTTTGTGCTGCGACTATTGTAGCGCGTGTGTGTGTGTTGTTGATCCGGTCATCAGATAATTTTGGAGACTCCGTCTCCGTGTGTATTTGGGGTTGTACCCCATGTGTGCAGGGTCTGTCCTGCGTGTATGTGTTGGGGTGTGTCCCCGTGTGTGCGGGCATCATCCTATGTTTGTGTTGGAGCTTGGCTCCATCTTGGGGAGTTATCCCCGTGCTGATTTTCTAGCGAGTGAAGCCACACCGGTTTGGTGAGGAGTGACGTAGGGAGCCCATCATGGTCCCGAACCACTTTAAAATGCTTGTGTCTTGTAGTTTGGCTTGTGATTGTGTGTTTAATCGCTCATTCTTTCTGTCTTGATTGAGTGAGCTCGTTGAGATTGAGAGAACTTAATTTACTCTTTTTAGTTCTTTTTCATCAATCTCATTAAACGTGTTAATTATGAAATGAAAGCTTTAAATTTGCCATATCGGTTGGGGGATAATTCAACCCCCCCTTCTTATCTACTCGCTAATAGGGCCAACAGCTCCGTATAAGGTATTGTATGGGCGACCGTGCCGAACTCCACTCGATTGATTTGAGGTCGGTGAGTGAGTCATGATAAGGCTTGAATTGGTGCAGCAGTGTTTCGAGGTCGTGCACATAGTTAGGCAAAAGTTACCGGCAGTGCAGAGTCGGCAAAACAGTTATGCGGACCGGAGAAGGTAACCCCTTAGCTTTGTTGTGGGCGACCTGGTGTTCTTGAGGGTCTCCCCTATGAAGGGGGTGATGCATTTTTGCCGGGGTAGGAAGTTGAGTCCCCGCTACATTGGCCCATTTCCCATTGTCGAGCGCATCAGCGAGGTGGCATATAGGTTGCAGCTATCCCCAGAGTTGGCGGCTGTGCATGATGTGTTCCATGTGTCGATGCTCCGGAGGTAAATGTCGGATGGTTCCCATGTCCTGGAGCATTCCGTGTGGCCTGAGGTTACCCCAGACCTATCTCTCCTGGAGTATCCTATTTGTATTGAGGATTGGTGTGAGCAATGCCTGCGGAACAAGGTTATTCCCCTATTTAAGGTGGTTTGGTAGTGTCACTCAGGAGGTGAGGCATCTTAGCAGTGAGAAAATGAGATGCGGCAACAGTTCCCCTACCTGTTCGAGTAAGTTTCTTCCCTCATTAGCCATGTTCTATCTTAATTTTGAGGATAAAATTTTTATAAGGGGGGAGGACAGTAACACCGCTAGATTTTAGGATCCTTTTTTTTCAAGAGTTCATATTTATTTTTGTGGATAAATTATTTTTTAAATGTTGGGATTCAGATTCCGTTCAAATCGTGGCTTTTTGGAATTTGTCCATGGGTGCTTGGCCTTATATGTAATAGAATAGGGCATATTTATAACTTTGGTTTTTTTGGGGTTTTGGGGAAATCCCAAAACCTTTTCATTTTCCCGTTAAACCTGACCTCTCGCTCCTCTCTCTCCTCGTTCTTCCCCTTCCGCTCCGATCATGAGGCTCCCATCCTTTCCACTCCGGTTGCAAACGGCGAGCACAAGAGAGGATCAATCGATGACGACGGTGGGCTGGGCAGAGCCTGGGTTTGAGGCAGAAGAGACTCGTGCGTGCACGTGCGGGGTCGGGGGTTTCGTGTGCTGGTTTAAGATAAGGCAATTCTGGCCCGGTTTGAAGGTGCCATTTGAGGTTTGAAGCTTCACCGAGGTTGGGGGATGGATCCCTAGCTCCCCTCTCGTATTTCTTTCCGATCGGTGGCGATTTGGGCGAGAGAGTGGGGTGCATTGTGTTTTTGGGGTAAAATGCCATGTTTGGGGATGTGAGTTTGAATTGGCCTATGTAATACCTTGGACCCTTCAGATCGGAATCCGAGAGCTTTCGGAGTGCCTTTGCGAGTCCTGAATAGTGTTTTACGATCCACTCAGATTGTTCCCCTGTATAACATGCGGAATCCTATGGAGATTGAACCGTCGAGTTTTGAGACTCCGGGACACTGCAGATGCGTTGTGCTCATTCCGAGGATTGCGGAGACTATTTTTTCATATTTTTGTAATTCATGGAATTTTTGTCCAAAAATTAGATTTCATAAATATTTCTATTTTCTTTTCTATTTAACCCTCACTCTCTCCTCTCTCCTCTCACATTCTCTCAATTTCTCTCCCTCCGTTCTCTGTCCTCTCCCCCGGGGCATACAATTGTGGAAAAGCTGGACGAGTTGGTGATGGCGTGGAGCTGACGTGGTGGTGATGGTGCGAGAATCGGAGCGTGGCGTAGGCGCGATCTAGAGCGTGGGTTCGAAGCTGGCGTGGTTTGTTCATGTGATTGCTCTCAACGTGGTTTGGCCATTTTGGCACGCAAGATCTTCGGTGGAGGTAGGGGGATGGATACCCTACCGATTTCTTACTTTCTGTCGTGATTTGGAGCCGAACGGTGTGAGTTTGAGCGGGTTTTCCTGCTTTACAGGTGAAATCATGTTTCGGGGGTGTGAGTTGAGATCACCGTTCCAGGCGATAATTTTTAGTTTAAATGGTATCATTTGAACCCCTGGCATGTTGGGATTCGATTCCCGCCAGTTTAACTCCGTTTGGTTGTGATTTGGGGCCGGTATGAGCCCGTTTGTCCATGTGACTCATTTTGGGTTGATTCGTAGGAATCATCTGTTTTCAACCGTTTTGTGGTTGGTTTGATCCCTTCCGGCTTGTGGAAGGTTGATATTGACTTTAGGTATGTTTCCCTGTCATTTTGGGACGATTCGGGAGTGGAAACATCGTGTTTTGAGCCTTCCTACGATTTTCCCACCGATTGGAAGTGGCTGTCACACCAGGAACTGCTACTTGGAGAAACCATCCAAGGAGGACCGCTATCTGGCTCTTAAAGGATTCTATGTCGGTTCAAGGTAGCGGTCTTTCTCCCGACTGCAACTTGGTAGTAGCGGCCCTAGGGTGACCGCTATTTGGCTTTCTAAGTCGGTTAGGCCCGTGAGTCGGTTCTCAAGTAGCGGCCTTGCGACTGACCATTTCCTGAGGATAGCGGTCAGGCGACGACTGCCACTTGTTTGACTTATCGTGCTTTTTCTAGAAGCTTTCGTGGCTGTTTGGAGATGGCAGACTGGCCATGACCGTCAGCTTCAAGAGAAGGCCTTGTGAGGACCACAACTTGTTAGTAGCGGCCCTGAGCAAACCGTGTCCTGCCTGTTCAACCGTTCAAGTAGCGGCCAGGGTTAAGACAGCTATTTGTCTGGGTTGTTTAGTAGCGGCCGGAGAGATGCCTGCCACTTGCCCAGAGTGTTCTTTCGCATTGGTTTGGCCTTCAGTTATTTTGGCTTTGACCCCTTGGTTATCCCATTGTTCCGTGGATGTCTTGGACGTCCTATGAGGGCTGTGACCATGTTATAGGGTGTCTAGGAGTGCCATTGTATCGAGCAGTATTCCATGTCATTTTGAGGGTCATTATGGTTTCCGGCCAACCCGGTTGTGACCAGTGGTTGACACGTGACCTCGTGAGTGTCTCGGTTATCCCGTGGGGATCGAGACTGGTTTTCGACGCTTGGAGGTATTGCTTTACCTCGATTTGCATGTCCATGTCATTTGAGGGTTTTGGTGATCCCTCATGTTCCATGTTTCGTGTTCTGCGGAATTGTGAGTTCATTGAACAGCTGAGAGGCCGAGGACTTTCGATTGATGTGGATCTGGCTGTTGTGTGCCGCTTCCATATGATTTATTGAGAATTGACTTAGGGACTAGGCTGATTAGCGGCGTGTTACCGCTTTGTGCTACGATCTTGACCTGAGTCTTGTGACTCAAGGATCGTTGTGTTAGTAGGTCTAGTTGTCTGTCCTGAGTCTGGCGATAGTTCTATGTGTCGCCTTGTGCTTCGTGGTACTTGCGAGGGGTACGTGCGTGACCTATCCGCACTTCGCTATTTTGAGTCTCTGTGTCTAGTGAGCCTCCACTAGTCATAGCCTGACGACACTTTTCGTATGTCTGCACACATGGGAGTGGTGGCGAGGCGTGTTCCCGATGGAGACGGTTTGTAGGATGGTTGCCATGGGCCCTTTTGTCTTGTCGTGAGAGTCCTACGGGAGGGGAAAACTAGCTAGAGGTCTAGCTCAAGATATTGAGCTTGTGTGTGCACACGTGGTCGGGGGCGTTGGACGAGCGTCGACGGGTGTGACCCTGACTAGTCACTCGTTACAATTGTTCCTTGGTTCTGGATCAGTGTCTCAGTCACCGCGTTCGAGGCGAGTGGGAGACGCTTGAGGTGTAGTGTAAGACATCAGTTGATACATCTGGCTTTTCTTCTAGTGAGGAGGTGCTCCTGTCACATGATGCTTGACTCTTGTGACTTGTGGCTTTTGTGACTATTTTCCTTCACTGTTGACATGACTTGCTGGGTAGTCTACGTTCGGCTTTACCCGAGGTTAGTGTAGCGTACACGATGGTGAGATGGTGTATGTGTTGGTGCATTTAGACCGTGTGGTCTTGACTTGGGCTTTTGTCTCTGAGGACGAGCCTACACGACTAAGGTGTCGTGATGTGTTCTGGCTGTGTAGCCAGAGTTTCAGGATATCGGTTCGGTGATTCCCGACTGTGAGTACGAGAATTGGTGTTCTACCAATAGGATTAGTTTGGAGGGCCTAGGTTCTAGCGGCTGCCATGTTTTGTTCAGTATGGCTTTCCTCTTTACTTTTACTGTTGTTCCTACTCCAGCTGTTACTGCTCTGCTATTGTTGTTTAGCACTGTTGTTACTGCGTTCGTTTCATGATAGGGATCTGCAGGACCCCTACTAAGTAAGTGATATGAGGCTCACCCCTGACTTTTCAGGTGTAGCTATTCTTCCTAATGCTTTGGAGGTGCAGTAAAGTGGTTCCTTGTTGCCAGCGTTAGCCAGTGTCGAGCTTCCCCCGACTTGAGAGTACGTTCTCTTTCCTATTGTATTATACTTTAGTTGGACTAGACTCTGCTAGCTCTGTAGTTTAATAGAAAATGTAATTTTATTTCTGCTAGTTTAGCAATTCTGATCATAGTAATTAATTTTTTACTACTTTATCTAGAAGTTCAATATACTTACACACTCCTTTCTTTCCCTTCGGAGCTTTCCCGCTATTAGGAGGCCTCTCAGAATCCAAGTGGTATCGGGTTTACCTGGTATCTGGAGTCTGGGTCATCACAGTTGGTATCAGAGTGTGTGCTTGTGAAAGTACATGGGAATTCGAGATATCGCAGTGCTCAAAGTCTATAAGGTCCAATACAATCAGCAACTGGCATAGGTTTCGTGCTTCCTTTACCGCTTTGCTTCTGGCGTGAGAGCTTGCGTGCGTTGTGTTGCGCTGCGAGATGGTTTCTATTTTCGTCAGAATGTTGGCATGTGACCCGAGGATTGTGATGGAGTGTTATCTCTCTTCGTGGTCATGTTCTCAATTGTGCTACACTGGATAGAGTTTCCCGGCATACGTGCGTCTGTGGTGATGTGTTCAAGATTTTTTCATGGCTTGTTCAGGTGGCTGATGGGTTTATCGTTGGTGTCATGGCCGTACATGTTCTCTGTGGAGATTAATGTTGTTTTGGCAGTCCCAGCTTGAGATTTGTTCAGCACCTGTGGATGCACTTTTTATTTATTAATTAAGATCTATGGTTATTGGGTTTGTTAAGTGCGTGGGCGTGCCAGTCACAAAGGTGACGATCTATTGTGCGCTCGATCTGACTAATCAGACGATTGTGTAGTTCGTGTCGGGACTGAGAACCCGCCGTACCGTGAGGGGTACGATGTTAATTACATCCCCTCAGAGAGGGGAAAACCCTTGATTGATTGCCAGGAAAAGGGGCCCGATGGCCAGAAAATTAATCGCATAGAAAAACTATTAAGAAATGCTGAAGTCCTCGCACGAGGGTGTGAAGATAGTATCTGAGCTTATGTCGGTCATGTGTTGACCATTTAATGTTCGGACGAATGTCCGGCTTGAGAACAGCGTAATCGTCGCGGGGAGACCGGAACATGTGTACGTCGGGATACGACAAATTTATTATTCAAAGGAACGAAAAACGTTTAGTTAAATCTCGGTTACAGCGGTCGGAAACCGATAAGTCTGTCGGCCTGGTGCAAGATCAAGCTGCGACCCTACTGCGGTGGGCCCCCTGCTGTTGAAGTCGGGCTCACGTGGGCATCGTCAATGTTTCCGGTGCCAAGGGGGCAATAGGAAAGTGTCTCGGGACTAGATTCCCAAAACGAAGACGTGTACAGAGATAGTTGGCTATAGGCCTAGGATGTGGGTCAGGCAATGACCATGGTTGGGGTGAACCCGAGGTCCAAACGTGACTCACGAAGGTCTTATTGATATTCGCATGCAAAGGGTCTAGGGATGACGAGAACCTTCTCATTCCATTCAGATTTTGTTAGTCACTCATGGACCATTTTATGTTAGGACGAAGGTCCGTGTATAAAACAAGACGGTGACGGGAGCGAATCCGTGCAAATGTCTGCCGTGAGTACGGCAAGTTTAATGCAAGTGCAGGATTAGATCCCGGTATATATGTCGGTCACTAACAGACCATCCAGTATTCAGACGAGAGTCCATATTCAAAGCATCGAAGACAACGACAAAGACATACGGATGTCTGCCGTAGGTACGACAAGTTTCATGTGGGTGCGGGATCGTATCCCGGCATATATGTCGGTCACTAACGGACCATTCATTATTCGGACAGAAGTCCGTATTAGTAGCATCGAGGACAATGATAAAACTGTACGGATGTCTGCCGTAGGTACGGCAAGTTTAATGTAGGTGCGGGATCGGATCCCAATAAAGATAGGTCGAGCTAACGAACTATCGGCCCGGGATAAGATCGGATCATGGTCACGTTTGGGCGAGGGATCCCGAGATCCAAGTCTGATCTAGTGGGGCATCATTGCTTTTCTCTTCAAACACCGTCCGGGGAAGCGGATCGTTAAGTGTGAAGCCCGAACTCGCCAACGTGTGCCCTTGCACGCGGATCGACCTGGGTGGTCAGGTCGCGGGGTTATATTAACTTGAAGTATATATTTTTTTATTTGCTTGATCACCTTCTTTCTTTCAAGCATGCCGGATTAAGGAAGCAAAGGGGGATGGGGCGCACCAGATTAGTAGGTGAAAGGGGGGGGGGGGGGCGTGCCGGTTTAATGGAATCCCAAAGGGAGAGTGGAGCGCGCCGGTTTAAGACCAAGGGAGGAGGCACGCCGACTTAAGTGTGGAGCACAGGGCGCGCCGGTTTAAAGAAGAATGCCATGGGGCGCGTCGGATAAGGCAACAAAGGGGGGGGGGGGGCGCCGGGTTAAGGCCAATGAACAGTATGGCGCGCCGGAATAAGCACTATTCATTCCAATATTTTGAAAGTGGTTTTGAGTGTAGAGTTAAATCGGCGCGGGGGGGGGGGGGGGGGGACTGCGCCGGATAAGGCCACGCCGGATTAATATCACGCCGGATAAGTTCTGTGAGGTTTTATTTCATTCTGTTGGCTCTGTTTCTTCTTTCTTTTAACTGCAAGCTACTTTGATGACTGATTTATTCATCTTATTGATGTATTAAGCTTGTGGAAAGAAAGTTTAAGTGTTTTAATTGTTTGTTAGGGTGAATTAGCATGAGGATTCAAGTGTTTCGTTCAGAGGGGTTCGTGCAGGAACTAGGAGGTTCAGTGGTGATCAGGGGCTTCAAGCATGTGCAGCTCTGGCCCTCAGAGAGTAGTTTGATTCGTTTGTTCTTGGCGAAAAATGGGCAGCACCTCCCCGGGACTGAGGCTTGCCAGAGACAAATAGGGGAACACCAAACGGACTGCTCCGGGGTGAACCTCAAATCCAGACCTCATGGCGGTCCGATAACCCAAATGTGAGTGTGGAAAAGCTCGAGGACTAGCCTTCAAGAGCTCCCACGGCTCACGGGTGATGTTTTTACAAGCGGGACATATGTGTGCCATGAGAGGCCATGAATGTTCATCCCCTGACGGACTCCTTCGAAGGCCATGCTATGGAGAAGCAAGCTTCGAAGGGCCTGGATGAGGAGAAGGCAGAGAGAAAGAGAGGGAAGCATAAGAACACCGTATGCTGCAAAAAGGGCTTTTCTTTTTCTTCATTAGTAAAGGGAAAGACGGTGGGGAATCTACCCTAAAGCAAAAAAAGGGGGGAAATACATCAGAGAGAAAGGAAGGAATATATCGATGGGGGAGGGGGAACAGAGCACAAGCTCCTCCTCCTTCGAGCTCACCTCTCTTCTCTCACGCTCACCCTCTTCTTCCTCACCTCACGGGCGCAGGGGAAAGAATGGAGCTTCTCTTCTCTTCGTCTCTTCTCTTCAATGGCCAGCTCTCAGCCGAACGAACCAGCTTCTCTGTTGAACGAAACAGTCGAACCCCATTCCTTCTTTAGACTTGCTGTTTCATAGAATGGGCGTTCAGGAGAGTTCCCTCCACTTTCATCTCGTCCGCATCGAGGTCTGAAATTGTCATGCTACGCTAGATGCTGCTGGTTTGTGCCGTACGCTGCTGCTCATCCGAGGATGGGATATTCACAGATTTGCCGGGTGATCTTCTGTTGCTTCCACCGTCGATGCATGCCTCGCTGCTGCGCTGTCGAACAGATGTGGAGGCAGAGCTTGGTAGCATTGAATGCTATGCCCCCTTGAACCTGCACCTAAATCCGATAGGAGAACAGAGTATCGAAGGATGGATGGGATGGCATTTAAGTTAAACTGGCGCGGTGTTGTGCGCGCCGGATTAACAACACATAAAGCGGCACGCCGGACTAGCATCATGTAAAGGGGCGCGCCGGATTAAGCATAAGCAAGGGGGCGTGCCGGATTAAGGCCCCTTGGAGGGGCACACCTGTTTAAGGCTATGCTGCGCCGGTTTAAGCGTCAAAGGGCTCCCTCCCAGCTTAGTGGCGATTCGGACAAATGCTTGCCCTCCTGTGTTGCTTTAGTTGTGAGCCTCCGAGTCTCGATTCAGTTATGCCGAGCATGTGTTCGAATTCCTGAGTTTCTTTTGATTCGGCCTTTGGCATTGCCGACTTGGGAGCTGGGGCTGTCTCTTCTACCTGAAGGGCCTCTCATTGGGTGGCGGAGAGCTGAGCATATATCTATTCATCTTGCTTGGAGGAGGTATGGGGTTTGTTCGGCCTTTCCGTCTTCGACTCGCTCTCGGGGTGTCGAGACATCTGTGCCGTAGGAACATTCTTTATCTTCTCTTCCTTTTTTTGACGTCCACAACACCTGAGGTGCCTAACGTTTTAAGGTTGTGTTGAGGTGGTTGTTGGATGCCTGGACTGAGAGAGTGCTCAGACGAACCTAGGATTTCCTTGCTGGTGAGTTATTATTAGTCAAGCTTGATCTTTCTCATTCTGTCTTGTGGCATTGTTTCGAGGTATGCTTTGGAAGTGCTGTCTCCGTGAAGCCTTAGTCCTAATTCTGCTTATGTGTGGACTGTGTTAGTTCTGAACCTGATTTGCTTTTGTTCGGCGGTGGCTTGGTTTTGGACCCAGATTAATGATTTGGGGGCCATTGTGCACCATGTTTGGCGTGCCGCGTATGGCGACTATTATGCTGTGAAGGTTTAGTGATTATTTTGGGACTGGAGGATAAGCTAAGGCAGGCATCCTTTGCGGCTTGTGCTATGGCTCTTGGCACAATTGTTTGCACTATGGCGACTTGCGATCGGTTGTTGACGTGATCGACGCTCGAGGCGTGGTACATTGCAGTTCATGAATTGGAATGGTGCCGAGAGGTGTGCTGAGATGCGGATGCCATGTTGTTTGTGATGCCTGTGTAGATTGTGTTGAGTGCATAGTGGAAGCGTATGGGCTCATAACCCACAGGTCGAGGATTGTTTGGTTGTAAGATTATGACCAGCTGAGAGGATTGTCTCCTCGGTGTAGCGTCGTCTTGACTTTGTGTGCCTTGATGCTATTGGTTGCAGTGCCGTGCTTGAGGCATTATGGTTATCAGCACCGATGAGTTTGAGAATTGGGGAAATCTATCAGCGTACATGCTGGTTGAGTACCCTTTTCTTCTTCTGCATTTCTTGGAAGTTGTGCTCTCGGGATGGATCGTGGTCCTCGAGATGCCTTTTTCGAAAGGTTGTTGTGGGTCCTTGTTGGTATGCTGCGAGCGGCTAGTACATTATAGCTGTGTGGTCAGTTGTAATTGTGCCTTGATGTGACCCAGCTTGTGATTGTCCTATGGTTTTGTGTTTAGAATAGAGCCAGGATTTGCAGGTGTTGTTGGTTGGTGCTTGTGTTCAGCTTGGGAGGAGTTCCCTATGAGTCTGAGTTTGGATTTGCATGGACCAAGGTCTTGTCGGTTGATTTTGTTGTACTTTTCTGTCGTGGTAGAGTCGGCATGGAAACTCGAATCA
The DNA here is from genome assembly GCA_022559845.1 of Amorphophallus konjac. Lineage (NCBI taxonomy): Eukaryota > Viridiplantae > Streptophyta > Magnoliopsida > Alismatales > Araceae > Amorphophallus > Amorphophallus konjac. The sequence goes on along the minus strand of CM040129.1, from coordinate 62,396,168 downwards.
GATGTAATGTCTGAGTGAGGACTGACTTGATTATGTTTTTGGTCCAATGCTGTCATTGGCGTTCTGCGTGCCAGTTTCGATTACTATTCATGGTGCGGAAGCCGATGGTTGGAGCAGTCAGCTGAGATATTTGTCTTTCTCATGAGAGCCAATGCTTGTGTGTCCGCTGTGTTTTCATTTTATCAGTGGTTGTGCTGTGGCATTGGTCGTGTCTTCTTGTTTTGTGAGACGAAAGTGATGATGCCTTGTTTCGAAGGTGCCGGACTTGTATTGCTTTGTGTGCCATGCCCGTTCCATGGATCGATGTGCCTTGAGATCCTGAGCACGTGCCGGTGATTGTGGTCTCGCATTGTTCCTCTGAATTATGTTTTTTGAGAATTTAGTTATCGTGTTTCGTGTGTTTAAGGTTTGGCTGGAGCTTTGACAGCATTGCCAGCATTTGGGGTTGTTCTTCTCTATTCCCTATTGACTCCTTAAATTTTGAGGATGATATTTCTAAATGGAGGGGAGGCTGTAATACCCTAGATCCTTCGGATTGGAATCCGAGAGCTTTCGGAGGGCCTTCGCGAGTCCTTAATAGTGTTTTACGATACACTCGGGTTTTTCTCTTGTATAACTTGCAGAAGCCAGTGGAGAGTGAACCGTTGAGTTTTGAGACTCTGGGACGCTGCAGATGTGTTGTGCTCTTTCCGAGGATTGCGGAGACTATGTTTTCGTATTTTTTTGAATTCATGGAATTTTGGGCCAAAAATCAGATTTCATAAATATTTCTATTTTCTTTTCTATTTAACCCTCACTCTCTCCTCTCTCCTCTCATGATGGGGACATCTCCTGCCACTTCATCTTTTCCAGGCCCCGATGATCGTCGGTGGCGTATGGTCTTGATTCCACGCTTTATTTCAAGTCATATGATGTATTTTTCCCTTATGTGAGTCTTGTCATGTAATTTCCCTTTGTATTTGAGTCGTGTGCCTAGGTTAGCAAGTTATTTACCTATGTTTAGAGTCAAATGGGCCTCTAATCCATCAATTGGGCCCATTGAGCCACCCTTGGACATGCTTGGTCTTTGGTGTAAATGTCAATGGTATTATGGTCATGTAGAATGTTGGGCTCCTATAAATAGGACCCCAACCCCATTGTGAAAGCTAATGAATAGTTGAATAAAAATTTGAAATCCAGTTGAGTGTTCCTAGAGTGAGAAGCTCCCTTCCTCTCTCTCTCTCTCTCTCTCTAAAAGGGGCGACCCCTTCTCTCTCTCTCCTCCCTCTCTCTCTCTCTTGGGCGCACCTGCCCTTTCACCTCCCCCTTGCCACCTCATCTCCACCTCAACCCCTCCCCACTTGCCACATCATCACACCCTTCCACCTCCATAGAAACATTAACTATCTCATTTATCCCCTCCCTCTTCCAAGGCACCCTTTCACATTCCCTAGGCAACTCTCCATTCTCCCACACGCCTCTTCACCATCCCCAAGCAACCGTTCCTTTCCCCAACACACCCTTTCCCCTCCCCAAGGCCACATTAACCACCCACCATTAACCAAATTCAAACCCGGTTCCCTCCCACCTTGCCAACCTGCCCCCCCTCTCTCTCTCCCTCTCTATCCCAGGTCGCAGACCACTCCCCTCCACCTGCTAGCTGCATCCCAACCACTCTCACAGCCCCTCCACCATCTCATTCCACCCCCTAGTCAATCCCCACAGCCATCCCACCACCATTCCTTGCTGTACCTTCGCCCATCCCCCCCTTTCTTCACCATTTACCATTCAACTAAGGCCAGTTCACAGGCAGTATTGAATGATCTGGTTAAAGAGTCTGCCCCGCTAGTTTGTAGGCAAGTCATACATTGCTGGAAAGCTCTTCGGAGTAGCTTCGCAGCCAAGGTGGTCTCGCGTCCGTCTGAGCTTCGAGCTGCCATTCTCCCACGACTGCGCAAAATTACTCTGCCAGAGAACCAGAATCCAAGGAAAGAAGTGACCACGGCTGCTCCAGGATGAATTTTTACTTGGTTTCTTGGCTAAAGTTTTCTCCTACAAGTCCCCTAGCATCTTCAAGAAACGGAGCATCGTTTGAAGCCCGAAGCACAAAGTTCTGATTTTCCTACCCCAGGTGCACAGGTCTGTCCTGACAGGGCCTGACAGACACCCCTTCATTCTACGGGCTCTATCTCTTTGCTCCGACATCCCCTGGTGACCTACCTGGTTGCTACTCGAAGAGGATTTGTCCACGCTCACCTCAGTTTTGGTCCCGCGTCGTTCGGACTTCGGGACTGTTCATGGTGACTTCCTCTTCCTATTGCAGTGCTCAGGAATCAGTCCGAGCCAGAACAAAGTGGCCCAGTTCCAGAGTCTGCCCCGCCCTACGATGACGTCTGGAAATTCCATAGAAATTCAGAAGCCCTCCCGGGCAAATCAGCAAAGATTTGGCACTAGTTTCGGTGACTTCCAAGTCCGCTAGAGCTCTCGGCAGTGTCAACAGCAACTACCTATCCAGCAGTTCCAGAAGTTGATAGAACTGGCGGAGTATTCATTCGACACTCTCTTTAGCTTTATTCCTTATCCCGCCTGGCCGGCTTAACACCCATCCCTATGTGGAGGTAGTGTTTCAATGTAACCGTTATTTCCCTGCCCCTAGTCTAACCCTCCTGCGTGAGGAGTAGTTCATGTAATCATTTAAACAGGGAGAAGCTTCACTGACGCAGTGTGCGGGGAACCACACTTCCCCGCTCGCCCACGTCTCCGACCGGGGTCGGTTTCTTCAAACCAGCCAGGTAATCTCTCAACACATGCTCATATCTTAGTGCATGTTCAATTAATATCAGCCAATGCTCCGCTGGAGTGATAGAGAGCCCCCGGTCCTTAAAGCATCCTTGCTTTTGAGTGACCACTGTGGAGGAAGCGAGTGATCCGAGTCCCTTGTGGCACTCGGTCAGCACTTCAAATTTGAGTTTCCAAATCTTTTGGGGGGAACACATTCATAACCTTGCTGGCCATCTACCAGCAAAGGCCTAGTCCTACCACCCTCGACTCGGCATCATCGAGTCACCCTTGGGTTGAGCATGCGCACCGGTGAGCGACCGTCTTCGATGGTCTCTAAGTTGCGAATTGTGCTTTCTATGGATAAGTCCTAGGGGTTCTTTGTCTAGTTGCTACATTCTATAGGGTATCAGAGCAAGTTCTAGACTTGTCTCTACTAAGTCTTGTCCTAGGGCCTTTGCATCCATCCCCTCGAGCATCATCACTTCCCCATTCCTATGACTACCTCTTACCAATCACACCCATCGCTTTCAGCTCTCCCAATGGATCCCAAACTCCTAAAAAGCCCCGCTGCCAACAAAGTTAATTGCATCAACTCTCTCATGGAGGCCATGCCCAACATTCTTGGGTGGATTGATGATATCACTGCTCGACTCGATAAACTTGAGGGAAATGGCCGTGCCCCGAGAGTGAATGAGAGTGACCTTTGGGAAAATCTAGAAACCCTATTTTGGGAACACTTGAAGGCCAAAACCCCCGCCTTTGATGGAACCTACAGCCCAAGCCGTTGTCTAGATTGGGAATTTGTATTTGACCAATACTTTGATTGGTACCCCTTGGCCGAAGAGTGGAAAGTGAGACTAGCCAAAATGCACCTCTCCAAGTAAGCCAAAGCTCATTGGCTAGTGGTTGAGGGTTTAAGGAGGATCCGTGGGGAAGCCCCGATTAGCACTTGGGAAGAGATGAAGGCCGAGCTTAGGAAAACCTACACTCTCCGACCCTCTCCTTCCTACTCGGAGAACCACAACCCGAGGAGCACTCCCACTCCTCCAACCCCACCCGTCCAAACCCTTCCCACTAAAACATAAGTGGTCCTGGCCTCCGCCTCTCCATCTACCCCCATAAGGGCCCCCACACCCCAATCTAAACCCCCTCAACCAACCTACACTACTCAAACCTCTTTGGCCCCCGCCTCCAACCATCCATCTTCCCCCATAAAGGACACACCTCCCAAGACCAATCAACCCAATCCCCCACACCCAACCCATCTCCCACTTCCAACCCCAATCCTACCCCAACCTAGGCTTCCACTACTACCAACCCCAACCCAAGTCTGACCTCGCTCACCATCTCGGATGCGCCATGTGCCGGCTATCACCAAACCACCCACCTTAGATCCTCCTACCCCATTGGCATTGGAAGAAGTGGCCCATACACTCGGCCATGTGGGGACAAACACCCTTCCGGACCTTAACCCCACCAAGGAGACCACCCATGTCCAAGTTGAAGAAGAAACCTCACACAGTGGTCTTAACCTTATACCACCCTCTCTAGTTGGGGCCGAGCTCATCTTAGGAAAACCCTGATGGGGACATCGCTTACCACTTCCCATTCCTCCATGGGTCCAGATGATCGCCAATGTGTTCGTCTTGATTTCTTGAGTCAAGTTATGTAATTTTCATATTTTTCTGGAGTCATATCATTGTAATTTTTCTTTTATTTGAGTCAAGTCCCTAGGTTAATGAGTCTTCTACCTAAGTTTTTTATCATTACGTCAGTTAGATTGGTTAATGGGCCCAGTTATATGGGCTTGGCCCAGGGGCGCCCCTTTCCCCCTTGGTTAGTTGTCATTAGTCTAAGAGTCAGGGACTTTTGTTGAATTGTGGGATTCCTATAAATAGGACCCCAATCCCACCAGTTGAAACTAATGACTGAATGAAAAATTTGAATATCTTGAGCATAAGTGCACCTCTCCCTCTCTCTCTATCTCTCTCTCTCTCTCAAGAAGGGGCGACCCTTTTCTCTCTCCTCTCCCCTCCCTCTCTCTAGGCCGACCAGCCCCCTCTCTCCTCACCTACCCACTCTCCACTTGCCACATCACCCACCCTTTCACCTCCCAAGGCCACATTAACTCTCCCATTTAATCCTTCCCTCTTCCAAGGCACCCCTTGGTATTCCCCATACACCCCCCTCATTTCCCCAAGCACCCCCTTCACCCCTCCCAAGCTAAAATTTGAATTTTCCTCCCTTTGGGGACTGCACCCATTCATTCCCAGCCCCCTTCACCTCCCTAGGTCGCAGCCCCCCAACCCCCTTCCCATTGTTCTTCCTTTGGCCAACCAAGTTCTTCCACCGTCTCCCCCCTTTTGATCAGTCTGCAGGTGGCAGAGGAAGGGTCATCTTGCAGAAGCTGTCACAGAGTCATACGGAGACCTCTAAAGACGTACCATACATTTATGGAAAGGTCGACCAGTTGACTTCGCAGGCGAGGTGATCTCATCCCATTCCGACGTCGCTACAGCTCGTGGTGCCCATTCTCCCTCGGCTGCGCAGAGCTCCCCCTGCAGAGTGCCTGAACCAGAAGGGTAGCTGTGCCACGGCGAACCCTAGCAGAACCAAGCTGAGGTCTCTTCATCAAAGTCCTTCCACGTCCTGTCCTCTTCCAGGATCAGGAAGCGGAACTGCGTTCGGGTTCCGTGGGACAGAGTTAAAGAGTTTCTCCTCCGACTGCTCCAAGCTGCTTCCCCAAGTCTGCTACGACCTATCAGCACCTTCTTGGGTCCCCCGGTCTCCTCCGACCTCATCCGGGTTCCCCGTTGATTTTGCTGTGAAGTAGACTTGACCACTATTCCAGCAACTCTGACGGCTCATGATTCAGAGTTCGGGAGTGGCCGGGGTAGCTTCTGCAAATCGCTGTCTGAATCAGGTAGCTGTTGCGGCCAGAATCTGCCTCCCGGTTCGAAGCTGCACCACGGCCGACGGTGGAAGATTCAAGTCACGAGTCCTTCTAGAAATATCTTCCTCCACTGTCCTCTTTCTGGATCAAGAAGCAGAAGTGTGTTCGGCATCCGGAGGTTAGAGTTTTCATTTTTCTCCCTCGACTGGTCGGGTCTGCCTCCCACAACCTGCAGCGACCTGCTACCACTCATCGGTGTCCCCCAGTCTACCTCTACCTCAGACGGCTTCCCCACCAGTTTTCCAGCGAAGAGGGTCCGTCCACGGTTCCATAAACTTTGACGGTTCAAGATTTGGTGCCCGGGAGCGTCTGGGACAACTTCTGCAAGTCACTGTTCGTGTCAGGTAGCTGTTGCGGCCAGAAACTGCCACCTTGTTCTAAGCTCGACCCAGACCAGCCACTGCAGCCGAAGAAATTGAGAAAATTCTGAAGCATCCTGGTTCCAGATACGAAGATTCCCCAGCTGGTCTCATCTTCAGCAAAATTCTAGAACGTGATCTACGGCCTCTACAGCGACTGGCAGTCAGCCATCACAGCAAGCAGGGAGTTTCCATTTCGGCTACACCGGTGCGTCCTCCGGCGAATCTCCCTCTCCCGCCTGGCCGGCTTACCGCCCCTCCCTGTGTGGAGGTAGTGTTTGAGTGTACTTAATTGTCCCCACCCTAAGTTCACCCTCCTGCGCGAGGTGTAGTGATTGTAATCATTCAAAACAGGATTGAAGCTTCACCGGCGCAGTGTGCGGGGAACCACACTTCCCCGCACGCCCTTGTCTCCGATCGGGGTTGGTTTCTTCAAACCAACCAGGTGAGCTCCTGCCCTTGCTCCAGTTATTTTTGTTCATTTCATATCCGTAAAGCTTGTTCGCTGGTCGGTGAGAGAGCTCCCGTTCCCGGAGCCACTAACTCTTGTGTGGTCACCTTGGCCATAGTTAGTGAGTGACCTAGTGCCCCCAAGGCACCCGGCCGCCCTCGTTTGTGGGCTTCATACCTTCGGGAGGGTCAACCTAAGTGGTGCTGGCCCTCTAGCCAGCCAGGGGCTTTCTCCACTACCTCGACTCGGCATCACCGAGTCACCACGGGAAGCGGGTGTGCGCGGTGTAACGGCGACTCTCGAGTTGCTCTCGACTCTTGTGATTGTTATTGCGAATTAAGTCCAAGGGATCATTGTCATTTGCTGCCTTTGCATCATTGTGTCACATCAAATTGGTATCAGAGCAGGTTCTAGACTTGTCTCTACAAGCCTAGGTCCTAGGGTCTTTGCATTTTCATCATCCGTATGCATGTCCACCCGTAGTGGTGCCTTGTACCGAGCCGACCCCTCTACCTCGGTTCCCCCATGAATCCCATTCCCCAAGGTTACCCAAACATCCCTAGGGAGGCTTCCCAAGCTCCAATGGATCGACTTGAGGCTGCCATTCAAGCCCTCTCGGAGAAAATGACTGGGATTTCCACCTGCCTAGAGAGACTCGATGAAGCTAGGGCCCCACCTAGGAACCATGCCCAAATGGCACCCCCTCCACCAGTTAAACTTGATAGGGAGGACCTTGAGGATGACTTCCACCGTGAGTATGAGAGGCCCCGCCAACCTAGACATTTTGAAAGGCGACCACGGGAGGACCCGGATGACTACCTCTTGAGGATGATTAAGGTTGAGGCTCCTAACTTTGATGGGTCACATAATCCACATGTCTACCTAAAATGGGAGAGTGCTATGGACCGATACTTTGGTTGGTACCCTATGACGGAAGATAGGAAAGTTAGGCTCGCAAAAATGTACCTTACCAACCTTGCTAAGACCTATTGGATGAGTGTGGAAACTAGGAAGAGGATTAGGAGGGAAGAACCAATCCATACCTGGGAAGACATGAAGACCCAACTTAGGTTCCAATACCTCCCCAACTCCGACCGTGAGGACCATAACCCGAAGAGCACTCCCACTCCCCCGTTTCCTCCCAGTCAACCCAAGACTTCCTTTAGGACCCAAACTCCACCACCCCAAATGATTCCTATCCCGATCAGCACCACCATTCAAACCAAAGTGACCCTCACTCCACCTAGGCCCATGACGGCCATCACCCAACCTAAAATTCTCCATTAAACCCACACCCCACAAGCTTCCACAGTCCCCACCACTACCCCTCCATATTCCCCTAAAAGGGACACACCTCCCAAAATCAATCAACCCAATCCTCCTCGACCCACCCATCTTCCACTACCAACCCCAATCCTACCCCAACTTAGGTCTCCACTTCTTCCACTCCCAAACCCAACCCAAGTTCAAGCACCCTCACCACCCCGGGTGCACCATACCCCAACCTTCATCACCCCATCCACAAAAGACCTTCCCATTCCTTTGGAAAGCAAAACCCCCACACCCCAAAAGGATGAGAGCGTGATTGAGGAATATGAGGCTTCCCTAGATTGGGAGGAAGAATATGAAGCCCAATGCCAAAGGTTGGGTCAAGAAGGCTCCTCTTTATCCAAAGAGACCACAACGAGCCTAACTAGGAACATCCTCCCCCTTGAGTTGCCAGATGACCAACCAAGTCCCCCCACCAACCCTTCCATAAGAACTGTGATTTTAGGGGAACCTCTCATTGAGTGGCTTAAGCAAAACCTCCTCCTCCACATCATGCACCCCTCTATGGAGAATCATTACCCAATTTTGCCCACTCCTCCATTCCACACAACCTACCAATCGTTCTCCTTTGTGGGAGCCATGAGGGACTTGATTAAGAGTGTACTTTGGCAAATAGAGGTGACAAACATGTGGGCCTTAGAAGCAAGCCACATGGGGTACCTTAGTTTCTCACACTCCTCCCTCGGGACCATCACCTCCATTTACACCAAGGGTCCTTGCATGAGTAAAATCCTATTATTTCTACCCGAGCCTAATGAGTCTTACATCACCCCCTTACCCTCCCACAAGGAGCATTGCATTGGGTCCCACCAGGGTCATGACTTCCACTTCCCTATGTGTGCTAGGGACCCTAGGGCAATCACTTGGATTGAAACCCCCCTCCACGTCACTCACCCCTTAACCCATCTTGATCTGTTTGGCCACCCCCTATGGGCTTCCAAGTACCCATCACTCACCACCCACTCCCTCCTACCCTCACCCACCATGTCAGTCCTAACCCACCCATTCCGAAATTCCGCCCACTCTATGAGAGTCAATACCAAGGGTGACATCAACCTTGGAAATAAGGGAGTGACCCATCCCAAGAACCGCTTCGATCCCCATGAGTGGAAACCCCCAAAACTCACAAATGGGACCATCTTGATAGGAAACCATGTATCACAACCTTTCGCATCATGTGGTCAGACTAGTCACATCATTTGCGTCACTCACGCACTAGGACCGATGCATGATAGGTTTACATCTGGATGTCCAGGCCCCCCAAAGTCAGTCATCGTGAAATCTAAGCATGAAGGAAACATTCATGGATGTCCGGGACCCCCGACATCAAACACCCTTTTGCATAATAGGTTCACCTATGGATGTCCCGGTCCTCCTAGGTCCATCAAAGTCTACGTAGCACCATGGCATGCTAGATCCACTTTTGGTTGCCCAGGACCCCCATTATCCACTGGGAGTCAACACCTTAGAGAGTTACATGAGGATATTCGCAAAAACATCAACAAGAGCAATGAGACTTACAAGAAGTCAGCTTATTCCCACCGCCGCCACCAAGAATTCCAAGTTGGTGATTTTGTGATGGTGAGAACTGAGAGGTTATTCCCTGGGAATGTCTCAAAGTTGAGGTCGCGTGGAGCCGGCCCCTTTCAGGTGTTGAGGCGCCTTAGCACAAATACTTATGTGTTGGACCTTCCTGAAGAGTACGGAGTAAGCCCCACTTTCTATGTGGCTGACCTGGTGCCCTACAAGGGTCCCACGGTGACACCCAGTGAGGAGATCCAGCCTACCCCACCCCTTGAGAGCGTCCCCACACCTCAGAGAGCTCCATCCAGCCTGAGATACCAGCGTGATCAAGTGGAGCGGATATTAGATGAACAGGTCACCAACACGCGGAGCAAGGCGTATGAGCGATACCTGGTTAGGTGGAAGGGACGGCCACCTTCGGACGATGCCTGGGTGAGTCGGGAGGATCTCTAGCAGTTGGATCCTGACCTATTGGAGCAGTACCACAGCAGGGAGGACCCTCACTCGACAGAGTCGAGTTCTCTGCACCCCGGGAGTATGATGGGGACATCACTTACCACTTCCCATTCCTCCATGGGTCCCGATGATCGCCAATGTGTTCGTCTTGATTTCTTGAGTCAAGTTATGTAATTTTCATATTTTTCTGGAGTCATATCATTGTAATTTTTCTTTTATTTGAGTCAAGTCCCTAGGTTAATGAGTCTTCTACCTAAGTTTTTTATCATTACGTCAGTTAGATTGGTTAATGGGCCCAGTTATATGGGCTTGGCCCAGGGGCACCCCTTTCCCCCTTGGTTAGTTGTCATTAGTCTAAGAGTCAGGGACTTTTGTTGAATTGTGGGATTCCTATAAATAGGACCCCAATCCGACCAGTTGAAACTAATGACTGAATGAAAATTATGAATATCTTGAGCATAAGTGCACCTCTCCCTCTCTCTCTATCTCTCTCTCTCTCTCTCTCTCAAGAAGGGGTGACCCTTTTCTCTCTCCTCTCCCCTCCCTCTCTCTAGGCCGACCAGCCCCCTCTCTCCTCACCTACCCACTCTCCACTTGCCACATCACCCACCCTTTCACCTCCCAAGGCCACATTAACTCTCCCATTTAATCCTTCCCTCTTCCAAGGCACCCCTTGGTATTCCCCATACACCCCCCTCATTTCCCCAAGCACCCCCTTCACCCCTCCCAAGCTAAAATTTGAATTTTCCTCCCTTTGGGGACTGCACCCATTCATTCCCAGCCCCCTTCACCTCCCTAGGTCGCAGCCCCCCAACCCCCTTCCCATTGTTCTTCCTTTGGCCAACCAAGTTCTTCCACCCCTCTCCCCCCTTTTGATCAGTCTGCAGGTGGCAGAGGAAGGGTCATGTTGCAGAAGCTGTCACGGAGTCATACGGAGACTTCTGAAGACGTACCATACATTGCTGGAAAGGTTGACCAGTTGGCTTCGTAGGCGAGGTGATCTCATCCCATTCCGACGTCGCTACAGCTCGTGGTGCCCATTCTCCCTCGGCTGCACAGAGCTCCCCCTGCAGAGTGCCTGAACCAGAAGGGTAGCTGTGCCACGGCGAACCCTAGCAGAACCAAGCTGAGGTCTCTTCATCAAAGTCCTTCCACGTCCTGTCCTCTTCCAGGATCAGGTAGCAGAACTGCGTTCGGGTTCCGTGGGACAGAGTTAAAGAGTTTCTCTTCCGACTGCTCCAAGCTGCTTCCCCAAGTCTGCTACGACCTGTCAGCACCTTCTTGGGTCCCCCAGTCTCCTCCGACCTCATCCGGCTTCCCCGTTGATTTTTCTATGAAGTAGACTCGACCACGATTCCAGCAACTCTGACGGCTCGTGATTCAGAGTTCGGGAGTGGCCGGGGTAGCTTCTGCAAGTCGCTGTCTGAATCAGGTAGCTGCTGCGGCCAGAATCTGCCACCCGGTTCGAAGCTGCACCACGGCCGACGGTGGAAGATTCAAGTCACGAGTCCTTATAAAAATATCTTCCTCCACCTGTCCTATTTCTGGATCAAGAAGCAGAAGTGCGTTCGGCATCCGGAGGTCAGAGTTTTCGTTTTTCTACCTCGACTGGTCGGGTCTGCCTCCCACAACCTGCAGCGACCTGCTGCCACTCATCGGCATCCCCCAGTCCACCCCGACCTCAGACGGCTTCCCCACCAGTTTTCCCGTGAAGAGGGTCCGTCCACGGTTCCAGAAACCTTGACGGTTCAAGATTTGGTGCCCGGGAGAGGCCGGGACAACTTCTGCAAGTCACTGTTCATGTCAGGTAGCTGTTGCGGCCAGAAACTGCCACCTTGTTCTAAGCTCGACCCAGACCAGCCACTGCAGCCGAAGAAATTGAGAAAATTCTAAAGCATCCTGGTTCCAGATATGAAGATTCCCCAGCTGGTCTCGTCTTCAGCGAAATTTTAGAACGTGATCTACGGCCTCTACAGCGACTGGCAGTCAGACATCACAGCAAGCAGGGAGTTTCCATTTCGGCTACACCGGCGCGTCCTCCTGCGAATCTCCCTCTCCCGCCTGGCCGGCATACCGCCCCTCCCTGCGTGGAGGTAGTGATTGAGTGTACTTAATTGTCCCCACCCTAAGTTCACCCTCCTGCGCGAGGTGTAGTGATTGTAATCATTCAAAACAGGATTGAAGCTTCACCGGCGCAGTGTGCGGGGAACCACACTTCCCCGCTCGCCCTCGTCTCCGATCGGGGTTGATTTCTTCAAACCAACCAGGTGAGCTCCTGCCCTTGCTCCAGTTATTTCTGTTCATTTCATATCCGTAAAGCTTGTTCGCTGGTTGGTGAGAGAGCGCCCGTTCCCGGAGCCACTAACTCTTGTGTGGTCACCGTGGCCATAGTGAGTGAGTGACCTAGTGCCCCCAAGGCACCCGGCCGCCCTCGTTTGTGGGCTTCATACCTTCGGGAGGGTCAACCTAAGTGGTGCTGGCCCTCTAGCCAGCCAGGGGCTTTCTCCACTACCTCGACTCGGCATCACCGAGTCACCACGGGAAGCGGGTGTGCGCAGTGTAACGGCGACTCTCGAGTTGCTCTCGACTCTTGTGATTGTTATTGCGAATTAAGTCCAAGGGATCATTGTCATTTACTGCCTTTGCATCATTGTGTCACATCAAACCCCTTGCTAGTTGGCTAAAGGAGAACCCAATTAGAGAGATCATGGCCCATGTTTGCCCTCCCATGGAGTTAGACCTCCCCATAGTACCCTTCCCCTCCTATCACACCACCATGCAATCATATTACCAAGTGGAGACATTATGGGATCTCCTTAAGGGTCTATCTTGGCAAATGGAGTTGACTGGCATGTTGACCACTGTGATTGACCGACCTAGGAGCCTTGACCTACTACACCTATGTGTCGGGTCTATCACATCAATGCGCACCATAGGTTGCTACACAAGCGACCTTCTTCTATTCCTCCCCACACCCGAAGAACCCGACCGTATTCTCGAATTGGAGTTCATAATATCGGGTCAAAAGTCGAGCCATCCCCTCATGGCCGACCCACCTACCGATAACTTCGGTCCAATTATGTCATTAGAGGAGGAAGACCCACCACCATATTGTAAGGACCTTGAGGTTGATAAGATGGATTTAGAGCTCCTCTTCCCTGAGTACACTTATGATGATCCCTTTGATCCCAAGCTATGGAAGCCTAGATACCCTTGTGACCCACCCACCTCACTCACCACCCACCTTTTCCTACCCTCACCCACCGTGCTGGACCAAACCCCTCCCTTCCTAGAACCGGGTTATACCATGAGAGCCATGACTTTGGGCAATATATACTTAGGGATTGAGGAAGTGCCCCACTCCATGCTATCCACCTTCCATGATCCCTTCGACCCTTTCGAGTGGAAGTCCAAAGGCCACCCCACACCCATGCACATAAAAGTCATCTTTGGGATAGGAATGCATGTGCCTAGGCGTATCGCACCACTTGGCATGAATCATAAGTCGGGTCCATTCATTCATATCACCCACATATCAAGTAGGAAGCATGAGTGGTCCATATTCGAGTGTAATGGTCCTCCTTCATTCATCATGGGTCGTAGACATGATAGGAGTATTCATGGATGTCCGGGTCCCCCGGCATTTGTCACCCCCATGCATGACCGGATCACCTATGGATGTCCCGGACCTCCCCATCCCATTAAAGTCTTCTTAGCATCAAAGCATGATTGGTCTACTTTTGTCTCCAGGTCCACCCATCACCCCTAGAATGTCAGCATTTACAAAATTGCATGAAAACCTACGCGAGCACATCCGCAAGGAAATTGAGATTTACAAAAGGTAGGCCGACTCTCACCGATGCCACCAAGAATTCCACGTGGGTGATTTTATGATGGTGAGGATTGAGAGGCTCTCCCCGGGAGCTATCTCAAAACTGAGGCCTCGTGGGGCTGGTCCCTTCCAGGTTCTGAGGCGCATTGGCACGAATGCTTATGAATTAGACCTCCCCAAGGATTACAGAGTAAGTCCCACATTTAATGTGGCTAACAAATTTTCATACAGGGGCCCCACAGTGGTACCCAGTGAGGTTGTTGAGCTCATTCCCTCCTTTGAGAGAGCACCCACCCTTGAGAGAAAGCCATCAACCAAGAGAGACCAGCGTGAGCAGGTTGAGAGGATATTGGGTGAACAGGTCACTACCACCAGGAGCAAGGTGTATGAGCGCTACCTTGTTAGGTGGAAGGGCCGGCCTCCAATGGCAGATTCGTGGGAGGCCCTACTGTAGCACTCTTAGAGCAGGGAGGACTCTTACTCGACAGAGTCGAGTTCTCCGCACCCCGGGAGTATGATGGAGACATCTCCCCCCACTTAATCTTTTCTAGGCCCTGATGATCATCGATGGCATATGGTCTTGATTCGCCTCTTTATTTCAAGTCATATGATGTATTTTTTCCCTTAGGAGAGTCTTGTCATGTAATTTCCCTTTGTATTTGAGTCGTGTGCCTAGGTTAGCAAGTTATTTACCTATGTTTAGAGTCAAATGGGCCTCTAATCCATCAATTGGGCCCATTGAGCCACCCTTGGACATGCTTGGTCTTTGGTGTAAATGTCAAGGGTATTATGGTCATGTAGAATGTTGGGCTCCTATAAATAGGACCCCAACCCTATTGTGAAAGCTAATGAATACTTGAATAAAAATTTGAAATCCAGTTGAGTGTTCCTAGAGTGAGAAGCTCCCTTCCTCTCTCCCTCTTTCTCTCTTTCTCTCTCTCTCTCTAAAAGGGGCGACCCCTTCTCTCTCTCTCCTCCCTCTCTCTCTCTTGGGCGCACCTGCCCTTTCACCTTCCTTTTGCCACCTCAACTCCACCTCAACCCCTCCCCACTTGCCACATCATCACACCCTTCCACCTCCCTAGACCCATTAACTATCTCATTTATCCCCTCGCTCTTCTAAGGCACCCTTTCACATTCCCTAGGCAACTCTCCATTCTCCCACACACCTCTTCACCATCCCCAAGCAACCCTTCATTTCCCCAACACACCCTTTCCCCTCCCCAAGGCCACATTAACCACCCACCATTAACCAAATTCAAACTCGGTTCCCTCCAACATTGCCAACCTGCCCCCCTCTCTCTCTCCCTCTCTATCCCAGGTCGCAGACCACTCCCCTCCACCTGATATCTGTGTCCCAACCACTCTCCTTGCCCCTCCACCATCTCATTCCACCCCCCAGCCAATCCCCACAGCCATCCCACCACCATTCCTTGCTGTACCTTCGCCCAGCCCCCCTTTTCTTCACCTTTTACCATTAAGCTAAGCCCAGTTCACAGGCAGTATTGAAGGGTCTTGTTAAAGAGTCTACCCCGCCAACACCTCGACGTTCCAGAAGGCAAGTCATACATTGCTGCAAAGCTCTTCGGAATAGCTTCGCAAGCGAGGTGGTCTCGCGTCCGTCTGAGCTTTGAGCTGCCTGGGAGAGCCATTCTCCCACGACTGCGCAAAACTACTCCGCCAGGGACTCAGAAGCCAAGGAAAGAATCGACCATGGCTGCTCCAGGATGAATTTGGACGTGGTTTTTTGGCTGAAGTCTTCTCCTACAAGTCCCATAGCATCGTCAAGAAACGGAGCATCGTTTGAAGCCCGAAGCACAAAGTTCTGATTTTCCTACCTCAGGTGTGCAGGTCTGTCCTAACAGGGCCTGACAGACACCCCTTCACTCTATGGGCTCTATCTCTTTGCTCTGACCTCCCCTGGTGACCTTCCTAGTTGCTGCTCGAAGAGGACTCAGCCACGCTCGCCTCCGTTTTGGTCCAGCATCCTTCGAACTTCTGGTGTGTTCGTGGCGACTTCATCTTCCTGCTGCAGTGCTCAGGAATCAGTCCGAGCCAGAACAAAGTGGCCCAATTCTAGAGTCTGCCCCACCCTACAACGACGTCTGGAAATTCCACAGAAATTCAGGAGCCCTCCCGAGCAAATCGGCGAAGATTTGGCACTGGTTTCGGCGACTTACAAGTCTGGTATAGCTCTCGGCGGTGTCAATAGCGACTACCTGTCCAGTAGTTCTAGAAGTGGATAGAACCGGCGGAGTATTCATTCGGTGCTCTCTTTAGCTTTCTTCCCTACCTCGCCTGGCTGGCTTAGCGGCCCTCCCTACGTGGACGTAGTGCTTGAATGTAACCGTTATTTTCCCGCCCCTAGTCCAACCCTCCTGCGTGAGGAGTAGTTCATGTAATCATTTAAACATGGAGAAGCTTCACCGACGCAGTGTGCAGGGAACCACACTTCCCCGCTCACCCACGTCTCCGACCGGGGTCATTTCTTCAAACCGGCCAGGTAATCTCTCAACCCTTGCTCATATCTTAGTGCTTCTTCAATTAATACCCTCTAACGCTCCGCTGGAGTGTTAGAGAGCGCCCGGTCGTTAAAGCACCCTTGCTTTTGAGTGACCACTGTGGAGGAAGCGAGTGATCGAGTCCCTTGTGGCACTCGGTCAGCCCTTCAAATTCGGGTTTCCATATCTTTGGGGGGAACACATTCATAACCTTGCTGCCCCTCTACCAGCAAGGGCCTAGTTCCACCACCCTCGACTCGGCTTCATCGAGTCACCCTTGGGTTAAGCGTGCACACCGGTGAGCGACCGTCTTCGATAGTCTCTAAGTTGCGAATTATGCTTGCTATGGATAAGTCCAAGGGGTTCTTTGTCTAGTTGCTGCATTCTATACGGTGTTTCACATCATCTCACATTCTCTCACTTTCCCTCCCTCCATTCTCTCTCCTCTCTTCTCCTCTCCCCCGGGGCATACGATCGTGGCGGATCTGGACGAGGTGGTGACGGCGTGGAACTGACATGGAGCGTGATGACGCGTGAATCGGGGCGTGGCATAGGCGCGATCCCATGCATGGATTCAAAGCCCGCGTGGGATGTTCATGTGATTGTTTTTGGCGTGGTTAGGCTGTGTTAGCACGCGAGATCTTTGGTGGAGGTAGGGGGAAGGATACCCTACTGATTTCCTGCTTTCTCTAGTGATTTGGAGCCAAATGGTGTGAGTTTGAGTGGGTTTTCCTGCTTTAAGGGCAAAAGCTTGTTTCAGGGGTGTGATCTGAGATCACCATTCCAGGCGATAGTTTTTAGTTTAAATGGTATCATTTGAACCCCTGGCATGTTGGGATTCGATTCATGCCAGTTTAACTCCATTTTGTTGTGATTTGGGGCCGATATGAGCCCGTTTGTCCATGTGACTCATTTTTGGTCGATTCGTGGGAATCACCCATTTTCAGTCATTTTGTGGTTGGTTAGATCCCTTTTGGCTTGTGGAAGGTTGATATTGACTTTAGGTACATTTACCTGTCGTCATGGGACAATTAGGGCGTAGAAATATCGAGTTTTGAGCCTTCCTATGATTTTCGCACCGGTAGGAAGTAGCGATCACACCAGGAACCGCTACTTGGAGAAATGGTCGAAGGAGGACTGTTATCTGGCTCTTAAAGGTTTCTATGTCAGTTTGGGGTAGCGGTCTTGCTCCCGACTGTAATTTGGTAGTAGCGGCCCTAGGGTGACCGCTATTTGGCTTTCTAAGTCAGTTAGGCCCGTGAGTCGGTTCTCAAGTAGCAGCCTTGCGACTGATCGTCTCCTGAGGATAGCAGTCAAGCGACGACTGTTACTTGTTTTACTTATCGTGCTTTTTCTAGAAGCTTTCAAGGTGATTTAGAGATGGTGGTCTGGCCATGATCGTTACCTTCAAGAGATGGCCCTGTGAGGACCGCAACTTGTTAGTAGCGGCCCTGAGTAGACCATTTCTTGCATGTTCAACCGTTCAAGTAGCAGCCAGGGTCAAGACTGCTATTTGTCTAGGCTATTTAGTACCGGCCAGAGAGATGACTGCCACTGGCCCAAAGTGTTTTTTCGCATTGGTTTGGCCTCCAGTTGTTTTGGCTTTGACCCCTTGGTTAGCATATTGTTTTGTGGATGTCTTGGACGTCCTATGAGGACCGTGACCGTGTTATAGGGTGTCTGGGAGTGCCATTGTACCGAGTGGTATTCCGTGTTATTTCGAGGGTCATTATGGTTTCCGGTCAACTCGGTTGTGACCAGTGGTTGACACGTGACCTCGTGAGTGTCTCGGTTATCCCGTGGGGATCGATACTTGTTTTGGACGCTTGGAAGTATTGCTTTACATCAATTTATGTGTCCATGTGGTTTGAGGGTTTTGGTGATCCCTCATGTTCCGTGTTTCGTGTTATGTAGGATTGTGAGTCCATTGAGCTGCTTAGAGGCCGAGGACTTTCGATTGATGTTGAGCTGGTTATTGTGTGCCACTTGCATATGCTTTATCGAGGATTGACTTAGGGACTAGGCTGATTGGCGGCGTGTTACCACTTTGTGCGATGATCTTGACCCAAGTCTTGTGACTCAAGGATCGTTGTGTTAGCAGGTCTAGTTGTCTATCTTGAGACTGGCGGTAGTCCTATGTGCTTCCTTGTGCTCCGTGGTACTTGCGACGAGTATGTGCGTGACATGTCCATACTTCGCTATTTTGAGTCTCTGTGTCTAGTGAACCTCCACTAGTCGTAACCTGACAATACTTTCCATGTGTCGGCCCACCTGGGAGTGGTGGCGGGGCGTGTTCCTGGTAGAGACGGTTTGTAGGATGGTTTACGTGGGCCCTTTTATCTTACCGTGAGAGTCTTACGGGAGGGGAAAATTAGCTAGAGGCCTAGCTCAAGATATTGAGCTTGTGTGTGCACACGTGGTCGGGGGCGTTGGACGAGCGCCGACGGGTGTGACCCTGACTAGTCACTCGTTACAATTGTTCCTTGGTTCTGGATCAGTGTCTCAGTCACCGCGTTCGAGGAGTGTGGGAGACGCTTGAGGTGCAGTGTAAGACATCAGTTGATGCATTGATGTGACACGAAGATCCCCAAAGTTATGAGGCAAAATAACTCCAGATTGAAGTCTCTCTTTCTTTTGATACCTAATGTTTCAACTATTTTATTGATGTTCTCGACGTGTTCCACGACCCAACATCTGTCTGAACATACGATGAACTTTCCAACATTATTTGGTACCAGTTCGAAGAACCTTTCTGCTGCAGCCTTGACAAGCTCATATGCCTTATCCAACTTTCCACGCCACCCAATAAATTCACCGTTGTTGTATCATGCTCCCTTCTTGGTCTAATATGGTAGTCTTTTGACATAGAACTGAAATGCTTCCAACGTGAGTTACATGGTGCTTAAATAAGGAAAGGGTTGGGAAGGGGAAGAGACACCTTGAGAACCCATGGGACATGGGGAAGGGAAAGGACACAATGGAATCCCATGGGTCATGGGTTCCTACCGTGGGAAGTCATTACATTAAGGTGGTGGATATATATATATATATATATATATATATATATATATATTAAAAAAAACACACATATTAGGCCCATTTATAAGTTCATGTGGCCCATTAACATAAAACACTTAGATATAGTTAATATAGTTTGATGTTGCCGGTGCCGCCTCGCCGATCATCCGTTATCACTTGTCGATCCCGTGACGATCCCGTCAAACCCCTACGCTTGGAGGAGGTTCGACCTCGAACCTCGTAGCTCAAGATCCCGGTTGGTTGGAGCAACCAAGTTCCCTATCCTTTGATACCAAGTTGATGTGGCACGACCCCTCGGACCTAGATTTGTAAGCAATCGAACCGAACGGCGGACCCACTCAAGCGGCTTCACCCGCGTCGCGCACACCCGGGTCCGTAGGTGGACCGGCGATAGTGGTGAGGGTCCGAGGATGGACCTCGCCTTTCCAAGGATTTGACTAGCTTGGGCTGAACCCCTAAGGGCCTGGGATGCCCAAATCCGTGGGCGGCCAGCACGCCAAGGGCGTGGGATGTAGTGGCTCTCTCACAACTCGCTCTGCGGCGGACACTCGATTTGATTGATTTTGGATCGGGCACTCCTTCGCCACCGACAGAACTAAGAAGCAATACTAGTTAAGCAAGAAGTGCTAACCAAGAGGAGTGCAACCAGGAGCTCACCTGGTCGGCGTGAAGACGCCGATCCCGACCGGAGATGAGGGCGAGTGGGGAAGCGTGGGCTACCCGCACGCCGCGCCGATGAAGCTTGGGGCGATGACCTGCTAATACATGCACTACTCCTCACGCAGGAGGGGGAACTTGGGGTGGGGAGAGTAGGGTACAAGCAAACACTACCTCCACGCAGGGAGGGGCGCTAAGCCGGCCAGGCGGGGAGGGGAGATTAGCTTGGATCGCGCCGATGGAGCACCTTGCCAATTCTGTCCCGGTCTGGAACAGCAGAACAGGGGGTCGGAGTGGTCACTGCTGTGCACTCCTCCGAACTCAGAATTTGACGAGACTAGCGGCAAAACGTCACTGACAGACCCAGGTACGTCTGTAAATTTTTGTGGGTGCTTCCGAAGTCGACACCGGCTGGGACGGGCTCTGGAACAGGGTCCCTGCGATCAGATTCGGACTGCTCCCTCGGTGTAGCAGAAGATGGATGAAGTCACCACGGAATCTCCCGAAGTCCAAACGCGGCAGGACCAAGTCGAGGACGACCGTGGACGAGTCTTCTACGAGCAGCAACCAAGATGGGCACCAGACGACGTCGGGGTGGCGAGGAGAGGTCTGTTGAGTGAGGGGGGGTCAGGACAAGACCCTGATGGCCTGTTCTGCGTACCTGGGATAGAAAAATTGGAAACTGCTCTTCCTGATGCCGAACGGGATGCCGCTTGCGGGTGATGGTAGATTCCTTGTAGTAGCAGCTCTCGGCCAAGTGGCACCTTCATAAGTTGAGGGGTGTGGCTGTAGTATCTTCTGCACTGCAGCTCTGGTCCAGGTTCTGGTCCCGGTTGCACAGTCAGACGAGAATGGGCACCACGATCTGTAGGGAAGTCGAAACAAGACGATTTCACCTTGCCTGTGAAGAAGACTGGATGACCTTTCCGGCGATGTATGGTGTACCTCCAGATGATGTGGGACAGCACCAGGACAATCTCTGCAAGTGGAGCTTCTTCTGCTGCCTGCGAACTGGATAGAGTAGGTTGGTGAATGAAGTTGATAGTGGTGGGAGGGGTGAAGGGGCTGCAATGGGGAGAGGGCTAATGGATGTGGGGCTTGGATGGAGGTGGATAGAGGTGGTGGAGAGGCTGGAGAAGAGGGCTGGGTCGCAGCTAGCAGGTGGAGGGGGAGGGGTTGTGACCAAGGGTGGAGGGTGAGAGAGAGAGGGGGGGCGCAAGTGGCTTGGAGGGAGAGGGAAATTTGAACTGAGTTTAATGTGGGGTTGGTTAATGTGGCCTTGGGAAGGGGAGGAGTTGCCTTGGGGAGGGGAAAGGTTACTTGGGAGAGGGGATTCTCTCTTGGAAAAATGAAGGGTTGTATGGGGAAGGGGAAAGGTTGCTTGGGAGGAGGGAGAGGTGCCTAGGAGAAGGGGATTCCACCTAGGGGTTGGAGGGGGATTAAATGGGAGGTATGGAGAAGGGAGAGGGGTCTTAATTAGGGGTGAATAGGGAGGAGAGAGAGTGAATTTCGAAATTTAGAGAGAGGAGGAGAGAGAATGGGGTTCGCCCCCTTTAGAGAGAGAGAGAAATAGAGAGAGAGCTAGAGAGGTAGAGTGAGAAAGAGAGAGAGAGAGCACAGGGGTTTCAATATTCAACTCAAAATTTTCATTCAACAATTCATTAGCTTACAAATGAGGGATTGGGGTCCTATTTATAGGGATCCCACAATTTAACTTAAGTCCCTGACTTTTGGACTACTAACACTAAACCAAGGGGAAGGGGGCGCCCCTGGGCCTAGCCCATATAATTGGGCCCAATAACACACATAATGACATAAGACTTAGGTAAATAGCTACCTAACCTAGGTATTGGACTCAAATAAAAGGAAAAGTACATGACAAGAAAATGAAAATTACATCATATGACTTGAAATAAAGTGGTGAACAAGATGTAGCATAGGTGGCGAGCATCGGGATCCTCGATCAAATGAAATTGCTGGTGATGTCCTCATCATACCCCCGGGGTGCGGAAAACTCGACTCCGTCGAGTATGGGCCCATCGGGGAAGTGGTCCTCTCAAGCAGCTCAGAGTGAGCCTCAACCTCCAAACTCAACCCTGCATCCGCAACCAGGGGACGGTCCTTCATCCTCTCGAGGTGGCTCAGGCGCACCCTCTTGCTGGCGATGGAACCCTGCTTGCCTAGTACTGCCTCCGTGTGCACACGTCGGACTCTCAGGCTGATTTTTGGTGGCTCTCCGAGGGTGTCTCTCTCAAAGGAAGATAAAGGCTCGAGGCACTCACTAGGATCCGCCGCGGTGCCCATATAGGGTGCCGGATCCGCCACGTGGAAAATGGGGTGAATCCCCAAAACCCATTAGTAAGTCCAACCCGTTAGCCGGGTTGCCAAAGTCACTCGGAACTTGGGAAGGTCCAAGTCCTCGTGCCCTCGAATTGGAGGTGACCCTAGGGTAGAGCCACTCCAATGTCATCATCACCAGATTGCCTACTTGGAATTCCAAGTGGTGCTCGCGAGCTCTTGCCCGCTCTTTGTGAACCTCACCGCTCGTCAAGAATTGCTTGCGTGTATGCTCATGCCATGCATCATGATGCGGTGAGTGGGTGTGACGGAGGATAGCATGCAAAGGTGGACCGGGGCAACCGTACATGGACCTATCATGCATAGATGTGATGAAGACTTTCATGGACTCTGGGGGGCCGGGGCAACCATAGGTGGATCTAGCTTGCTTAGGTTTCCTATCAAGGTGGGTGAAGACTGGGGGTCCGGGGCATCCAAACGTGGCCCTATCATGCTTAGGTTCTCTACGGAAGGTTGAAGGACCGGGGCATCCACATGTGGTCCTAAAATGCATGTGTCTCCTAACAATGTTGACTTCTATAGGGGGTCCAGGACACCCAAATGTGATCCTACCATGCCACTCTACCCAAACGTTGAGTCTTATCTTCCAAAGCGTGGGTGTTGACAAGGAGGGGTTTTGTTCAACTTTGGCGCAATGGTCTCGGCAAGGGGCGAGGCTTAGGAATTCTTTGGAGAAATGGGACAAGGATGGCAGGTTTGGGGGTTCCAATGCGGAGGGATCAAATGGGTCAAGTATGGTTAGGCCCTTGGTGAAGGGGGTGTTTTCAATCCCATGGATCAAGAAAGTCCATTCCATAGATTCCCTAATGTAGGTTGGGACCTCGTTAACGGGAAAATTGAAGGGTGTGAGTGGTGGGTGTTGCTCGCCCCAAGGGATCAGTTTGAGGCCTACTAGGCATGTAGTGGTGTGGGAGCAATGGGCCTGGTTGCGTATAATGAAATGGCCCTTGGGATTGGATGAGGGGTGGGCAATGGTGAAGGAGGGAAAGTGGCCAGGTTGGCATTGGGGCTCCCAAGGGAATAGGTCACAAGGATGTAGGTGGGCTTGGCTTGTGGGGAAGGATGCTTCTTCCATTTCTAGACTTATAGTATTCCAAGTCACACACTGCCTAGTGCGGACTGTGCACTCGTTACCTAGTGGGACAATCACCAAGGTTGGCTCCCTAGATGGGGTGCCCTTTTCTTGAGGGAGGTGGGGGTCATAGGGTTGGTTTTGGCAAAATTCTTCGGGTTCGGGCAGGATCAATAATAGCTTGCTTGTGCAATGACCCTTAGTGTAAATGGAGGTGATGGATCCAATAGAGGTGTGTGAGAAACTAAGGTATCTAGTGTCGCTTTCCCCTAAGGCCAGCAGGTTTGTCACCTCTATTTGCCGTAGTACTCCCCTAATCAAGTCCCTCAGGGTCCCTACAAGGTAGAATGAATGGTAGGTTGTGTGGAGGTGTGGGGTGGGCACGATTGGGTTGTGGTTATCCATGGAGGGGCGTGTGACGCGGAGGAGGAGATTTTGATTTAGCCACTCTATGAGGGGTTCCCCTAAAATTACAATTCTCATGGAGGGATGGGTGGGGGGACTTGGTTGGTCATCTTGTAACTCTCGGGGTGGTGAACATGGGTGGACTTGGGTTGGGTTTTGTCGGGGAAGTTCTTGGGTTGGAGTTGGGGTCGGGGGTGGAAGATCGGTTGGTTGAAGAGGTTTGGATTGGGGTGCGTAGATCTTTCTAAGATTGTCCCTCATTTCATCCCAAGATTCAATGGGTGCTTCCCCTTTGGCTTCTCTCAATCCTACAATGTTCTCCCATTCTTTCCTAGCTTGGCGCCAGAGCAAACTCTTGGCATAGTTGACTTTCATAGGCCCTGATAGAGTGAACCTCCCAAAGTGTCGATCTATGGAGTCCTCCCACTCTATATATATATTAGGGCGAGTTCCATCAGACACAAAGGCTTCTAATGGGCCTAAGAGTGGCGAATATGCCAAGTATGAGGTAGTCATGATGGAGGACAAGTGTGATGCATGCAATGGCCCTAGGACAAGACTTAGTAGAGACAAGTCTAGAACTTGCTCTGATACCAAGTTGATGTGACACGAAGATCCCCAAAGTTATGAGGCAAAATAACTCCAGATTGAAGTCTCTCTTTCTTTTGATACCTAATGTTTCAACTATTTTATTGATGTTCTCGACGTGTTCCACGACCCAACATCTGTCTGAACATACGATGAACTTTCCAACATTATTTGGTACCAGTTCGAAGAACCTTTCTGCTGCAGCCTTGACAAGCTCATATGCCTTATCCAACTTTCCACGCCACCCAATAAATTCACCGTTGTTGTATCATGCTCCCTTCTTGGTCTAATATGGTAGTCTTTTGACATAGAACTGAAATGCTTCCAACGTGAGTTACATGGTGCTTAAATAAGGAAAGGGTTGGGAAGGGGAAGAGACACCTTGAGAACCCATGGGACATGGGGAAGGGAAAGGACACAATGGAATCCCATGGGTCATGGGTTCCTACCGTGGGAAGTCATTACATTAAGGTGGTGGATATATATATATATATATATATATATATATATATATATATATATACCTAATTTCTTAATTAAAAAAAACACACATATTAGGCCCATTTATAAGTTCATGTGGCCCATTAACATAAAACACTTAGATATAGTTAATATAGTTTGATGTTGCCGGTGCCGCCTCGTCGATCGTCCGTTATCACTTGTCGATCCCGTGACGATCCCGTCATGCATCTTGCTTTTCTTCTAGTGAGGAGGTGCTCCTGTCACATGATGCTTGACTCTTGTGACTTGTGGCTTTTGTGACTATTTTCCTTCACTGTTGACATGACTTGCTGGGTAGTCTACGTTCGGCTTTACCCGAGGTCAGTGTAGCGTACATGATGGTGAGATGGTGTATGTGTTGGTGCTTTTAGACCGTGTGTTCTTGACTTTGGCTTTTGTCTCTGAGGACGAGCCTACACGACTAAGGTGTCGTGATGTGTTCTGGCTGTGTAGCCAGAGTTTCTTGATATCGGTTCGGTGATTCCTGACTGTGAGTGCGAGAATTGGTGTTCTACTGATAATTGTAGTTTGGAGGGCCAAGGTTCTAGCAGCTGCCGTGTTTTGTTCAGTACGGCTTTCCTCTTTACTTTTACTATTGTTCCTACTCCTACTATTACTGCTTTGTTGTTGTTGTTTAGCACTGATGTTACTACGTTCGTTTCGTGCTAGGGATCTTTAGGGCCACTACTGTGCCAGTGAGACGAGGCTCACCCCTGACTCTTCAAGTGTAGCTTTTCTTCCTCATGCTTTGGACGTGCAGTACAGTGGTTCTTAATTGCCACCGTTTGCCAGTGTCGGGCTTCCCCCGACTTGAGAGTACGTTCTCTTTCCTGTTGTACTGTACTTTAGTTGGACTAGACTCTACTAGCTCTATAGTTTAATGGAAAATATAATTTTATTTCTTCTAGTTTAGATATCCTGATCATAGTAATTAATTGTTTACTGCTTTATCTGGAAGGTCAATATACTTACACACTCCTTTCTTTCCCTTCGGAGCTTTCCCGCTCTTGGGAGGCCTCTTAGAATCCAAGTGGTATCGGGTTTACCAGGTATCCGGAGTCTGGGTCGTCACAGTTGGTATTAGAGTGTGTGTTTGTGAAAGTACATGGGAATTGGAGATATCGCAGTGCTCAAAGTCCATAAGGTCCAGTACAGTCAGTAGCTGGCATAGGTTTTGTGCTTCCTTTACTGCTTTGCTTCTCACGTGAGAGCTTGTGCGTGTTGTGTTGAGCTGCGAGATGGTTTCTATTTTCGTCAGAATGTTGGTGTATGACCCGAGAATTGTGATGGAGTGTTATCTCTTTTCGTGGTCATGGTCTCAATTGTGCTGCACTGGGCAGAGTTTCCCGACAGGCGTGCGTTTGTGGTGCTGTGTTCAAGATTTTTTCATGGCTTTGTTCAGGTGGTTGATGGGTTTATCATTGGTGTGATGGCCATGCATGTTCTTTGAGGAGATTAATGTTGTTTTTGCCATCCCAACTTGAGGTTTGTTCAGCACCTGAGGTGCCTAAGGTGTTAAGGTTGTGTTGAGGTGGTTGTTGGATGCCTGGACTGAGAGAGTGCTCGGGCGAACCTAGGATTTCCTTCTTGGTGAGTTGTTGTTAGTCGAGCTCGATCTTTCTCATTCTATCTTGTGGCGTTGTTTCAAGGTAAGATTTGGAAGTGCTGTCTCCGTGAATCCTTAGTCCTATGTCTGCTTATGTGTGGACTATGTTAGTTCTGAACCTGATTTGCTTTTGTTCGGCGGTGGCTTGGTTTTGGACCCAGCTTAAGGATTTGGGGGCCATTGTGCACCATGTTCGGTGTGTCGTGTATGGCGGCTACTATACTATGAAGGTTCAGTGATTATTTCGGGACTGGAGGATAAGTTGAGGCAGGCATCCTTTGCAGCTTGTGCTATGGCACTTGGCACGATTGTTTGCACTATGGCGACTTGCGATCGGCTGTTGACATGATCGGTGATGTGTCCCCTGTGGTTCTGGAGTTTTGATGATGACAGTATTATGCCTCATTATGTTTACATCCTTGGTGACATAATCCTGTTGCATTATGAAAAACTATCAGAACAAGTTTAAGGATGACTCACAGGTCATGAAGTTAACCTAAGTCAAAGTCAAATCATGACAGGTAAGGTGAATGCTCAGATCAGGTAATGCTTTAATTAGTTCTCCAGCATACATTCAGTTCTTGTTTGCTATATGCATTCAATTCATTGGTTCATACTCATTATGCATTGCCTCACATCAAGTCTAGACATCCTAGTTGCATTCTAAGTCTACATATCATGCTAGGTCGGTCTTCAAAGTATGTACATTGATCTTCAAGGCATCGAGTCTATACATTGAACTGCTCTTCAAGTCTGTACACTGGCTTCACGTTTTCAATGTCTGTACAGTGGCTTCGCATAGGCAAGTCTGTACATTGGCGTCACTCTCTCAAGTCCATACATCCACAGTGGAACTTCCAAGTCTGTACAACGCTTAGCCTCACTAAGTCTGTACATTGCTTGAGCCTCATCAAGTCTATACATCCACAGTGGACTTTGAAGTCTATACATTGGGCCTAACATTCCAACTCTATACACAGAACCTTCGTTCATCAAAGGCTAAGTCTATACAGCCTGCCTGCCTTCACGATTCACTGTCCATACTTCGTTCATCAAAGCCCAAGTCTATACACTGCTAAAGTCTGAACATCGCAGTGTTCAAGTCTTTCAAAGTCTGTGCATTGGCTTCCCTTTTACAAGTCTGTACATTGGAGTTTTATCTTCAAGTCTGTACATCGGGCAACTTCTAATTGAAGTCTGTACAGCCAATGCACTTAACTGAAGTCTATACACTGGACTGTCAAGCTTCATGTCTATACACTGGATTGTCTAACTTCAACTCTATACATCCGATTATTGTTGCATTGTTCACCAAGTCTATACACTGCTTCAGATCTAATTCACAATGAGATATGAATGGCGCGTTTGTGATTAAGTCTTGATTCATTAATCTTTTCGTTTGAATTAATTCCTGATGCAAGACAGGAACAGGGTCGACGCTAGAGCTTAAGGCGTCCACGCACCAGTGAAGATGCATCCACGGATACTCTTCACAGCATTAACTCTACGCAAAGGCTGCGTCAACTCAGCCACTCAAGAAGCAGAGGCCTTGTCAGAAATACTCCAATGCGTCAACGCAGCAGTGGAGCAGTGTCGACGCAATAGTTAAAAAAGGCTAGGCTGGTTGCTCACTGGAACGCATCAATGCATCAACGCCATCAACAAGAAGCGTCGACGCAGCGGCTTAAGAGACGCCAATATACAAGGCAAGACAGACCTTAATGTACATGTTCGTGCGTCAACGCCACCAACTGGCAGCGTCAACGTAGCAGTTCAAGAAAGGGGCGACTTATCTTTGGCTGTCTTCAACACATCAACGCTATCCACAGCAGGGTCGACGCAGTGGGACAAATTCAAATGTGTACAAGCAAAGAGTAGACGCAGTGATGCCAGTGCGTCAACGCGGTCAGTCTCCAGAAACAGTAAGTGTGGTAAATTACTAGAATATTTCGATGCAGTACAAGGAGACCCCAATTATGAAAGGGCACGTGATCCTATAACAAAGGACGTGCCAGCAGTCAGACACGTGGAAGCTGGGGCCTGCTACTTCACCACGTGGACCAACCCATCGAAGCTCCCTAGGGCGTCTCTGCCCTATCCTCTGGAGTCCCTATTACTGGTATATATTGGAGCCTTCGTCTTCAGATGGAGGTTGATCGAAGAAGAAGCCTGGAGAGCAGAAAGCTCTTCGATCCAGAAAAAGAGAAGAAGAAGAAATAGAAGAAGAGTGAGCCGGCGGAAGAAAAAGGGTTGCAGAGAAGAAGGAGAGAATAGCGTGAGAGAAAAGGAGAGCAGAGGAGAAAGAAAGAGAGATAGAGAGAGGGAGAGTTCGTGGAGAAGAAGGAAGAAGCTATTGAAGATCTGTCCTCTGGCGTCTGGATTAAATCCAAGCCAGATCTGCTCCTTTGGGAGCTACATTCTTGTTCTTCATTTACAGCCTTTCGATTGCTGTGTATTTTCCGTTTCTTATTTTTTCCTTTTCACCTGGTTATCTTTGTTCTTCCGATTGCCCTGCTGGGGATCGGGTTACTCCTGTGGATTCAGGAGAAGGGAGACTTGTCTCCGGTTCTGGGCTTGTGGCTTGCAAGTCCAGGGGTCCCTCCGGTTGGAGGAAGAGAGGTCTACGACCTCTGGTTGCTGGTGACTGGGAGTCACTAGCGGGTTCCCTCCTGGTCTGGAGGAAGAGAGACTTTGGTCTCTGGTTTCCAAGTGGCTGGGAGTCACTTGGGGTGTCCCTCCGGTTGGGAGGAAGAGGGGAGGCTGTTCCCCTGGTCAAGCTGTGTGGCAGCAACTGTTTGCAGACTGAGTCTGCTTGGTTCTAGCATTTGCTAGTGAAGCCTCACTCCGGTTGGGAGTGAGGGGTGGATGTAGGTCTGGAGGGCCGAACCACCTAAAAATCCTTTGTTCTGTGGTTTGCTTGTGGTGTGCTCTTCCATATCTTCTATCTGTTACACAGGTTGTTTGAATAGTCTTGTTTCGAGTTATAGTGGCCTTGAGCTTTACATCTTGATAAGTGAGTCTAGGTTGCATTGTACTGTCATTTGGCATTAGACTTCATCAGGTTCCACTAGTATAGTCAGCAGCTCATCTGGTCGATCAAATGTCTATTTGAACTCAATAGCCTTTATTCTGCAACTGTATCTAGTAGCAGGCAAATTGTTTTTAATTTGGGCAATATTCTTGAAGGGGATACATTCACCCCCCCCTCTGTATCGATCGCACCGTTCCAACAATTGGTATCAGAGCGGTGTCTGCATACAAGGTCCAGCGACCTGCAGATTCGATCTTGCAGTCTTAGGTGCTATTTTTTTTTTGGTGCATAAATATTCCTGTTGCTTTGAATTTACTCGCTATTTATTTTCAATGGCTCTTCCACCCGTCTTTAGTGGTTCTGATTTCAGTCAGTGGTACACTGCTTTACATGCTTATGTTAATTCTGCTAAACCTGATATGTGGAAATTAATTTCACAAGGTCCTCACACCTTACCAACGAAAGTGTCCAAATGGACCGACAGACACAGATCAAAGGATGGAGAAAATCAGAAAGCCTTTAACCTGATGAAAGTAGCTACTGACAGAGCCTTATGGTCTTGTCTTCATAATTGCAGCTCAGCAAAGGACATCCTGGATAGGCTGAAGTAATTTCACAGGGTAAACGAGGACAGCTGCATGATGGCTAACAGAAGTAATCCAAGTGGCAGCAATCAAGGCAGCAGCCAAAATGAAGAACAAGATGATGAGGAGGAGGTAAACATCTTCGAGAATTTTTCTTTAGATGATTGGGAGAATGCATATGCTGAGCTGTTTGAGTCTCATGAACAGTTAAGAAAACGATACAAGAACTTGAAAAAGAAAAGTGATCAGGGTAGTTCAAGTTCACCATGTGAAAATTGTTCAAATATAAAGCAATCTCATGATGCCTATTTGTCAGATATCCATATGCATAAAAACCAGAATGAAAAATTGATGAATGAACTTAAATGTGTTTGCTCTGATCTAAGTAGGCTGAAATCTGAAAATGAATGTCTTAGGAAACAATGTGAAAAACTCCAGGTTCAAACAATATGTTCTGTTAAATCTGCATGCAATGAGTGTCCATTTCTCAAGGAAATAAATGAAGATCTTCACTCAAATTCAGAATGTCAGAAGGAGTTTATTGTTTCCCTAATGGAAGAAAACAAAGATCTGTTAAATAAGATTCTGGAGCTTGAACAGATAGAGGAAGAACTGAATGATAAAATGAGCTCAATAAAAATTGATAAAGACTCTGTTGAAGAAATTGAAAATCTGAAATCAAAAAATGACAAACTAATTCAAGAGGTTGAAGGATTGAAGCAGTTGAACAATGATATGTCAGAGAAACTTCTTCTCTTAGAAAAAGGAAAAACTGTTTACATTGAAGAGTCTGAAAAATTGAGAAATCTGGAACAAGAAATTGAGGAATGTAAATTGCAAACAAGGTACTAAGCGAATGTGTAAATTACAATGAACAAGAGATTGCCAGTTATGAAATGCACATCGTTTCTTTGAAAAATGAAATTGAAGATTTGAATAATTCCTTGTCAAAATTTATGGACGGAAAAGATAATCTGGACAAAATTCTAGGAACTAAGGTAAATTTTCAGAAGGAAGGGTTGGGCTATAATCCCTCAAATAAGAAGAGTTTTCAAAATAAAGTTCAAACTTCCTTTGTGTCCAGTTCAACTTCTCAAAGCCCTCAGAACCTTCCTGGCTATCAGTCAACTGCTCAAAAGAAAACAACAGAAAAACAGAAAGAAAAGAATCAACAAGTTTCTCTTCCCACTCTGCATCTTTCACCCACACACTCGCATGCATCTAGAAAGAAAATGATCTGTCACTACTGTCACAGATATGGACATTTGATGCATGAGTGTAATTTGATGGAAAAAGATGACCTAGCAGCTGCTCAAAACAATCAGGGTAGAAATCATGTCCTTATGGAAAAGAAAATTCATTGTTATAACTGTGGAAAAATAGGACATGTTGTTGCACAATGCTGGTTAGGCCCTCATAGAAATACCTTATCTAATTGTTCTCATTGTGGAAAACATGGCCATACAGTCAAGAACTGCTGGCATGCTCAGGGAAAAATATTTTCTCAAAATATAAAATTCCCTGCAAATAGAAATGTTTTTGTTAGAAATAAATCTGCCTTTAAGAGAAAGATTTCTACATGCTTTGAATGTGGAAAACCTGGCCACCGAGCTTCTGAATGCTGGCTGGCACGAGATGGAAAACAGTATATGCATGCAAATAACAGAGACTTTCATGATAATGCACACAGATTCTATGCTAACAATGTTGTGCATAAAAAGAATTCAAGATCTGCTGTTTCCTGTCATTATTGTGGGCAGTTTGGGCACTCCATGAGGGAGTGTAATTTAATGAAGTCTGATGACTTACATGCCCAAAGATTATGGAAAGCACCTATCAGAGGTGTTACTAACAAAGTAGGACCCAAGAAGTCTTGGGTACCTAGAAACACAAAATGAGATATGTACTTTGCAGGTATGCCTTGAGGATGAGGAATAAAAGGGGGTCAAATAAACCAAGGCATCCAAAGTTTGGTAAACCCCAACTCTGCTGATTAAATGCTTGTTCACCTGAATTTTTGCTCTAGCTGAACATCATGCTTAATATGTCAATTAAGATCTCATGCATACATGTCCATAACTACATCTGCCATTTGCAATTTCTTTTTGTCTGATCATGCACTGGTGCATACATAAGATTTAAAGGTTGTCTACATTTGATGCATACATATGACAATTGCAGTTGTGTGATATTTGTTAAAATGCATAATCACTGAAAATAAATTGCATTCTGAAAAATTTTAAAAGCTAAATTGAATAAATCTATTGCTTGGATGATGTCTCATGCTCAAAAATTATTCATCTGCACATTTGACATGCACATGCATTCACAATTGCATATAAATAGCATTCTGTTAGCTTAAGATGCATGTAGGACTGCATATGCATTGGATCGTCATGCATGACTCTTGGTATATAAATAGTGAGATACTAAAGGGCTGATGAATTCTGTCTAGAAGTGCTTGCTGTGTGTGAGGTGGTCTTTAGACCAAGTCCTCCGCCTGGTACCATAGGTCAGAATTGCATACATGTAGGAATGCTAGCTCATGCATACATTTAGGGGGAGCATCATTCATATTCTATCAACTGAACTTCCCATCTTCAGATTGAACTGCTATCTTGCTCAAATCCCTGTGATGAATGTGTAATGCAACACATTTCAAATTTCTGATTCAACTATTTTCAGCCACTTTCACTCAACCTATCCATTGGTATCTGTTGAATTGGCTGTTCTTTAAAATGGTTCGGCCTTCCCTGAAAACTCAGAAAGTATTCTCTGTACATATCCTGATCATAAATCTGAAAATAAATTAAAAAGGAATCTTCTATTATATAGGATTATGAATGTCTGATTCTTTCAGCCGGTTGATGATTCATGTATGTCTTGTGTTTGCTTATGAACATATCTTGAAAATATCTGAGTTGGTCTTAATAAACTTTAACCAACATTTTCATGTTGAGTCTTTTAAACTCTTCAGAATTCTGAAAATTCTGAAATCATGATATTCCTTGATTGATATGTATGAAATTAGTATTGATTTTTAAACATCTGAGAATATGGATTATGTCTAAGGGTAAATCCTGTCAGAGC
Organism: Amorphophallus konjac; assembly: GCA_022559845.1. Taxonomy (NCBI): domain Eukaryota; kingdom Viridiplantae; phylum Streptophyta; class Magnoliopsida; order Alismatales; family Araceae; genus Amorphophallus; species Amorphophallus konjac. The sequence goes on along the minus strand of CM040129.1, from coordinate 62,363,072 downwards.
AATGACCTTGGTCACTGAGAAACCATGTCCAAGGGACTGTGTCATGAGGTGCCATAGTTAACTCTGCTTAAAAATGATTGATAATCTGGCAGAGCAATAGCATGCACACTGAGAAATACATCTCACTCATTAAAGAAATGATATGTAGTGTGTCATGAAGTGTAAATGCAATCTATGTTCCTATGAAGCATGACAGTTAGTCCGTCCAAGTTCTTAGGGATACTGGCGTCTAAACAATGTGTATCCTCTAGTTACAAGGGTGTACTAAACTCAAGTGCTCATGAAGATTGTTATGAAAATTGCTGCTAATCTAGTATACAATTTTAAAAAAAAAAGTGTGTGCAAAAGAAATATTCTATTGGAACCCTTGACAGAAACAAATGTTTTCTTATGTGTTTAACTTCATTACTATTGATTGCATCTCTTAAATGAATATTTGAAATTGAGTGAGTAAGAAAGAAGAAGATCAAACAAGACTGTCAATATGAAAGCAAGGTTCACTTTTCTTAAAACTGATTTCAGATATGAGTACAGGAAACTTATAAACAAGCCTTACATACATCATATTCTGATCTGACTTGTCAATGAAGATCATTCATAAATCTCTATAATAGAAGAGTCTGAAATACCTGTTTAATCAGATTTATGAAATTGATATCCCACTGAAAACCCTTCTCATTCATTCTGAGTACTTACTTTCTCACACTGGACTCCATTATTTCGAACCTGACTGATGATCTAAGGGGGAGAATTCTTGCATGTCCCTATGGTTCAATGCTCACTTAGGAGAGTATCTTGTCAGGGGGAGTTTTTGCTTTTGATGACTGTAACTCACTGCATTGCATAATAGCTCCTTCAACAGTCAATGAACATTCCCTTCTTTTTGATGTTGTCAAAGGGGGAGAACTTTTGTGAGTCATTCTTTTTTATTTTTTTTGCATCAATCAACACTTGCATCACATGGTGTTTATGTTCATGAACTTTGTCATATCTGTGGTGCATGTTATATGGTGCATGTTCTATGGTATTTCATAATCACCATGATGAATCTATTGCAATGACTCATAATATTGCCATCATCAAAAAGGGGGAGATTGATGTGTCCCCTGTGGTTCTGGAGTTTTGATGATGACAGTATTATGCCTCATTATGTTTACATCCTTGGTGACATAATCCTGTTGCATTATGAAAAACTGTCAGAACAGGTTTAAGGATGACTCACAGGTCATGAAGTTAACCCAAGTCAAAGTCAAATCATGACAGGTAAGGTGAATGCTCAGATCAGGTAATACTTTAATTAGTTCTCCAGCATACATTCAGTTCTTGTCTGCTATATGCATTCAATTCATTGGTTCATACTCATTATGCATTGCCTCACATCAAGTCTAGACATCCTGGTTGCATTCTAAGTCTACATATCCTGCTAGGTCGGTCTTCAAAGTATGTACATTGATCTTCAAGGCATCGAGTCTATACATTGAACTGCTCTTCAAGTCTGTACACTGGCTTCACGTTTTCAATGTCTGTACAGTGGCTTCGCATAGGCAAGTCTGTACATCGGCGTCACTCTCTCAAGTCCATACATCCACAGTGGAACTTCCAAGTCTGTACAACGCTTAGCCTCACTAAGTCTGTACATTGCTTGAGCCTCATCAAGTCTATACATCCACAGTAGACTTTGAAGTCTATACATTGGGCCTAACATTCCAACTCTATACACTGAACCTTCGTTCATCAAAGGCTAAGTCTATACAGCCTGCCTGCCTTCACGATTCACTATCCATACTTCGTTCATCAAAGCCCAAGTCTATACACTGCTAAAGTCTGAACATCGCAGTGTTCAAGTCTTTCAAAGTCTGTGCATTGGCTTCCCTTTTACATGTCTGTACATTGGAGTTTTATCTTCAAGTCTGTACATCGGGCAACTTCTAATTGAAGTATGTACAGCCAATGCACTTAACTGAAGTCTATACACTGGACTGTCAAGCGTCATGTCTATACACTGGATTATCTAACTTCAACTCTATACATCCGATTACTGTTGCAGTGTTCACCAAGTCTATACACTGCTTCAGATCTAATTCACAATGAGATATGAATGGCGTGTTTGTGATTAAGTCTTGATTCATTAATCTTTTCGTTTGAATTAATTCCTGATGCAAGACAGGAACAGGGTCGACGCTAGAGCTTAAGGCGTCCACGCACCAGTGAAGATGCATCCACGGATACTCTTCACAGCGTTAACTCTACGCAAAGGCTGCGTCAACTCAGCCACTCAAGAAGTAGAGGCCTTGTCAGAAATACTCCAATGCGTCAACACAGCAGTGGAGCAACGTCGACGCAACAGTTAAAAAAGGCTAGGCTGGTTGCTCACTGGAACGCATCAATGCGTCAACGCCATCAACAAGCAGCATCGACGCAGCGGCTTAAGAGACGCCAATATACAAGGCAAGACAGACCTTAATGTACATGTTCGTGCGTCAACGCCACCAACTGGCAGCGTCGACGCAGCAGTTCAAGAAAGGGGCGACTTATCTCTGGCTGTCTTCAACGCGTCAACGCTATCCACAGCAGGGTCGATGCACTGGGATAAATTCAAATGTGTACAAGCAAAGAGTAGACGTAGTGATGCCAGTGCGTCAACGCGGTCAGTCTCCAGAAACAATAAGTGTGGTAAATTACTAGAATATTTCGATGCAGTACAAGGAGACCCCAATTATGAAAGGGCACGTGATCCTATAACAAAGGACGTGCCAGTAGTCAGACACGTGGAAGCTGGGGCCTGCTACTTTACCACGTAGACCAACCCATCGAAGCTCCCTAGGGCGTCTCTGGCCTATCCTCCGGAGCCCCTGTTACTGGTATATATTGGAGCCTTCGTCTTCAGATGGAGGTTGATCGAAGAAGAAGCCTGGAGAGCATAAAGCTCTTTGATCCAGAAAAAGAGAAGAAGAAGAAAAAGAGAAGAAGAAGAAATAGAAGAAGAGTGAGCCGGTAGAAGAAAAAGGGTTGCAGAGAAGAAGGAGAGAATAGCGTGAGAGAAAAGGAGAGCAGAGGAGAAAGAAAGAGAGATAGAGAGAGAGAGAGAGTTCGTGGAGAAGAAGGAAGAAGCCATTGAAGATCTGTCCTCTGGCGTCTGGATTAAATCCAAGCCAGATCTGCTCCTTTGAGAGCTACATTCTTGTTCTTCATTTACAGCCTTTCGATTGCTGTGTATTTTCATTTCTTATTTTTTCCTTTTCACTTGGTTATCTTTGTTCTTCCGATTGCCCTGCTGGGGATCGGGTTCCTCCTGTGGATTCAGGAGAAGGGAGACTTGTCTCCGGTTCTGGGCTTGTGGCTTGCAAGTCCAGGGGTCCCTCCGGTTGGAGGAAGAGAGGTCTGCGACCTCTGGTTGCTGGTGACTGGGAGTCACTAGCGGGTTCCCTCCTGGTCTGGAGGAAGAGAGACTTCGGTCTCTGGTTTCCAAGTGGCTGGGAGTCACTTGGGGTGTCCCTCCGGTTGGGAGGAAGAGGGGAGGCTATTCCCCTGGTTAAGCTGTGTGGCAGTAACTGTTTGTAGACTGAGTCTGCTTGGTTCTAGCATTTGCTAGTGAAGCCTCACTCCGGTTGGGAGTGAGGGGTGGATGTAGGTCTGGAGGACCGAACCACCTAAAAATCCTTTGTTCTGTGGTTTGCTTGTGGTGTGCTCTTCCATATCTTCTATCTGTTACACATGTTGTTTGAATAGTCTTGTTTCGAGTTATAGTGGCCTTGAGCTTTACATCTTGATAAGTGAGTCTAGGTTGCATTGTACGGTCATTTGGCATTAGACTTCATCAGGTTCCACTAGTATAGTCAGCAGCTCATCTGGTCGATCAAATGTCTATTTGAACTCAATAGCCTTTATTCTGCAACTGTATCTAGTAGCAGGCAAATTATTTTTAATTTGGGCAATATTCTTGAAGGGGATACATTCACCCCCCCTCTGTATCGATCGCACCGTTCCAACAATCGACGCTCGAGGCGTGATACATTGCAGTTTTATGAATTGCGATGGCACCGAGAGGTGTGCTGAGATGCGGATGCTGAGTTGTTTGTGATGCCTGTGTACGTTGTGTTGAGTGCACAGCGGAAGCGTGTGGGCTCATAACCCACAGGTCGAGGATCATTTGGTTGGAAGATTCTGACCAGCCGAGAGGATTGTTTTCTCGGTGTAGCATCGTCTTGGCTATGTGTGCCTTGATGCTATTGCTTGCAGTTCTGTGCTTGAGGCATTGTGGTTGTCGGCACTGACGAGTTTGAGAATTGGGGAAATCTGTCGACGTATATGCTGGTTGAGTACCCTTTTCTTCTTCTACATTTCTTGGAACTTGTGCTCTCGGGACAGATCGTGGTCCTCGAGATGCCTTTTTCGAAAGGTTGTTATGGGTCCTTGTTGGTAAGCTGTGAGCGACTAGTACATTACAGCTGTATGGTCATCTGTAATTGTGCCTGGAGGTGACCCAGCTTGTGATTGTCCTGTGGTTCTGTGTTGAGAACGGAGCTGAGATTTGCAGGTGTTGTTGGTTGGTGCTTGTGTTCAGCTTGGGAGGAGTTCCCTGCGAGTCTGAGTTTGGATTTACGTGGACCGGGGTCTTGTCGGTTGATTTTGCTGTACTCTTATGCCGTGGTAGAGTTGGCATGGAAACTCGAATCAGATGTAATGTCTGAGTGAGGACTGACTTGATTGTGTTTTTGGTCCAATGCTTTCATTGGCATTCTGCGTGCCAGTTTTGATTATTATTCATGGCGCGAAAGTCGATGGTTGGAGCAGTCAGCTGAGATATTTGTCTTTCTCATGAGAGCCAATGCTTGTGTGTCCGCCGTGCTTGCGTTTTATCGGTCGTTGTGCCGTGGCATTCGTCGTGTCTCCTTGTTTTGTGAGACAAAAGTGATGATGCCTTGTTTCGGAGGTGCCAGACTTGTGTTCCTTTGTGTGCCATGCTCGTTCTATGGATCGATGTGCCTTGAGATCCTGAGCGTGTGCCGATGATTGTGGTCTAGCAGTGTTCCTCTGAAATATATTATTTGAGAATTATGTTATCGTGTTTTATGTGTTTAAGGTTTGGCTGGAGTTTGGAGAGCATTGCCAGCGTTTGGGGTTGTTCGTCCCTTTTCCCTATTGACTCCTTAAATTTTGAGGATGAAATTTCTAAAAGGAGGGGAGTCTGTAATACCTTGGATCCCTCGGATCAAAATCCGAGAGCTTTCGGAGCGCCTTCGCAAGTCCTTAATAGTGTTTTACGATCCACTCGGGTTTTTCACCTGTATAACTGGTGGAAGCTAGTAGCGGGTGAACCGTTGAGTTTTGAGACACCGGGACATTGCAGATGCGTTGTGCTCTTTCCGACGATTGCGGAGACTATGTTTTCAGATTTTTCTAAATTCATGAAATTTCGGGCCAAAAATTAGATTTCATAAATATTTCTATTTTCTTTTCTATTTAACCCTCACTCTCTCCTCTCTCCTCTCTCCTCTCACGTTCATTCACTTTCTCTCCATCCGTTCTCTCTCCTCTCTTCTCCTCTCCCCCGGGGCGTACGACTGTGGCGGAGTTGGACGAGGTGGTGACAGCGTGGAACTAACATGGAGCGTGATGGCGCGAGAATCGGGGCGTGGCGTAGGCGCGATCCCAAGCGTGTATTCAAAGCCGGTGTGGGATGTTCATGTGATTGTTTTTGGCGTGGTTTGGCTGTTTTAACATGCAAGATCTTTGGTGGAGGTAGGGGGAATGATACCATACTAATTTCCTGCTTTCTCTAGTGATTTGGAGCCGAACGGTGTGAGTTTGAGTGGGTTTTCCTGCTTTAAGGGCGAAAGCTTGTTTCAGGGGTGTGAGCCGAGATCGCCGTTCCAGGCGATGGTTTTTAGTTTAAATGGTATCATTTGAACCCCTGGCATGTTGGGATTCGATTCTTGCCAGTTTAACTCCGTTTTGTTGTGATTTGGGGCCGATATAAGCCCGTTTGTCCATGTGACTTATTTTGGGTCGATTCGTGGGAATCGCCCATTTTCAGCCATTTTGTGGTTGGTAAGATCACTTCTGGCTTGTGGAAGGATGATATTGACTTTAGGTATGTTTCCCCGTCATCCTGGTACGCTTGGGGCATGGAAATATTGAGTTTTGAGCCTTCCTATGATTTTTACGCCGGTAGGAAGTAGCGATCACACCAGGAACCGCTACTTCGAGAAATTATCCAAGGAGGACCGCTATCTGGCTCTTAAAGGTTTCTATGTCGGTTCGGGGTAGCGGTCTTGCTCCCGACCGTAATTTGGTAGTACTCGCCCTAGGGTGACCGCTATTTTGCTTTCTAAGTCGGTTAGGCCCATGAGTCGGTTCGCAAGTAGCAGCCTTGTGGCTGACCGTTTCCTGAGGATAACAGTCAGACGACGACCGCCACTTGTTTTACTTATCGTGCTTTTTCTAGAAGCTTTTAAGGCAGTTTGGAGATGGCGATCTGGCTATGACCGTCATCTTCAAGAGACAGCGCTGTGAGGACCGCAACTTGTTAGTAACGGCCCTGAGTAGACCGTTTCCTACCTATTCAACCGTTCAAGTAGCGGCTAGGGTCAAGACTGCTATTTCTCTGGGCTGTTTAGTACCGGCCAGAGAGATGACTGCCACTTGCCCAGAGTGTTCTTTCGCATTGGTTTGGCCTCTAGTTGTTTTGGCTTTGACCCCTTGGTTAGCTTATTGTTTTGTGGATGTCTTGGACATCCTATGAGGGTTGTGACCGTGTTATAGGGTGTCTGGGAGAGCCATTATACCGAGTGATATTCCGTGTTATTTCGAGGGTCATTATGGTTTCTGGTCAACCCGATTGTGACCAGTGGTTGACACGTGACCTCGTGAGTGTCTCAGTTATCCCATGGGGATCGAGACTAGTTTTGGATGCTTGGAGGTATTACTTTACCTCGATTTACGTATCCATGTGGTTTGAGGGTTTTGGTGATCCCTCATGTTCCGTGTGTCGTGTTATGCGGAATTGTGAGTCCATTTAGTGGCTTAGAGGTCGAGGACTTCCGATTGATGTGGATCTGGTTGTTGTGTGCCACTTCCATATGCTTTATAGAGGATTGACTTAGGGACTAGGCTGATTGGCAGTGTGTTACCGCTTTGTGCGACGATCTTGACCTGAGTCTTGGGACTCAAGGATCTTTGTGTTAGCTGGTCTAGCTGTCTGTCCTGAGTCTGGCGGTAGTCCTATGTGCTGCCTTGTGCTTCGTGGTACTTGCGACGAGTACGTGCGTCACCTGGCCGTACTTCGCTATTTTGAGTCTCTGTGTCTAGTGAGCCTCCACTAGTCGTAGCCTGAAAATACTTTCCGTGTGTCGACCCACCTGGGAGTGGTGGCAGGGCATGTTCCTGGAAGATACGATTTGTCAGCTGGTTGCCGTGGGCCACTTTGTCTTGCCATGAGAGTCCTACGGGAGGGGAGAGCCAGCTAGAGGCCTGGCTCAAGACATTGAGCTTGTGTGTGCACATGTGGTCATGGGCGTTGGACGAGAGCCGACAAGGCATCACCCTGACTAGTCACTCGTTACTGTTGTTCCTTGGTTCTTGTTTAGTGTCTCCGTCACTACGTTCGAGGTGAGTGGGAGATGCTTGAGGCGCAGTGTAAGACGTCGGTGGACGCATCTTGCTTTTCTTCTAGTGAGGAGGTGCTTCTGTCACATGACGCTTTACTGTTGTGACTTGTGGCTTTTGTGACTATTTTCCGTCACTATTGACGTGACTTGCCGAGTAGTCTGTATTCGACATTACCCGAGGTTAGTGTAGCATACACGACGGTGAGATCATGTATGTGTTTGTGCTTTTAGACCGTGTGGTCTTGAGTAGGGCTTTTCTCTCTGAGGATGAGCCAGCACAACTGAGGTGTCGTGATGTGTTCTGGCAATGTAGCCAGAGTTTCTTGATATCGGTTTGGTGATTCCTGACTGTGAGTGCGAGAATTGATGTTCTACCAATAGGAGTAGTTTGGAGGGCCAAGGTTCTAGCGGATCCCGTGTTTTGTTCAGTACGTCTTTCCTCTTTACTTTTACTGTTGTTCCTACTCCTGCTGTTACTGCTTTGCTATTGTTGTTTAGCATTGCTATTATTGTGTTCGTTTCATGGTAGGGATCTGCGGGACCCCTACTGAGCCAGTGAGATGAGGCTCACCCTTGACTTTTCATGTGTAGTGATTCTTCCTCATGCTTTTGAGGTGCAGTACGGTGGTTCTTAGTTGCCAGTGTTTGCTAGTGTCAGGCTTCCCCTGACTTGAGAGTACATTCTCTTTCCTATTGTACTGTATTTTAGTTGGACTGGACTCTGCTAGCTCTGTAGTTTAATAGAAAATGTAATTTTATTTCTGCTATTTTAGCAATCCAGATCATAGTAATTAATTGTTTACTTCTTTATCTGGAAGTTCAATGTACTTAAACTCTCCTTTCTTTCCCTTCGGAGCTTTCCCTCTCTTGGGAGGCCTCTCAGAATCCAAGTGGTATCGGTTTACTCGGTATCCGGAGTCTGGGTCGTCACAGCCTAGTTCTTCATAATTTTTAGTTTAGATCGGCTTTATTGGATGACATCCTCGTCGGGGATGAGCTCCTATCATTTTCTCAGGGTTCCCGCTTGCAATGGGGGTGAGACGGGCTTGGGAGGACCTTCCGACTGAGATCTGGAAGGATCCTGCTATAGAGATGGCCAGGTGGGCTGCCGTCTCTGCCCAGTAAGACAGCCACTAGGCAGGCCGCCTGAGTGGGCTGGGAGGCCACAGGGTTGGCCTCCCAGAATCCTATTCCTCTTGGCGGCCATAGCCCTGGCTGCCCAGACCTCTAGGCCGCCCGCACCTTGGCCGCCCAGGCTCTGTTCTGGGTGGCCACATGCCTCCATGGTGTTTTGGCCCAGGGACTAGGCGGCCATAGAGCTGGCCACCCTGTCCTGTGCTGGGCAGCCATTGGGCTGGCTGCCCAGGCTGGGCTGCCAGGGTGCTGGCCTCCAAGGCCAAGGAAGCTGGGCAGCCACTGCCTTGTCCTGGCCGCCCATGCTCTTGGGTGACCAAGAGGTTGACCGCCCATGCTAGGCTCCATGTTGGCCCATTCTTCCCCTTTCTGAGCTTTCACGTGATATCGGCTCGCATCCTTTACATCGGCGGTCAATGGATCAGCCATCTAGTCTGAGGTCTTTTGGTTTTGTGGTACGAGCCGCATCGTGGTGTGTTCTGTACAAACCATTGGGTTAGTACGGATTGGTGGTACTCCAGTGGTTTTCACTTTTTAGCGAGTTCACACCTCCAGTGACCTTTCCCACTAGTCATAGCTTTTCTGCGCACGCGTGTGTAGACCTACTTGAGAGTGGTGGAGAGCTTATCTCGGTGTGATGATTTTTAGGCTGGTTATCGTAGGGCCACTCGTCTTTTCAGTATGTGTCTAGGCTGGGGGGAAAACCATCTAGAGGACCCTACTTATAGCACATAGTCTATGTGTGCACACGTGGTTGAGGGCAGCAGACCCGCGCTGACAAGCGCGACAGCTAGTCCTTGTTCTGTGGTTACGTAGTTGTATGTCTCAGTTTCCACCTAGGGCGAGTAGGGAGACACCTGAGGTGCAGACTAAGACATCAATGGTCACCTCCAACCTTGGTTCGAGTTGGTAGTACTCCTGTCTCCTGTAAGCTAGAGACTCTGGTTAGTTTCGTCTCGAGGTGACTATTTTGGTGGCTCCGTGCACATAGTTCTACGTGACGCGTGGTTGCGATGCTTGCACTTGTGTAGCTCATTGTTATTTTTATTTACTGCATCCTTCTATTATATGCTTATTAATTGTTGTCCTCACTTATTGTTTATCGTGCCGTTGTGTTTGTTGTTGTGAGGTAGGGATCTATGGGACTCCTACTGAGCCAATGAGATGTGACTCACCCCCCGTTGCTTTCTAGGTGAGGCGAGGTTAACGCGGAGTACTTCAGAGGCTCCTTAAGCCAGTTTGCCCATGGTCCGGTCCATGCAAGGGGCGAACGCCTATGTTACCAAGCATATTCACGAATGATATTCCAATGGCCCTGAGCAATGCACCAAATATGAAGCTCCTTTTGCCGAAGGTCGAACCTCCAATGATAGATACCATCTACATATCAAGGGAGCTATTTTCAAAGGAGCCATTCCATGTCAAGATTCCTACTTCAAAACTCCTAAATGTTTATTATGATTATTGGCCAAGGGAGTTACCATTCATTTTTTAATGTCCAGGGGTTTTATTAGAAGTCCATCAAATGAGAGACTGTGGGCACTAACTACACCAATTGAGTTGGGTGATCAAGGAAAAACAAGGTCATCTGTCTGGGCATATCATTGGAGAGGGTATGCGAAGCCAAGAAGCTATGTTGAAGGTTAAGGGGCCACACTGTAAGAGAGTATCTACCAAGAAGAGGGGAAGGCATAAAGTGAAGCTTAAGGATACGAAATCCCATGTTGAAGGCCCCCCCATTGGTCCATCCACTTCCTATCCCATTCTATCACTGCTCTTTCTGCTATTCAACTTCTTTTTACGGGCAATCCATTGGCTGAGGGGACGCTTTCCATTATCTAAATCTACGCAATCAAGCTCCTCCTCTCAAGGGTCCCTGGACCCTCATATTCCTCATCCTCCGGAACCTCTGGATTCTTCATTGTTAAATCCATTCACTTTATCCAACCCCCATTCTATTTGTCTGGAACCTCCCAGGTTCGACTTTCTGTTTTGTTCTTTTATTTTCTCAGGGCATCGTGTCCCTCATCCTCATCATCATCCAGAGCCTCCATATTCCCCTTTGTTTGATTCCTCATCATTATCCAACCCTCATTATCATAATCATCATCATGTGAAACCTCTGTATCCTCCGTTGCTTGACTCATCTTCATCATCCAATTCACATCTATCCCCTCCTCCGAAACCCTCGGACATTTCTTGATTTAAACCATCATTCTATCTTCCTTTTCCTCTAAACCCTCGGGGTCATCTCCTCTTTCTCCCAAGACATCATGACCTTCATCCTCCTACTCCTCTGAATCCTCATCCACATCATCCTCCGGAACCTCCTGATCCATCACTCTCCATCTATCAATTCATACCCCTAGTTCCTCCAAATTTTAGGCCAGACTCAAATCTTCTTAAACCATCTGATCAAGACATTGGTCTCTTCTCCCATTGTTTTCGAGGCTTTAGTCATCACTTTTCCCTTTGATTTCCTTTTTCATTATGTAAATCCTTTTAGCTACCCTAGGTTTTACACCCTTCTGAGGGAGTTCAAGCTCTCGTCTCTTTTCCTCCGTCAAATTCTGGTCTTGTCACCACTCTTTTATGTTAAGCCACTTCGAGTCTTTGCTTCATGATCTTTCTATCTAATCCTGTCAAGTGAGGAAAGCACATCCCATGTTGATCGAAATCATTTCAGGTAGTTGCTTCTACAATAAAGAGGATCGCAAAGTAACTTATTCGCGTAAGCACACGCTTTCAGTCTCATCACTTCATTCATTCCTACACATTAGATTAAAATGAAGTGCCTCTTCACATGGTTAAGAGTGGTAATCTAGTAGTAAGTCACAGGCTTTATCTAAATCAATGTCAAACAAAAATAAATAAATAAAATCAAACAAAAAAGAAAATGGAAAAAGTCAAAAGTTTGGTTTGCTCCGCAACATTTAGGCTATGATAACTTTGTGTTGAGAGTCCAAATTTCCTTCCCCGCTAATTAAAAGCAGCCCTAAGCACGGGTCACCCATGCATCACGCTGTCCTTAGCTGTCTACCTTGCAAAAACACTATCGTTACATAGGCCATGCCCAAGGGCATGAGGCGTTTGCTCTTCTCAACTTGGCCAAAGTATCAAGACAATTTTTTGTTTTGGGCAAGATAACTAACCTAGACACTCTCCAACGAGATGAAGGATCAAATAGGCGCAGTTAAACAAGACTTGGAACACAAACACAAAAATAAACAATCAAAAGAATAAGAAGAGAGAGGCATGACAAGAGTGGCAGCATAGTTCCATGCGGGATGTTATGAGCCCAGTCATATGCGTGCCTGACTTTTTTTTAAAAAAGGGGTTCTGATAAAGATTGACACAAAGTCTCGTCGTAACAGACTAAATCTTTAAGGGATTGTGCCTAGGGAGGAAGTAAAAAACAAACGTTTCTAACCCCATACTAGGCTTATCACAGAATTTCTTCTATTCCTCCCCCAAGATCGAGTCGTTTCTTGGGTATGGCCTTGATAAGGGCACCATTTACCGAGGGCAGTCAGCTATATGGCACCACACTTAATGCACACCGTGCTCTATACTTTCTTTATCTGTGAGGGAAAGAACTAGGACCCCTGGCCAGTGGTTTGATTAGTTTCTGTGCTGCAATTAGCATGAAAATATCCAAAAATAAAAAATATATCTTCCAATAAAAAAAACCAAAACAAAAAATAAAAACAAGACAAACAAAAAAAGAAGAATATTTCCCCAAAGAAAGAATCTAAAGAAGAAGAAGAAGAATATCTTCCAAAAGAAAACTAAAAAAAGGGGATATCTTTCAAAAAAAAGGGGGGGCAAGTCAGAGCAGAAGAACTAATTTATTTCTCTAAGCAGTGTATGCAGGGTTGAAAAGCAAGGAAGAAGTAGAGGATAAAACACTAAACATTCTTTTCGTTCTTCCCAAACCTTCTATAATTGAGAACAAGTACATCATGTCACTCAAAGCCACACCATCTCCCTTAGCATTGCTCCTCTCACCTCCCTCCGGAGGAGGATCCCCAAGAGGCATCATCAAATCATGCGAGGCTATATTCCTATCACTCTATGTCCCCCTCTTAGCCTTCACATTATGCTGCCGCTCTGAAGGAGTAGCAAAGAAATTGCTAACGCAAAAACCGCGCTTACGTGCTCTCCGATAGCGCTTCTCGCCATCTCTCAGCCACTGTTCGGCAATGTCTAGGCTGGTTCGGAGCTCTAACAAGTGGGCCTCCAAGGGCCTCTTCTCCTCTATCTCTGCCAACCTCTCAGTTCTCTCCTTTTCTCTATCCCTCTCTCTGTCTCAGCTCTCTCTCTCTGTCCCTCTTCTCTAGCTGGAGGGAAAACCTCAACTCCCTGACATCTCGGGGGAGGTCATCATCTGAACGACATGGCAGCTCCTATAGCTCCGCTATCCTTGCCTCACGTTGTGTGGCACGAGCAAGCATCTCTCGGATCTCTCCTACCTGCTATAGTCACCACTTGTAGGAACATGACACGACATGAACAATCGAACTTGAATGGTGAAACACTCATCCGTGCAGAGAGCTCCCCCTCTGCCTCCGCGGCGCGTGCCATGGCATGAGCAAGGTGACCTCCAAAGGTGGGACCCGAAAATTGGAAGAGGCTCCCCCTATCGCTGCCGCACTGCTTTGCTGGGCATGCTGAAACACAAATGTAACGACAGTCAGTGGATAAAAATCAAGAATCCAAGATCACAAAAAAAACATGCATTGCATAAACTCACCAAGGTGTCCAACGCCTAACGGGTGGCGGCCAACTGCTGCTGGGCATCCGCCAAACAAGCCTATGGGTCGGCTATGAACGCGTCGCGAGCATCTTGCATTCATAAACACATATGTCAATGTTAGAAGCACATGCATGCATCTACATAAATAAATGAAAACTCATACTTACCCCAAGGGCCACCTGAGCTAGAAACGAGCCGCGTAGGTCTTCATATAATGCCACAAGTAGTCCGTGGACCCCACCCTGCCTCCTATCTTGGAACTGTGTTCGGAAGCCCTCACGCCAGTCGATGTGCTTCACCTTCCCTCCGGTCTTCCGCCCAATGCGGCTAGGGGCGTCGACCTCTACCCACTCCTAGGTAAACCCTAGGTCCTCATTGCCAGTTGGAGTCGAAAGGGCTCGATCTCATTCAGGCAATGGACCCAAAGGTCCCGCCCAAAATGAGCTCGGCCCGCCTCGACCCATAGCTGGTCGAGGTCAACCATACCCAAGTAATGTCTCCAGACCACCTGCATTGCCATACATGCATTATGTCAATTACCATAAAATAAAAAATTAAATAAAAAAATCATCATCATCATACCATCGCCTCTAGGTACTCCCACAACTCACACCGTAGGGATATCAATGCGTAGAAGTGGGGAGCCAGACTCACGATCGGTCTCCACCACCAGGCCAGTGGCACAGCTGCCGGGGGCCACTGTCGGGCCCTCCCCATCGAGATGTAATAATAACTCCACACCCGTGTTCATTGCATGTCATTAGCATAATCAATTGCATTAACATAAGAAAGGACTAGCTACGCATAAATAAATAAATAAATGCATTTACCTGGAGGAATGGTGCGAAGCCGCTAACTGTCATCTCTCGACCTGTCCCCTGAGACAGCTCGGTAATCACGTGCACGAGCAGGGCTACTCCCCACGCGTATTGCCTTATTCGGCCCAGATCTATCAAAATCCCTAAGAAATGATAGTTGATGTCATCTCCCTTCATGCCCAGGAGTAGTCGCCCTAGCACGAAGAATAGGAACATCTGGAGGTCGTAGTCCGCCCACCCCCGGTTAGTCACGTTTTGGCAGAATGCACCATGGGCAGCCCTCTACATCGGCGCCATGAACTCTATCGAAATCTCCCCATCGCGCTGTCGGGCGTCGACGAGCCCCAACACCTCCATGATGGCTACTCGAGTAACCATCCTACTCTCTCGGTCGTTCGCCTAGGTCTCTAGCCCCAGCAACTCCTGGGCACTCTCACGATAGTCGGGGTAGGTGATGCCACTCATCGCCTCCCCGTCCACCCTCAGTCCGATGATCCGGACGATGTCCTAAAAACTGGGCACCATGTGCCCCCATGGCATCAGGAAGGCCCAACTCGTCGGATCTCACCTCTCTCTCAACGTCTGGATAAAGGGGTATGTCGAGCCGGAATGGTTCGATCTGCAGGAACACACCAAACCACCTCTTCTCCAACCTGGCTCTCTGGAAGTCCGGGAGGCCTCTATAAGCGGCCACCACAAGGTACCAACTGATGCAGGTCCTCATCACGCCCTGCACATCACATAGAAAGAAAACAAGAACACCATATTAGTAACAAGGAGCTAAAAATAACAACACATAGTATATGCAAAAAAAATAAAAAGAGAGAGAGAAAAAAAGAAAAAGAGAGAGATAACGCGTCACCAAGGGTGACATGTTCTACAACACACGTCAGCCTAGTCAGACGTGAACACAATTAATCCAAAAAATAATAAATAATAATAAAATTAAGAACGCGTCACTGCATGGTGACGCCTTTACATATACGTGCCAATTATTATGACACATGCTTTTTAAAAAAATTTAAAAAAATAAACAAGAAAACAAGAAAATGAACGCATCACCTGTGGTGGACACGTTCATAACCCATCTGCAGCCATGGCCGTAGGCCTCTCCCCCTCTCACTACATCTTACAAAAATTCAAAAAAAATGTAGAAAAGAGAAAGTTAGGAAGGCCTACCGCATCATGGCCGGCCTCCTCTTCGCCGCCGGGTCCCTCAAGGCCTTCTATGGCTAAAGGAAGCTCTTCCTTCTCCATGGCAGCCTCGACCTCCACTTCCAAATCGACCCTTTGATGAGGGGGCGGTCACCTCCTCTTACCACTGGCATTGCTGCGACCACCGCATTCCATAGGAAGAGGGGAGAAGAAGATTTGAAGAGTGGTCGGAGAAGACGAGAAATGGCCAATGCAGGAGGAAGAAGGGCTCAGCCGCGATCGTTGTGGTTCTTGAATTCGAAAGGATAACACGTCCAGGTGAGCATAGGCGCCTATAATTATTCAAAAAAACAAAAAAATCTAAAAATAATACTCTGTCTTCTCCAGCAGGCGCGCCCATAATTATTCCAAAAAAAGGAAAGGCCTAAAAATGAGGAAGGGTCTTCTCTTGAAGACACTTTTAATTAAAAAGGAGAGACAAAAGAAAGAAAGAAAGAGAGAGAGGGAGAAATCTTCATGGCGGGGGTATTTTTTTATTAAAAAAATGTATGTGTCTGTCTAGTCAGATGCGTATAATAAAAATGTTTTGCAAAAAAAAGAAGAAAAAATGGTACGCGTCGTTATTTGAGGATGTGTTCACTAAAAAACTTTAAAAAATTGCTTCTTCTACTTGAGATGCTTTCATAAAAAAAAAAATATATATATATATAACAAAAATAAAACTAAAAATAAAAAAGGAGGGTTGTTAAAGATATGTGTTTGATTTAAGGTGGGAAGAACACGAAAGGCTCGGTGATTATTTCATTAAAGCAAAAGGGGTACATTAGGGCTTGGGCACCCTAGGCCTCAACTTTCTCAATTCAATTACATAAGTCTTCCACAGCTCACGGTCTTCCTCTATATGCACCATCTGTTGGGTCCCAAGGGGTGCAACCGAATCTAGAAGGGGGGGGGGGTTGAATAGATCCCCTTTTAAAATATGCCCTCTTAAAAAATCATTTCACCAGACAAACTTCTAGCTTGAGCACACAGCATAATATGATTAAATATCTAAAATCTACTTATGAAGATTCAGATTACATGAGCGCCTACTTGAGTATGTGCGTGTGAGCCTTTATTTTTTTTTTAACCAAGAATTTTGGAGAATTTATTAATATGATAGAAAAATAATTACAAGAAGGCCTATTTGGCCGAGTAGGATCGGGTGGACGGGTAATGCAATTTATCTATCCTAATATGCCCCCTTACAGCACATGGGAGATCATCCCATTTATTCTAAAAAGCATAAGAAGGAATAGTACAAGCCCAGTTTGCCAGAGAATCAGCCACATTATTGCCTTCCCGAAAGGTGTGCTTGAATGTGAATTGCATGCTAGCGGCGAGGCGATGAATGTCATCCACAATGTGTATAAGTCTCCATGGACAGGAGCGTAGCTTCTGAACAATCCCAATCAACACTGCTGAATTAGACTCAACGATGAAATTGGACAAACCATAGAAGGCACACATGCGAAGCCCATCCCGCATAGCCATAGCTTACGTCTCCAAGCTCGATAAGAAAGGGTAACGGCGAGCAAATGCGCAAATTATGTCACCATTTGAATTGCGAAGAACTCTGTCTCTCCTTGCACTATCGATGCTTATTTTGAAAGCACCATCCACGTTTAGCTTGAGTATGTTAGATGGCGGAGAACTCCAACTGATGACTACAGTTTTGATCTTAGATGGGGGGGAAGATCAATCCCCCACCGCAACAGCACCTGTCCAAAAATCCGGGGTATGGTGGGAACCGAGCAATTAATAAGAAAAAGGAGGGACTTAATATGCATTACTACTTGTTGCGAGATTTTGTAAGCTGACATAGTGATACCTTCATATCTGGCGACGTTTCTAGCTCTCCATATCTCCCATATAATAGTTGCCATGGTAATGAGGGTGATTGTTCCTTGAGCAGTAGACGAGGAAATATCTTGGAAGGCAGCTGAGATGTCAGGATTTGCTCCCAGTTTGTTCCAATCCATACCATCAATTAGGGTTTGAAAATGGCCCACACAGTTGATGCCGATTCACCATGAAAGAAAAGATGACCAACAGTTTCAATGTTACCCAAAGAGTAACACGTACATCTCGAGCACAGGAAGATCCCATACCTGCAGACATGATTATCAGTGGGCACTGCTCGACGTTGGATCTTCCAGAGTAGGATTGCCCATTTTGCAGGGAACGGAGCTTTCCAAATCCTCTTCCAAAAACTAGGCCAAGGTTGATCAATAGACATAGTAATCTGGCGTGCTGATTTGGTAGAGAAATTACCACTCACAATAGGGCACCAGATCCATTGTTCTGAGGATGTTACAGGGATGATCCTCTGAGAGATATGTCTCTGAGCGATCAGCAATTGGGGATGGAGAGGATTGGAAACAACCTCTGCCACAGAATTCAATCTGTTATCAAAAGATTGCCAAACTTCCTCTAGAAAAAAATCTTTCATGGGGCGCATACCAGCCCATTTATCATAACAAAAACTCAGTTTGGAGACAGATGGGTCAACTATAACTCTATGGTGCTAATAAATAAGGTTTGCTGCCTGTACCCACACTGCTCTGTCCGGGGACTTCATTTGTTTGAATGAAGCTTCGGAGTAGTGCACATTGGTCAAGAATTTAGACCTGAAGAAAGAAGCCCAAAGAGAAGAAGTGGAGGATGCTGTTATAGCAGTCCACATAAGTTTCATGTCACGCCCCGAGCGCGGAAGGTACCCGGAGATGCGCGACGAGTTTATATCAATCATGTCAATCAGAGTAGTAGTGTATTCGACACAAAGACAGAGTGCGCAAATATAAAGATAACCCAATCCATTAATTCCTTCAATAAGAATATGTCTATTACAAACCCTTGCAAATACTAGACTCAATAAAATAAAAATACAATGCTTGACTCAAGAAAAATAGAGAAAAGACAGGACTAATTGACGCTTGAGGAGCTCTAACTCTTTCAGTCTTGACTTTCCCGATCAGATTGAATTCCCTCATCGTCGGACTTACCTGAAAAGTAGGGAAACACTGAGTGAGCAAACGCTCAGTAGGAAATTATATCTCAAGAACTAGCAATGGGTTTAAGTAATTACATCTTTCATGAATGCACTATAGCTATGCATGCTCGCAAAACGACAAGATAGAGAGAGTGTATAACAATAAGATAGTAATGAACTTTCAAGAACTTATATCAAAAGATATCAAGATATTCAAGCAAGTAGACTCATCATGTTCTGCTGGAATTTGGCTATCATGGTTCAAGCACGCAAGTATACAATTACCCTTTTTCGGGTCACGCAAGTCATGTAATATCAAGTCAAGTACAAGATTTGTAGAATGTTCAATCAAGCTAGTCATGCACTTCGGTATAATGCCAATACCGTGATCAATCAACTCCCATGGGTACAAGTACTTTCGGGTGCTCCTCCCAGGACCAGATCGGGCCCTATATGCACAGGCATTAATCATGTATTTTAACATCCACTTTTGTATATAGCCAATATGGAATTTCAAGGATAAAGCTTGTAGACATGTAGGATAGACTTTGAAAGAATAGAGTCCAAAAATATGACACTTGACATAGTTAGGCGATAATAACGGTACAATCACGATTATTGATAAAACTAGGTGGAATTGGTTCCCTAACTTGGGTACCATGACAAACAAGTATGGACATTCTTTATATAGAATTGAGGTCCACAAGAACATCAAGTTTAATATAGAATTGGGGTTTACAAGAACATCATAACAATGTTGTTATAGAATTGGGGTTTACAAGAACATCATAACAATGTCATGCTTTACCCCGTTCATTAAGATAATTCTCATATCATACACATGGCATGACATGAGGGCCGGTATACCATGTTTCTTTAGAGTGACATGGCAAAAATAGTGTAATGGGTTTTTATGGTACAACCAGCTCAGTCGGCCTTAAGGGAATCCAAGGCGGCGAGGAGACTTACGGAGGTCTCTATGACTAACTCGCTAGTCCAAAGGAACGGAATGTCCAATGGAGAGCTTGTATGTCAATGAGAATTAGTGGGTAAACGATAAATCATCATGAAACGTGGGACTATATTCACGGACTGGAATATAGTGCCGATATATATATAGATATATTTATATATATTTATCAATATACATATGAAACCTTCGGTTAACAGTAACAGTGTAAAATAGTATCACAGGAAATAGCGTCTTAATCTAAGTCATTACTTATCAAATTAACGCCTTTTGCAGGGGCGTTTATTTACAATTTGATGACTTATACAACAGTCGTCCATTCTGTATTTCTATTTTGCAGAATTTAGATAATATGGAATTTTAACAAAAACGCGCCCTGGACAGGGGCGTTACTTTTCAATTAGCGCCCTGGTCTGGGGCGTCAGTTCAATAAGAGATGACCTTGTTCAGGTCGTTAATTCAGCAATTTTCCAAATTTTAGATTTCAGGAACAATTTATATAGTCAGGACCAGAAAATTAGCAGGATTCAATCAGGATGAACATGCATTATATTAGGTTCATGGTTTCATAGATATCGAATTTTAAACATGGGAAATTATCAATTTATATGAAATTGACGACTACTAGGTAGGGCGTCAAAACAAGAATTAGCGCCCTTGTCAGGGTCGCTTCTTTCAAAATTTTACAGAAAACATTTAAAACCATGATGAAACTATATGCATGGATAACATATGATTTTATTAAGGATCTTAAATTAATTTGGGCTACGTTTCTTGAGAAAACCTACCTGATGATTATCTGGGTGAAGATACGTGAAGAGAAACGATACTCTGTTTTGCAACAGAGTCTTCTGATCACCAGCAGAAGAAGAAGAAGATGATGCTTGATGAAGAACCTTCGTTCTTCAGGAAGACAGGAACTCCTTAACCTGTAAGAAGAAGACGAAGAAGCATTAGAATCCTCATGCTTCTGCGGTTTGGAAGAAATAATAAGAAGAACAAAACCTCTCCTTTCAGCAGAACGATAGCTCAAATCGCCAAATAGCGATCTGGGTCGATTAGGAGGGTATTTATAGGATTTTGGGGATCCTAATTGGGTTAGAGTTCTATTGGAAGTAATACTTCCATGATAGAGTCCTTACTATATTCTACTAACTTGTACTAATCCATAAACTTTCCCTGGATAATGTTCTGGTTCGAACGGAACAGAAAATGGAATTAGCGTCTTAAGTGAGGGCATCGAATTTTAAATTGACGCCTTGTCGAGCGTCGTTACTTATGTAAAACGCGCCCATGTAGAGGGCGTTTCATTTCCTTTCCTTAATTTTATTTTCCCGTCGTTTGAAATTTGACGCCCTATTGTCTAGGCGTCCCTTTTAAATTAACGCCTTATACAGAGGCGTTTCCTTTTGAATCAGCGCCTTGATAAAAGGCGTTACTTTCCTCTTGATCAATGATTTACTCATTTAGGCTCTTTGTCATCTATTTACTTATCTTTTATTTTTAATTTGATTTATTTAAAAATCTTATTTTTATCAGGGTTGCTACACCCTCCCCCACTTAAAAGAATTTGGTCCCCAAATTCAATAGTATATATAAGTGGAGAGTAAAGAATATATACCTTAAAATAATTCTGGAAATCGCTTCCTCATGGATTCCTCGGTCTCCCATGTAGCTTCATGTTCGGAGTTCTTATTCCATTGTACCTTAAGCATGGGAATAGCCTTATTCCTTAGGGTACGTACTTCACGATCTAGTATCTTCATAGGCTTCTGCTCATATGTGAGATCCTTCTGGATAACTAAGTCTCCATGTTCAATAATGTGTGATGGATCGTGTACATACTTCTTCAACATAGATATGTGGAACACATTATGAACATCAGACAATTGAGGAGGCAATGCGATGCGATAAGCAACCTCGCCAACTCTTTCCAATATCTCGAAGGGTCCGATGAATCTTAGTATAAGCTTGCCCTTAACACCAAATCTCCGTATGCCACGTCCAGGTGATGTCTTGAGAAATACATGATCTCCAACTTAGAATTCAAGATCTCTCCTTCTCGTGTCGGCATAAGCCTTTTGCCTAGACTGAGCAACTCGCAGTCTTTCTCTAATCAATTGTATCTTCTCAGTGGCATCCCTTACCATGTCTGGACCTAATAGTTGTTTTTCTCCAACTTCGTCCCAGCATAAGGGTGATCGGCAACTCCTTCTGTATAAGGCTTCGAAAGGTGCCATTTGTATACTTGACTAGTAGCTATTATTGTATGCAAATTCCACCAACGGCAAGTGATCATGCCAGCTTCCATTGAAATCCATGATGCAAGCTTTGAGCATATCTTCAACCACCTGGTTAGTTCTCTCGGTCTGACCATCCGTTTGAGGATGAAAAGCTCTACTAAAGTTAAGCCTTGTTCCCAACGAATGTTGTAGTCCCTTCCAAAAATGAGAAGTAAAACGGGGATCTCTGTCAGACACGATTGAAACAGGAATACCATGTAATCTGACTATGTCCTTGATGTATAATGCAGCCAACACATCGACTGACCATTGGCTCTTGATTGGCAAGAAATGCGCCGATTTAGTCAATCGGTCAATAATAACCCATATTCCATCATGTCCTCCTTTTGATTTAGATAAACCCATGATGAAATCCATACTAATATTCTCCCACTTCCATTTGGGAATATCTAGAGGATGTAATTTTCCAGCAGGCTTTTGGTGTTCTGCCTTGACCTGTTGGCAAGTGAGACAACGTCATACATAGTCTGCTATTTCCCTTTTCATGTTGGGCCACCAAAAATTTCTTTTCACATCTTGGTATATTTTGGTAGATCCAGGATGAATCGTGTACCTTGATCTATGAGCTTCATCTAAGATCTTCTTCTTTAACTTGAGACAATCCGGTATGCATGTTCTATTCCTGAATATTAATCTTCCTTCACAAGTTATTTGTAAATCAGATTGTCCTTCCAGTTTGCCTTTGATCTCTACTAATATTGGGTCATTATCCTGAAGTGCTTGTATTTCAGTTAATAGGTCTGGCTGAATGCTTATATGAGATAATGTGACACATTGAAAGTCTGTGTCCACGCTTATATTAGGTTCCGAGAATTGCTCCAGTAACTTCCATTCTTGAATCATACAATTGGCTAACAGTGCTCTCGACTTTCGACTAAGGGCATCTGCTACATGATTACCCTTTCCGGGATGATATTGTATATTAAAGTTGAAGTCCTTGAGATATTCTAGCCAACGCCTTTGCCTCATATTTAGTTCCTTTTGAGAGAAAAGATACTTGAGACTCTTGTGATCGGAGTATACAGTAAACTGTACTCCATATAGATAATGTCTCCAGATCTTTAGTGCAAATACTACCGCGGCTAATTCTAAGTCATGGACGGGATAGTTCTCTTCATGCTTCTTTAATTGACGAGAAGAGTAAGCTATAACCTTTCTTTGTTGCATTAGAACACATCCGAGGCCAATGCCAGAAGCATCAGTGTATACCTCGAATTTCTCTCCTTCCATTGGTAAAGCTAAGACATGAGCTGTAGTAAGATGATCCTTGAGAGTTTGGAAGCTTATTTCACATTCCTCACTCCATTCGTAACAGATCTCCTTGCGAGTTAACCTAGTAAGCGGCACGGCGATCTTAGAGAAATCCTTGATGAATCGCCTGTAATAGCCGGCAAGACCTAAGAAACTTCGGATCTCGCTAGCATTGGTCGGTCTTTCCCAATTCTTCACAGCTTCAACCTTTGATGGATCTACAGATAATCCATCCTTTGATATCACATGTCCGAGAAAAGTTACTTCTTCAAGCCAGAACTCACACTTGCTGAGCTTGGCATATAATCGGTTTGTCCTTAATATTTGTAATGCAATCCTCAAATGCTCCTCATGCTCTTCCTTAGTCTTGGAATATATTAATATATCATCAATAAAAACCACCACGAATTGATCTAAATAAGGTCTGAATATACTATTCATTAACTACATAAAGGCAGCAGGGGCATTTGTTAGTCCAAAAGGCATAACAACAAACTCATAATGGCCATACCTGCTTCTGAATGCGGTCTTATGAATGTCATCATCCTTGATCCTTAGTTGGTGATATCCTGACCTGAGATCAATCTTTGAAAAATACTTGGATCCAGATATTTAATCAAATAACTCATCGATTCTCGGCAGTGGATACTTGTTCTTGATAGTGAGGTGATTCAACTGTCGATAGTCGATGCATAACCTCATGGATCCATCTTTCTTCTTTACAAATAATACAGGTGCTCCTTTAACTCCTTGAGTTCAGCAGGCGACATTCTATACAGTGCCTTAGAAACTGGACCCGCACCAGGAACTAAATCGATGGTGAAGGCCACTTCTCATTGCGGGGGTAATCCAGGCAAATCTTCCGGAAACACATCCGAAAATTCTTGCACAACTGGGATATCTTCTATCTTAGTTTCTTGAGCCTCCTTAATCGTGACAAATGCAAGGAAAGATACACATCCTTTCCTTATTAGCTTCCTAGCTCGGAGAGCCGAAATAAGAGGTGACTCGCTCCGACTCTTAGGGCTAGAATAGACTAGTTTTGGAAAGTCCTTGAAAGTAACCTTGCTATTGCGGCAATCGACTGTTGCATGATATTTGGATAACCAATCCGCTCCCAGTATGACATCATACTCCTTTAGATCTAAACATGTGAGATCGATAGGAAGATTTTTTCCTTTTACCAAGACTTCACAGTTTTGATAATGGTGAGTAATATCGGTTTCGTTTTCGAGAGGAGTAGATAAAATTATTTTCATCCATTCTGGTTCCATAGGTAGTGGGTTAGCAAACTTCTTGGAAATAAAAGAATGTGATGCACCCGTATCAAATAAGACATGTGCATACTTGGAACAAACTTTCAGTGTACCTTCTACTAGTCCACCTTCTTCTTCTTCGGTCTCCTTAATTGCGTGAAGACGAGTGTTCTTGGTTATCGGGCGCTTTCCGTCACCGGTTTGATCATTAAGTTATGGGCAATCGGGAATCCGATGCTCACGGCTCCCGCAACGGAGACATGCTCCAAGTTTCCTCCAGCACTCTTCGGCTTTATGACCAGCCTTGTCGCAATGCTTGCATATTATATTCGAAAGTGTAGTAGTGATAGAGAAGGGCTTGGTCTTCTTAAATTTTTGGACTTGAGAAGAAGTACCTCCAGTGCTAGGCCTCTTCTTGAAGTTGGGTTTAAAGGAACCCGAACTTGTAACTTGTTCCTTCTTATCCTTCCCACGGATTCTATCTGATAACTCCGTGGCATCTTCTAACAATTGAGCTCGGCGTACTATCTCTGAGTAGACCTGAATATCCATTGGCGCCAGCTGGGTAATATATTGGGGCCTGAGCCCATTAAGGAACCTCCTAACTTTCATCTTCTCGGTGCTAACTAAGTGCTTAGCATACCGAGACAATCTAGAGAATTGTGCCTCGTACTCCGCCACCGATAATGACCGTTGCTTGAGTGCGGCAAATTCGGTAACTTTCTTTTCTTGGAATCGGTCTAAAAATATTTATTGTTGAAACATTCAACAAATTCTTCCCAAGTAATTTGGTCTTGATTTATAGTAGCTTCGACTGACTCCCACCAGCATCGGGCATCCCTTTCTAGTTGAAAAGTAGCTAATAAGACTTTATCTTGATCCGTGCACTGCATAACACGGAATATACGCTCCGTCTCCCTGATCCAGTGCTCTGCGTCATCCGGATCAGTAGAACCCATGAATTTGGGAGGGTTCATGTTCTTGAAGACTTGGTGGAGACTTCCGGCTCGTTGTGCACCTCCCTGTGCTACTTGTTGCAGCACCTGAGTCATGCCTTGAAGTGTACGCTGCATGTTGCGCCACTGAGCACGTTCGGCAGCCATCGTCCTACAATTACAATAACTAGATCAATACGTGATCTCATTTAGAAGCTAGCATTTCTATGTTAACTTTAACCCTTGGTTCTACTGAATCTCACCGGTTAAAGGTTAAACCTATCCTTAAACTTGGGTTTTCCTAGGAATTGAATACCCTAGGCTCTGATACCACAAAAACTGTCACGCCCCGAGCGAGCAAGGTACCCGGAGATGCGCGACGAGTTTATATCAATCATGTCAATCAGAGTAGTAGTGTATTCGACACAAAGATAGAGTGCGCAAATATAAAGATAACCCAATCCATTAATTCCTTCAATAAAAATATGTCTATTACAAACCCTTGCAAATACTAGACTCAATAAAATAAAAATACAACGCTCGACTCAAGAAAAATTGAGAAAAGACAGGACTAATTGACGCTTGAGGAGCTCTAACTCTTTCACTCTTGACTTTCCCGATCAGATTGAATTCCCTTATCGTCGGACTTACCTGAAAAGTAGGGAAACACTGAGTGAGCGAACGCTCAGTAGGAAATTATATCTCAAGAACTAGCAATGGGTTTAAGTAATTACATCTTTCATGAATGCACTATAGCTATGCATGCTCGCAAAACGACAAGATAGAGAGAGTGTATAACAATAAGATAGCGATGGACTTTCATGAACTTATATCAAAAGATATCAAGATATTCAAGCAAGTAGACTCATCATGTTCTGTTGGAATTTGGCTATCATGGTTCAAGCACGCAAGTATGCAATTACCCTTTTTCGGGTCACGCAAGTCATGTAATATCAAGTCAAGTACAAGATTTGTGGAATGTTCAATCAAGCTAATCATGCACTTCGGTATAATGCCAATACCGTGATCAATCAACTCTCATGGGCACAAGTACTTTCGGGTGCTCCTCCCAGGACCAGATCGGGCCCTATATGCGCAGGCATTAATCATGTATTTTAACATCCACTTTTGTATATAGCCAATATGGAATTTCAAGGATAAAGCTTGTAGACATGTAGGATAGACTTTGAAAGAATAGAGTCCAAAAATATGACACTTGACATAGTTAGGCGATAATAACGGTACAATCACGATTATTGATAAAACTAGGTGGAATTGGTTCCCTAACTTGGGTACCATGACAAACAAGTATGGACATTCTTTATATAGAATTGAGGTCCACAAGAACATCAAGTTTAATATAGAATTGGGGTTTACAAGAACATCATAACAATATTGTTATAGAATTGGGGTTTACAAGAACATCATAACAATGTCATGCTTTACCCCGTTCATTAAGATAATTCTCATATCATACACATGGCATGACATGAGGGCCGGTATACTATGTTTCTTTAGAGTGACATGGCAAAAATAGTGTAATGGGTTTTTATGGTACAACCAGCTCAGTCGGCCTTAAGGGAATCCAAGGCGGCGAGGAGACTTACGGAGGTCTCTATAACTAACTCACTAGTCCAAAGGAACGGAATGTCCAATAGAGAGCTTGTATGTCAATGAGAATTAGTGGGTAAACGATAAATCATCATGAAACGTGGGACTATATTCACGGACTGGAATATAGTGCCGATATATATATATAGATATATTTATATATATTTATCAATATACATATGAAACCTTCGGTTAACAGTAACAATATAAAATAGTATCATAGGAAATAGCGACTTAATATAAGTCATTACTAATCAAATTAACGCCTTTTACAGGGGCGTTTATTTACAATTTGACGACTTATACAGCAGTCGTCCATTCTGTATTTCTATTTTGCAGAATTTAGATAATATGGAATTTTAACAAAAACGCGCCCTGGACAGGGGCGTTACTTTTCAATTAGCGCCCTGGTCTGGGGCATCAGTTCAATAAGAGACGACCTTGTTTAGGTCGTTAATTCAGCAATTTTCCAAATTTCAGATTTCAGGAACAATTTATATAGTCAGGACCAGAAAATTAGCAGGATTCAATCAGGATGAACATGCATTAGATTAGGTTCATGGTTTCATAGATATCGAATTTTAAACATGGGAAATTATCAATTTATATGAAATTAACGACTACTAGGTAGGGCGTCAAAACAAGAATTAGCGCCCTTGTCAGGGTCGCTTCTTTCAAAATTTTATAGAAAACATTTAAAACCATGATGAAACTATATGCATGCATAACATATGATTTTATTAAGGATCTTAAATTAATTTGGGCTACGTTTCTTGAGAAAACCTACCTGATGATTATCTAGGTGAAGATACGTGAAGAGAAACGATACTCTGTTTTGCAATAGAGTCTTCTGATCACCGGCAGAAGAAGAAGAAGATAATGCTTGATGAAGAACCTTCGTTCTTCAGGAAGACTGGAACTCCTTAACCTGTAAGAAGAAGACGAAGAAGCATTAGAATCCTCATGCTTCTGCAGTTTGGAAGAAACAATAAGAAGAACAAAACCTCTCCTTTCAGCAGAACGATAGCTCAAATCGCCAAATAGCAATCTGGGTTGATTAGGAGGGTATTTATAGGATTTTGGGGATCCTAATAGGGTTAGAGTTCTATTGGAAGTAATACTTCCATGATATAGTCCTTACTATATTCTACTAACTCGTACTAATCCATAAACTTTCCCTGGATAATGTTCTGGTTCGAACGGAACACAAAATGGAATTAGCGTCTTAAGTGAGGGCGTCGAATTTTAAATTGACGCCTTGTCGAGCGTCGTTACTTATGTAAAACGTGCCCATGTAGAGGGCGTTTCATTTCCTTTCCTTAATTTTATTTTCCCGTCGTTTCAAATTTGACGCCCTATTGTCTAGGCGTCCCTTTTAAATTAACGCCTTATACAGAGGCGTTTCCTTTTGAATCAGCGCCTTGATAAAAGGCGTTACTTTCCTCTTGATCAATGATTTACTCATTTAGGCTCTTTGTCATCTATTTACTTATCTTTTATTTTTAATTTGATTTATTTAAAAATCTTATTTTTATCAGGGTTGCTACACTTCATATGCAGGCTCAGTTGCAGCTCCGGGAGAGATAGAATTCCAACCCCTCCTGATTCAATAGGTATGCAGATTTTACTCCAGCTGATCCAATGGCGTTTGGGCCGGCCCTCAAAAAAACCCCAGAAGAAGTTTGACATGAGGCGATTTATGTCATTTATAGATCCCAGAGGAATGGAAAAGACCATCATAGTATAATTTGGGATGGCTGTTAGGATATGTTTAATAAGAATAAGCCGACCTGCAGAGGATAGATATTTGGCATTCCAACTCTTGAGCTTTGCTTGAATTTTGGCAACCAAGTGGCCAAATAAGGCTTTCTTAGTCCGTCCCTCATATAGCATTACCCCTAGATACTTGATGGGCAATGATGCCTTTAAGAATCCCGTGAAGGTAGAAATGAATTGGAGGCGGTTGGCAAGAAATCCAGTACCCATAATAATATTGCTTTTGGACTTGTTAACTACCTAGCCTGAGTTTCTTTCATATTCCTTAATGAGCAGCATTAGTCTGCGGATGGAATTTATTGCACCATTATTGAATATAAGAACATCATCAGCAAAAAGAAGGTGTGATATGGTAGGACAGCCCCTGGGGACCTTGTATGGTTCAATCTGCCTAGTGCTTGATAAATGAGATAAACCCCTGCTAAAAGCCTCCTCTGCAATAATAAAAAGTGATGGTGGAATTGGGTTGTTGAACCCCCTTTGTGTGATAGTTCTTACTTGATAAGATTTTGATGATGACCAAACACTATATAAGTTTAGAATGAATGTTAGAATAAATTTGAATGAGTTTTCTTTTGGGCTGCCTTAGTATATATATAACTTGCATTTGATTATTATCTCTCCTTAAGTCATGTTTCACTAGCGCAGTCGAAGGATGAAGATTGCATGTTCAAGAGAATCCAAATTAAGTGAGTGTTATGAGTTGAAGTTGTTAAAGATCCACTCTGACTCTAGTTTTGTGGTTTTTACAGAACTCATGAATGAGCCTTGTTGTCTAAGAGATTCGAGGTCGATTGGTGAGATCTATCCCAACCTCATCTCACCTATTCAGTTGTTTATCCGTGATAGATTCTTTTTGTGTTGATCCCTAGGAGTAATTCGTCATGGTCTTGATCTTAGTTAGTTTTGATCTTGTATTTACTCCTTCATGCTTTAGAAATAATTCTTTTGAATGGGGTGATCCCAACGGTGAACCCCCTTGATGTTCATAGCACTTAGTTTTGTTTTTAGTTTCATTTTGTGTGGTCCAAGGACAAGGGTTGACCCCTGTGTGTTGTTTATCTCAACCCGCACGGGTTCCTTAACCCCACCCGCGAGGGTCGACCCTACCCGCACGGGTTCCTTAACCCCACCCGCGAGGGTCGACCCCAAGGGTCGACCCTTGAGCGTTATTTTTTCAAAACCGCACGGGTTGTTATTTGGCTGGTCACGAGGGTCGACCCCAAGGGTCGACCCCTGGGCAGTTTATTTTTCAAATCTGTTCGGGTTCTGGTTTGGCACCACGAGGGTCGACCCCAAGGGTCGACCCTTTCAGTTTGGGCACCGCCGAACACGTTTCGAACCCGTACGAATGCTACTTTTTCTTTAAGCTTTTACCCTAAAAGTGTGAGATCTGAGGCTCCTATCATCCTACACATGTCCCCCAGCCTTGGGGGTATAAACCCATCATTGGGCGACCTAAAAGGTGAATCTAATAGAACATTCTCTTATCCTTTTGGAGTTTTGCATGCTTGCAGTAGAAGAAAAAAAGGAGAGGGCTCGTGAGCGTGAAATCAACCAAAGCTCCTTGTAGATATGATATAGCTCAAGCAGGATTCAAAGGCCTTCATCCTAATATGAAGCTTGGCAACAAGGATCTCGAGTTGCACATCATCATCCGGGCTTCCTCTTGAAGATTTCATCTACAACCTGCATCTCCGACCAAGGAACGAAGAACCTTCGTGGGCTCATCATCTGAAAGGGGGATTTCTGGCGACCTCAAGATCTTTATTGCATACATTTTGTTCATTCTATTTTAGTTCTGAAGGATCATTGTATATCTGAATATTTCTTGAACAAGATACTGTGTGTGTGTGTGCATTTGCTGGTCGCAACGCACGTGTGTGTGTGGCTATGTGCTTCACAGCATGTGTGTGTGTGGGTTTTCACTCTAGCGGAAGCAATCCTCACTCTATGAGGGGTGGACGTAGGGGACACTGTTGTGAACCCGAACCACCTAAAATCCTCATGTTCATTGTGGTTTGCTTCTACGTTCTTACACGTGTGGGCTTCTTGTCGATCGGAGTGTTGTTCTAATCTCGATTGCCCAGGGGTTCTCTTTATTTCCGCTATTCGTGTGATAGCATCAACGGGTGAGAAGAGTTGTGCTTTGTTCCTTGTCTATCGATTTAATTTATTGAAAAAATTGTTGTTGGTCAAATTTTTATTGTCAATCAATTCACCCCTCCCCTCTTGATTGCCATCTATCGGGGACAACAATTGGTATCAGAGCCCGATCTCTGATTTTGTACAGATCTCACGATTTAAGAGTAAGATCCAGTATATGGCAAACAAGGGGTTGATGCTTGAAGGGCACTCTATACATAGACCACCGTTCTTTGATGGGTCGAGTTACACATATTGGAAGAATCAGATGTATGTATTCCTGAGGGCCCAGGAATTTGAAATTTGGTATGTTATTAGTAATGGTCCTTATCAATTGCCTCCAAAAGAGGAAGAGTGGGGAGAAGAACATATCAAGAAGTGCATAGCTAATTTCAAAGCAATGAATATAATCCAATGTGCAATTCACCGCAATGAGTACTCACGAATTTCTATGTGTGCTTCTGCGCAGGAAATGTGGAATAAACTCCGCTTGATGTATGAGAGGACTTCAGAAGTGAAAGAAAGCAAGGCAAATCTGCTCGTTCGGGACTACGGATTCTTCATGATGAAGCCAGATGAAAGCATCTCAGAGATGTTTGTGAGATTGTTGGAGATAACAAATAGATTGAAAGCACTTGGGAAGGATTACTCCAACCAGGATCTAGTAAGGAAGGTATTAAGGTCCCTCTCTCCATAGTGGCACACGAAAGCCACGGTCATAGAAGACTCAAAGGATCTTAGTACCTTGACACTTGATGAGCTAATTGGATCATTGATGACCTACGAGCTGAATATAAAAAGGAATGAGGAAGACGTCAAGAAAAAGAAGCCAATCTCCAGCATGGCTTTGAAGACCAACCTCCAAGGCTCAGATGAAAGTGAAGATGGATCTGTTTCAAATAGTGAGGATGAAGAGTTGGTGGCCATGATAATGCGAAGGGCCAGAAAATTCATCAAGAAATCTAGAAGAGCAGGAACTCCATTCAGAAGAGCACCAAAGAAAATGATAGCCAAGAAGGGAGAAAATAGCAAGAAGGAAGAGATAATCTGTTATGAATGTAAAAAACCAGAGCACATGCGTGGAGAGTGCCCCGAACTTCATAAAAAGTTCAAGAAAGGGAAGTTCAAGAAAAATAAGGCAATGGTGGCAACATGGAGCGATGAGGATGACACCGAAGACAAATCGGAAGATGAGTTGGACGAGCTTGTCCAAACGTTGTGTCTAATGGCGAATGGTGAAGACTCCAATGAGGTACAATCTGAAACTGAAGATCTCTCATGTGAACAATGGGAAATTGCTTATGAAGCTTTGTATGAAAAATGTAAAAAGTTAATGTCTGAAAATAGGATGTTAAAGAAAAAGATTGACCAAAGCATATCAAATGAATTTTCATGTCTGAATTGTGCTGAATTATTATCCAAGCTTGAAACACTGTCTTATGACAATGAAATGCTTAATTCCAAAGTCATTTTGTTTGAAGAAGAACTAACATGCTTAAAAGAAGAACAACAAAATGATGAAAAATCCATGAAAGCCATTGAAGAAGTGAATGCTAAAGTGCAAGCCTTGGAAAAGGATAAAATGGAACTTGAAGAAGCAAAGGGGCTTTTAATGGGTGAGGTGAAAGATCTAAAAGAAACATTGGCAAAGTTTGTTAAGGGAAAACAAACGTTAGACACCATGCTAGGAATGAGAGTGAATTTTAGAAAGGAAGGGCTAGGATATGAGCCATGCCACAAGAAAGCTTTTGAAAAAAAACTCAAACTTCTTTTGTGAATGCTAATGCTTCATCTTCATCATGCTCTCCACATAAAAAGAGTGAGAAATACATTCCGGTTCACAAACCATTCATGAATAAAAGTAAGAAAAGGAATGTTAACAAAAAGGTTGTTTCATGCTTTTATTGTGGAATGTATGGCCACACCATGTATACATGCAGATTAATGTTGACTGACGAGGAACAATTTGCAAGAAAATCGATGCGATTGATTAGATCAAGAACTTCTAACCGATGTGGACCCAAGCAAGCTTGGGTACCAAAATCATAGAAGTCTTCTTATCTTGATGTTTTGTAGGTCTACATGAAGGCTCAAAGAAACAAATGGTACCTTGATAGTGGATGCTCGCGACACATGTCGGGAAACAAAGAAATATTTGCAGACCTCAAAGAAAAGGATGGTGGACTAGTTGCATTCGGGGGCAAGGATAAAGGAAAAATCGTCAGAGAAGGTAAGATTGGTAAGGGATATCCTCATAGTGTGGAAAATGTTTTGTTGGTTAAAGGTCTCAATCATAACTTAGTATAAGTCAACTTTGTGATAAAGGGTGCAATGTGATTTTTGACTCCACGCACTACACGGTTGTAAATAAAATTACACAGGAAATAATGTTTATAGGGGTTAGAAAAAACAATGTATATATGACAGACTTAAATGATACTTCACACAATAATCTTTGCTTAGTCGCAAATAACTCTGATAATGCTTGTCTGTGGCATCGCCGTCTTAGGCATGCTAGTTTTAATGTTCTTACAAAAATGTCCAGAAATGTTTTAGTTGTTGGGATGCCAAAACTGAAGTTTGAACCGGACAAAGTATGTGAGGCGTGCAGCAAAGGTAAGCAAACAATAACCTCTTTTAAAAGCAAGAATGATGTGACAACCACTAGGCCACTTGAAGTTCTTCATATTGATCTATTCGGACCTAGTAGAACTCACAGTCTAGGTGGCAAGTTATATGGGTTTGTTATTGTAGATGACTTCTCACGATTTTGTTGGGTGTACTTTTTGTCACATAAAAATGATGCTTTGATGGAGTTTGAAGGTTTTTTCAGGAAAGTGGAGATTGAGAAAGGATGTTCCATCAAGAGAATTCAGAGTGATCATGGTAAGAAGTTCAAGAACACTGACTTTGATGAATTTTACAGGAAGCACGGGTACTCGCATACATTTTCAGCACCAAGAACTCCAGAACAAAATGGCATTGTAGAGAGAAAGAATAGAACACTCATTGAGATGGCTCGGACGATGCTAAGTGAGAACAACTTACCAAGATATTTTTGGGCTGAAGCCGTGAGCACGGCATGTTATATTATAAACCGAGCCATGGTAAGACCTATCTTAAGAAAAACACCATATGAACTCTTCAAAGGTAAGAAGCCCAACATCTCTCATTTGAAACCACTTGGATCAATTTGCTATATTCTTAATAATGGAAAATCTGATTTGGGCAAATTCGATGCAAAAAGTGATCGTGGAATTTTTCTTGGGTACTCTCTTACCTCTAGAGCTTATCGGGCTTATAACCTGAGAACTCTTGTAGTAGAGGAGAGCCCACATGTCATTATAGATGAATCATGCAGCATGAGTGCTAACAAAAATTCAAATTTGTAGGATGAAGAAGAAGAAACTGGTGAAGAGATTGCACCAAAGGCAACGCAAGATCAAGCAACTCAAGGAGAAGGATAAGAAAGTAAGGATGATGAAAATCAACAAGGACAGCAGCTTCCTTGGCAATGGACTTTCCACAAAAGCCATCCTCCCGAGAATGTGATTGGTAATGTAGAAGATAAAGTGAAAACTCGATCTTCATCCAGGGAAGTTGACAATTTGGATTATCTTGCATTGTTCTCTCAATTTGAACCGCACTCTATTGATGAAGCCTTAAAGGACAATTCCTGGATCTTAGCTATGCAGGATGAACTACACCAGTTCCAAAGGAACAAAGTGTGGTTCCTTGTGCCACGTCCTAAAAACCACTCCTTAATCGGAACCAAATGGATTTTCCGAAACAAGCTAAATGATCAAGGAGTGGTACTTAGCAATAAGGCAAGGCTAGTAGCCAAAGGCTATAACCAAGAAATAGGAATTTACTTTGATGAGTCATTTGCCCCAGTGGCAAGACTTGAGGCCGTAAGAATTCTTTTAGCATTTGCATGCCACAATGATATCAAACTCCTTAAAATGGATGTGAAAAGTGCATTTTTGAATGGTTTCATATAGGAGGACGTGTAAGTGGAGCAACCTCCAGGATTTGAAGATCATGCATATCCGGATTATGTTTACAAATTGGACAAGGCGCTTTACGGGTTGAAACAAGCTCCCCGCGCCTGGTACGAGAGACTGAGTTCTTTCCTTGTCGATAATGGGTTCAAATGTGATAACAGTGATCAAACCTTGTTTACCAAAGCAAATGGTAAGAAAGTTCTAATTGTTCAAGTATATGTCGACGACATTATATTTGGTTCTACTGATAACACCTTGAGTGAGAATTTTGCCAAACTTATGCAAGGTGAGTTTGAGATGAGTATGATGGGAGAATTGACCTTCTTCTTAGGCTTGCAGGACAAACAAATGGTGGATGGCATTTTCATATGCCAAAGGAAGTATGGTAGAGACTTGCTCACAAAGTACAATTTAAGCAAGGTGAAACCTCAGCCTACACCCATGTCAACCTCAATCAAACTTGATCAAGATGAAAAAGGTAATATCATGGACCAAAAACTTTTCAAAAGCATGATAGGATCATTGTTATATTTAACTGCTAGCCGGCCCGACATTCAATTTTCTGTGTTTGTATGCGTGATTTCAGTCCAATCCAAAAGAATCACACATGTCGGTCGTAAAACGGTTTTTTAGATATATTGCTGGTTCAGTTAGCTTGGGCTTATGGTTTCCGCGTAATTCAAGCTTTGAATTAATTGCTTATTCTGACGCCGATTATGCGGGTTGTAAAGTGGATCAGAAAAGCACCAGCGGGTACTGCCAATTTCTTGGGGGATGCATGATTTCATGGGCCTCCAAGAAACAAAATTCAGTGGCATTATCAACCGCCGAAGCCGAGTATGTGGCTGTAGGTAGTTGTGTTGCCCAGGTGCTTTGGATCCAACAATAAATGATTGACTATGGCATCTCTTTTAAGAACACCTCAGTCTTGTGTGATAACACCTCGACCATAAATCTGTCAAAAAACCCTGGTCATCACTCTCGCACGAAGCATATTGAAATTAGACATGATTTCATTAGGGATCATGTGAGTAAGGGTGATGTAGAAATTAGCTTCATTGAAACAAACCGACAAATTGCCGACATCTTTACCAAACCTCTAAGTGAAGACAAGTTCACATCATTTAGGAGAGAACTAGGGGTTTGTAGGATAGAGGAGTCTGAATCATGATCATTTGCATCATATAACTACATTGTGTGCATAAGTCATTTACTTGCATTTTGTGCATAAGTGTTCATAAGAAGTCTTGGTATATAAAATGGTGAATTGCGGAAAGATGGATTAAGTCCATCTGGAAGCATTCATTATGCGTGAGACCATACTCCTCCATCGTACCAAGTATCATTGTGTCGTGCACACACTTGCATTATTGAGTTGCATTAGTGAGTCTCCTTCATCATGCATATGCATCATATTGCTTGAAAATCATACAATCAGTTTGTGTGAACAATCATCATGGGTGTGAATTGCATTCCTTCTATTTATAATGTACACACACTTTCATTACCTTTTCTATGGCCGATGTTACCTTGAATACAATTAAAATGCCAACCAAGGAGCAAAATCATTCAAAATCTGAAATCGAGAGAGTTGGACAATAACCGTCTAATGTGATCTTAAATTTCTTTGAAATGTTTTCCCCAATTGATTTCAACCACAAAACATTCAATTCCCCTTGATTCTGACATGAATTTATCATTGGGGATTATAGCCTAGCTTTCCTTGGACTTCTTTTGCACTTAAAGCTATTTTTGTAGAAGTACAGGGGAAGGGTCGACCCCAAGGGTCGACCCTCACGTCACCCGGTTCTGGCTAGGGCTCGGAGTAATAGGGGTCAACCCAGCGGGTCGACCAATTCCGGTCCGGCGGATTCGCCGCATCCGACCGGCTCACAAAGGGGTCTTCAACCTTCAAATCGCCCCTCTCTTGCCTATAAAACATCTCCAGCCCCCTTCTACAACCTGCCTCCACTTCCTTCAACGCTAAAAACCTTTTCTTGCAAACCCTACACCTCCCAGATCTGATCGCGAGCTCCAACCGGTGGCAACTCGCGCCCTCCCCCCCCTTCCTTGCGTCTCAAAGCTGCTTCCTTTGTTCGGATCTCGTCTGAGGTAAGCCTTGCTGTGTAGAGAGTCGATTTATCTGCGGTTAGAGCATCCCCTTTTCGAACCAACGAGATCTACAACTCCATCTCGGGCTCTTCTCTATCTTGTGATCCAGATGGCCCCAAAGAGGCGTCCTCCTCGCAAAGAAGCTGAATCAAGCTCTGCTCGGGAACAAAGGTCGAAAGGCAAAGAACTCTTATCCACCAAATAGGATCAGACATCTTGCAAAGTGTTGTATAGGAAGGTACTTCACCCTCGAGCGGCAGATTTCAGAAATCTTTGCAAACATCTCCCAAGTCTTGTGGATATCATTTGCAGTCAGCCGAATTTGGATGTGTTTATGTCAGCGCATCGCCGTTTTTATCCACATCTGGTCCATCAGTTTTATAGTAATCTATCTTTCATGAAAACCTGTCAATATACAATAGTGAATGCCCGGTCGTTTAAGCTCACACCAGCCTTCATTGGTGCTTCTCTTGGACTGCCTTGTGAAGGATACACATTTGGAGACATTCATGTACCAGATGAAGTTGTATATCAAATGATGACTTCCGAGGAAATGGGTGAGAGAACGATCGTTGGGTTGAATGCAAATCATTTCCCTCCTTTGCAACATATTTTACATCGCATGATAACCACTATTTTACTACCTTGAGGAGGACGTCATGATAAAGTAACAGAGGTTCACATGTTCTTGTTCTATTGTCTTATGAGTGGTCTTCCCATTAATTTTTTGGCCATTATGCTAGATCATATGTGTTCAAGCATGAAGCATAAAAATCAGACTCTTCCATATGCGGCTCCATTATCTGCCATTTTTGAGCACTTGCAGTTTGATCTGTCAAAAGAACCTTCGCAGACCATTAGAACTACCGACATTTACTCGATTAACACCATTTGCCATAATATGAACTATGAACTGATAGATGGTGTCTTGGTTCGGACTTTGAAGAGTTCTGAACGTGCAGTCATTTCTGAAGATGATGAAGATGATCATGGCAACCGTCCGCAAGATGGTCATGCTGAAAGGATTGCTTCTGAGGTGGTTCAGGTGGTAATAGACTGACTGGGTTCCATTGATGGTCGTTTAGACAAATTTGGGGAGAAAATGGATGTTCTAGCCAAGGATATCTCAGATTTGAAGCTTTCCCATATGGAATACACTCAGACATTTCAAAGGGTTACCACTTTTCTTGAGTCAAATACGCAAGCTTTGGACAATCAGACCACTCTGTTTCAAGAAATCGTCGATTACATTAGACGTCCACCAGATCCACCCACTCCAGATTCGGACTAGATGATTGCGCTCCACCGGCATGGCACACTTCTTACCCCGTATTCACCCCCTCCTTTTTGATGATGCTAAAGGGGGAGAAATTTTGTAATATGTGTGGGCCCGGCTAATTAAAACTCTATGTGTGATGTGTGCTTGCATGCATGTGTGTTTTCATTAATCATGCTAGTTAGCGAGGTTGCATCTCATGGCATTGCATATGTCAGCATTGTAGTTGCTTTTTATCTCATGAACTCAGACTTTGTTTGTCCTAAAATCTTGTTGTCGGCTGAAACTATGGATGATGCCTTTGGTTAGTCAATCTTACAGTGTTTGGATGAGGCCTTGTGTTTTATGTTGTGATGCTTCTTAAATGTTTCAGGTTGGTGCATGGAAAGAATGTGCATTTAACATTGTGGTTATGGTTTGATGTTATGTTGGGGTTCCCTTACCTTTGGTGTGTGGCCTTGATTTCATTCAGCTTGTTAAATCCTTTTGAGTTCACATGGTTATGTATATGGAGGTTTTCTTTTTAAATCCTTTCTGAGTTGATGTGTTGATTCAGAAATTTTGTAAATAAAAATTTTCTTGTCAATCCAAAAATCTAGCATATAGTATTTTGTCATCATCAAAAAGGGGGAGATTGTTGAACCCCCTTTGTGTGATAGTTCTTACTTGATAAGATTTTGATGATGACCAAACACTATATAAGTCTAGAATGAATGTTTGAATAAATTTGAATGAGTTTTCTTTTGTGCTACCTTAGTATATATATAACTTGCATTTGATTATTGTCTCTCCTTAAGTCATGTTTCACTAGTGCAGTCGAAGGATGAAGATTGCATGTTCAAGAGAATCCAAATTAAGTGAGTGTTATGAGTTGAAGTTGTTAAAGATCCACTCTGACTCTGGTTTTGTGGTTTTTATAGAACTCACGAATGAGCCTTGTTGTCTAAGAGATTCGAGGTCGATTGGTGAGATCTATCCCAACCTCATCTTACATGTTCAGTTGTTTATCCATGATAGATTCTTTTTGTGTTGATCCCTAGGGGTAATTCGTCATGGTCTTGATCTTAGTTAGTTTTGATCTTGTATTTACTCCTTCATGCTTTAAGAAATAATTCTTTTGAATGGGGTGATCCCAACGGTGAACCCCCTTGATGTTCATAGCACTTAGTTTTGTTTTTAGTTTCATTTTGTGCTGTCCAGGGACAAGGGTCGACCCCAAGGGTTGACCCCTGTGTGTTTTTTATCTCAAACCGCACGGGTTCTTTAAACCCAGCCGCGAGGGTCGACCCCAAGGGTTGACCCCTGTGTGTTTTTTATCTCAAACCGCACGGGTTCTTTAAACCCAGCCGCGAGGGTCGACCCCAAGGGTCGACCCCTGAGCGTTATTTTCTCAAAACCGCATGGGTTGTTGTTTGGCTGCTCGCGAGGGTCGACCCCAAGGGTCGAACCTTGGGCGGTTTATTTTTCAAATATGTTCGGGTTCTGGTTTGGCACCACGAGGGTCGACCCCAAGGGTTGACCCCTCCTTGTACCAGCATCTAAGCTTTGTTGGGATCTCTTTGGAGGTCCATAAGGGTCGACCCCAAGGGTCAACCCTTTCAGTTTGGGCACCGTCGAACATGTTTTGAACCCGTACGAATGCTACTTTTTCTCTAAGCTTTTGCCATAAAGTGTGAGATCCGAGGGTCCTATCATCGTACACGTGTCCCCCAGCCTTGGGGGTATAAAACCCATCATTGGGCGACCTAAAAGGTGACTCGAATAGAACATTCTCTTATCCTTTTGGGGTTTTGCGTGCTTGCAGCAGAAGAAAGAAAGGAGAGTGCTCGTGAGAGTGAAATCAACCCAAGCTCCTTGCAGATATGATACAGCTCGAGCAGGATTCAAAGGCCTTCATCCTGATATGAAGCTGGGCAACAAGGATCTCGAGTTGCACATCATCGTCCGGGCTTCCCCTTGAAGATTTCATCTACATCCTGCATCTCTGACCAAGGAATGAAGAACCTTCATGGGCTCATCGTCTGAAAGGGGGATGTCTGGCGACCTCAAGATGTTTATTGCATACATTTTGTTCATTCTATTTCAGTTCTGAAGGATCATTGTATATCTAAATATTTCTTGAACGAGATACTCTGTGTGTGTGTGTGCGTTTGCTAGTCGCAACGCAGGTGTGAGTGTGGCTGTGTGCTTCACAGCGTGTGTGTGTGGCTGTGTGCTTCACAGTGTGTGTGTGTGTGGTTTTCACTCTAGTGGAAGCAATCCTCACTCCGTGAGGGGTGGACGTAGGGGACACTGTTGTGAACCCGAACCACCTAAAATCCTCGTGTTCATTGTGGTTTGCTTCTATGTTCTTACATGTGTGGGCTTCTTGTCGAGCGGAGTGTTGTTCTAATCTCGATTGCCCAGGGGTTCTCTTTATTTCCGTTGTTCATGTGATAGCATCAATGGGTGAGAAGAGTTGTGCTTCGTTCCTTGTCTATCCATTTAATTTATTGCAAAAGTTATTGTTGGGAAAAATTTTATTATCAATCAATTCACCCCTCCCCTCGTGATTGACATCTACCAAGGACAACATGGGTCACCCTGACGAAGGCCCCTAGAAGATTTGAAGAAACCACAAGTGTTACCATTAACCAAAATAAAGAACCAAGAGTTTGAATGTAAAGGCTCAATAAGTGATATGAAGTTCAATGAGAAACCAAAATTCCTAAGAACAGCCAGGGCACAATCCCATTCCATGATGTTATAGGCTTTGGCCATATCTAGCTTCAATATGATATTGTTACCTCTAACCTTCCTGCCCAGCTCCTTCACCAATTCTTGAGCTAAAGAGATGTTTTCCACAATATGTCTCCCTTTTACAAAAGCCCCCTACTCTCTGGGAATAATAAGTTGAAGTAGACCTGACAATCTGTCACTTAGAGTCCGGGATATCACCTTATAAACAAAGTTGCATAGGCTGATTGGTCTGAATTCAGCACAAGAGGAAGGGCTAGCCACTTTAGGAATTAAAGCAATGAGGGAAGCAGCGTAGGACCTTGGCAATGGATTACCACAAAAATAAGCTTGTACTGCCTTACAAAAATCATCATTGATAATGTCCCAACAAGCCTGAAAAAACCAGCCTGTGAAGCCATCCGGACCTGGAGCACTACCAAGAGATAGTGAAAAAACCACCTTATGAATCTCGGACTCAGAGGGAACATCACACAAATTTAAATTCTGATCATCACTAATAATTTGAGGGATATGTGACAGGAAATCCTCATTCACCACATGGGTTGCTGAAGAGAAAGCTTGCTGAAAATAACTGACAAACATTTGCTGAATTTGCTTTTGGCATGTAATAGTATTGCCCTGCCATCTACAATGGATCGGATAGTTGCACGCCTTCTATTAGAAAAAACACAAGAGTGGAAGAACTTTGTATTTCTGTCACCTTCTTTCAGCCATTGGATTCTGGATTTTTGGCGCCAGAAAATTTCCTCCTGAAGGTGTAGTTTATCTAACTTTGATCTCTCAGTGTATAGCCTGTCTTTGACCTCTGGAGATGGAGAGGTATCATGAGCCTACTGGGCAGATAAGAAATCAGCTTCAGCCTTGTTAAGAGCAGAGAAAATATTTCCAAATACTTCCTTGTTCCAAGTCTGGAGGGCAGTCTTCATAAATTTCAGCTTGAGTGCCAAAGTGGCTAGGGGATTTGAAACAATAGGCCCCATATTCCAGGCAGATTTGACCATCTGTAAAATATCATTATGATTGATCCACATATGCTGGAAACAGAACATGGCTGGAGGTTTTGGCATGAGTGAATCCATGTGAATCAACATTGGGCAATGATCTGAGCAGGCTCTAAATAGGTGCTCAACACCCGTAGTTGGAAAGGAGGAAGACTAGTGAGAATTAATGAAGACTCTATCTAAGCGAGCCCAAATTCCATCACGGATGCGACCATTATACTAGGTAAATTGTGAACCTGTGAATCCCACATCTTCACTTTCTGCTGCCATAACAAAAGAATGGAAATCCAGCATAGAATTGATGAAGGCATCACAACCTCCCTTCTTTTCTGCTGGGTCTAGAATACTGTTAAAATCTCCACCCAAAAGTCAGGGGCGCTACAATGATGAAGAAATATGGACCAGCTCATCCCACATTGGCAAACGTTCTTGACGAGCACTGCCAGCGTGGACAAAAGTCATGGAAAAAGGATTAGTTGTAGTTGATGCAGAGGTGACTGTCAGTGTGTATAAAGAAGATTTGACTAATACTAAATCCAAAGGTTTTTTCCATAAAAGCCAGACCCGGGCCTTCCATAAAGAAGACTCGTCACCTTTGTTCAAATAGCAAGAGTGCTGCCAAACGGTGAATGGCTCACAGTGTGTGTACTGTATGCTCTATGCAAAAATGCACAATAGTTTTGACAATGATTCTGCAAGGCAATAGAGCAAAACACACCACACTAAGAGACAGAGGGTTGCTGTTAAGGAAGAGGCTGAGGTCGACGCAGCCAGGCCGTAGAGTCGATGCAGCCTTACCGCAGTTATATTAGCTTGCAAGATCTACTACATTACAAGGCAGAGATCTCCTCAACCTGTTGGTGTGTGTGTAAGCAATGTTAAGATGAATGAAATAAACACACCAGAAACCCTGTGATTGGAGCCTATGTACATTCAACAAGAATGCTGGTAAACAGCGGATGCTCACAATATGTGCAATGCTCGGCCAATAGAAATACAGAAATAAAAGCATAGAACCTTGTGAAGTGGAGATAGAAGAAATGAAGGCAATCACACAAGGACATACCACTGCATAATGGATTTTTAAGGTGGTTCAGTCTGCAAACCTGGAGACCTACATCCACCCCTCACCAAACCCAGTGAGGCTTCACTATATGCTATAAATGCAGCAACAGGGACAAGCCCCATGGGGACGAACCCCAACCATGCGAGGAGCAAGCTCCTCATGAGG
The DNA here is from genome assembly GCA_022559845.1 of Amorphophallus konjac. Lineage (NCBI taxonomy): Eukaryota > Viridiplantae > Streptophyta > Magnoliopsida > Alismatales > Araceae > Amorphophallus > Amorphophallus konjac. The sequence continues at coordinate 62,319,958 of CM040129.1, read as the reverse complement.
ACGAGGTCCTCACGAGGATAGAATCCTCACGGTGCTTCACAGCACTACACGGGGACGCCGCCCCAGCCACACGAGGAGCAACCTTCTCACGAGGACAAGGTCCTCACATTGCAAACGCAGCAAACAAGGACAAGCCCCACCCACACACACACACAAAGGAAAAAGAAGAAATACACTGTGAAGAGGTGAAATCTCGCGCTGGTTCCTGAGCGGGCTGGTAATCACCAAGTTAGTGAACTGCAAGACAGGGAAACGGGTCAGAGGGCCCAGGGGGATTCCCTGGGGTGAAACCCTCCGACGCTCAAGTCAGTAGAGCAATGGTGGGAGCAGCGATAGGGAGGAGAAGGTGAAGGCGCGAGATCCCTCTCCACCAATAGGGTGAAGTGATCCGTACTCAGGAATTGGGGGTGGATCAATGCCCTTTTGGACTTACCTTTCACCGGAGGGTATCCCAAGTTTAAATAGTGCGCCGCCCTCTGGAGTCTTGCAAGCCGAGGGGTCTCCGGTGGAGGTTACGTCCTTGTCGTGGGCGTTTATGGCCTCATCGTGGGGGCGTTATCCTCGCGGGGAAGCCAGAGCTCCTGGACTTCTTGGCGCCCGGCCCGCTGTGGACTCTAACGGCTTCAATGATAAACATTTTATCGGTCGTACCGAGCTTAGAGGGGCCGGCCCTACTTGGGCAATAGGCCTAGCTCAATGAGGAGATGGGTCGGACAGACCGGCTAGCACTTCCCTCCTTCGTGCGGAGGGATAGCTCGTGTGCGGGTCTTCCTGTGACCTGACTGATGCTCGGGCTCTCCGAGCCTTGGGGCCGCCTAGGAGAGTTGTTTCCTTGAGCATTGTTTTATTGGGCTTTTCCAAGTTGGCCCTGTGGGCTGTCACTTGGACGAGCTTGCCTCGTCGGGCCCTGTTGGGTCTAGTTGGGTCTGCTCTTTGAGTGGGCTGCAGGAATCCCCCTCTCCACTTGTCCCCCTCCTACTCCCGAGCTAAGGGGGCTCGGTTGAGTAGTTTTTCGAGGCTTTGGACCGGCGTGGCTCGGGTGGGTGGAATCATGTCGGCGTTATGAAGCCACGTGTAGTGGTCACCTGGGCTCGTAGTAATAATGATCCTGACGGATTTGAAATGAAGGGGCCCCCTTTTTCTCGGAGGTTGGAACGGCGCGCCGCCTCCCGCGAGGGTTTATAGGCGTAGGGCGCTGCTCGTCCTCCCAGCCTTTCTAGGGTTTTTGGCCTTTCCTCCACTTCTTTGCTTCTGGGGCTCCTTGATGCGCCGTGAAGATATAGCGGGGGAGCGAGTTGTTGCGGCAGCATTTGAGGAGCTGGCGCGTATAACCGCGGAGGCGATCCGGCAGCTTCTTTCTCCCCCGGAGTCTTCGGGCTCTCGTGAAGGTTCTTCTTCTAGCTCTATGGCGGATATGCGCTCGGAAATCGAGCAGGTGAGGCGGGAGCCCGTCCCTAATCGCAGCGAGTTGGGGGAGGCTGATGTGAAGAAACTGGAGCATCGGTTTCGCCTGCCTCTCCGATATAGCTTTACAGCCGCTGCCCCATACGAGACGAGCTTGGATAGCCACACGGGCTATATCTGTACTTTTCTCCTGGCGTGGAAGAGCGGATTCTGCCTCCCCTACGAGCCCTTCGTTCTGAAGCTTCTCAATTTTTTCGTGTTGGCGCCTGTTCAGCTGGTGGCCAACTCGTATCTTCAGCTGTCTACCTTTCGGATCCTCTGCCGCATGCAGGGGGTTCCCCTGTCCCTGGATCTTTTTCATTATTTCTTCGAGCTGAAGGCACATCCGTCGGCGGGGAAAGGCTTCTACTTTATTCAAGCGCGCAGGAATCGGAGTTGTATTCCGCTGGCGGCGAAGGATTCTTCGCACAAAGGGTGGAAGAGGTAGTTTTTCTTGGTGAAGGCGGAAGTAGTGGATGAATCCTGGAGGTGCCAGGTTATGCCCAACTTCCATCTGAATCTTCCCCCGCGGCAGGAGGAGTTCCCTGCCGATGTGGAGGAATACGCCGTTCGCTTGTTGACAAATCGCCGGTCGACTGAGGAGCTGGTGACGTTGGAGAATGTAGAGCAGTATCTGCTTACACAGCTCAAGCCATCAGGTATCATCCTTCGGATCCTTCTGCGGGGTCGGAGGGTCACCTTTTCGCTTCTTAACCGAATCTTCTTCTTCATTGCAGACATCCGGCGGGAACCTTTGGAAGAGGTCACCGAGGTCATCGATCTTGGGGATGACTCGGCGGCTGATGAGCCTATCATTCCCGCGGGTCGTTCCCAAGCCCGGGATAAGGGCAAGTGGGTGGCCTCCGAGGGATCTTCGCGGCCAAGCGGGGCGAAGCGCAAGGATCCCATGGAGGGAAAATTGTGGGAAGTCACGAAGGCCAAGAAACGGGCCAAGAAGGCTGGCCTTCCTACCGCTGCCGGGGGCGACACTGGCTCGGCGGTGCTCCCCTCTTGGGGGCAAGATGGGGCCGACCCTTCCGGGCCAGCTCCCCCACCTACCAGGCGAGAGGGGGCCGAGGAGACCAGGGGCCCCTTAGAGGGCGGAGAAGGGTCGGTTCTCCCCTCCCCGGGGATGGAGGGGGCCGGTGCTGAAGTAGCCGACGTCGAGACCGGGAGACCGGTCGAGTTCGGCGATGTCTCGGGCGGCGAGGCGCGGGCTGAGACAGATAGGGTTGGGAGTTCGCCTGCGAGGGCGTCGCAGCCCCAAGTGCTCGAAGTTCCCGGTGCGGTCGATCTCGTGGCGTCGGTCGAGGTTGGGGGTTCGCCCGGGGAGGCGTCGCAACCCCAACCGACCGTGGCGCGTGGGGCGGTCGGCCCCGTTGCTCGAGCCGAACCTTCTGGTGGGGTGTCCGGTGGGGAGCGGATCTCCGTGCCGGAGGCCTTGGAAAGGCTCTGTGTTTCGGGCGACCTGTATCGGGTTTGTCGAGAGGTTGCCACAAGGATGAGGGGGGGAGACAAGCACCACTCCCCCTCCGGAGTCCTCGACGTCCTCAAGGAGGGCGGCCTAGTCATGGCTCGGTCGGCGGCCTTTATGGCAGAGACGTACGCCCGAACGGAGGCAGAGCGGTCGAGTCTCGCCTGGGCCCTCGGGGGGTGCGAGAGGAAACTGGCCCGCCTCAGCGAGGAGCATGAGGGGCTTCGACGGGAGTTCTCCGTGATCAGGGATTTGGCACGGGCGAGCCGGCTAGAAACTGAGGCGTTGACTGAGCAGTTGGCTAAGGCCCGAGAGTCACTCGAGAGGAAGGGCAAACTCTTGGAAGAGGAGCGTCTGCGTCACCTCGAGCTGGATGGTCGCTGGGAGCTCGAACGTGCCGAGCTACTGGACCGGGCGGAGGTAGCGGAGCGCTTTCATTCCGTGGTTGAGGCGGACCGAGCCCGGGCGGAGAGACGGTCGAGCGAAGCCGAGCGAGGGATGGTCGAGGTAGAGGAACGCCTGGCGGGGGCAGAGGAGCATGCGGCCGAGGCGGAGCGGGCTTGGGTCGAGCTCGTTGGAAGGACGGAGCAGATCGAGGCGGAGGCGATCGAGCGGTATAGGAGCTCGGACGCCTACTCAGCCGACCTGGAGAGAGCCACTGATGGGGACATCACCTCCCATGCCCACGTTTACCGTTCGTCTCCTCACCCCGGTTGCATCCGGCATGGTTTAGTCATTTAATTTTGAGTCCTATGTAATTTTATTTGAGTCATTTGATGTATTTTCCCTTTTATTTGAGTCATGTTCCTAGGTCTTACATTTATTTTCCTAAGTTTGAGTGTCATTAGATTGTGTAATGTGCTATTGGGCCTAATTCTTCGGGCTTGGCCCATGAGCCCCCCCTACCCCTTCGGTTATTTGTTATTGAGTCTTTTGTAAGGGACTTTTGTAGAAATGTGGGTTTCCGATATATAGGACCACATTCCCCCCCATTTCAACTTAATGAATGAATCAATGAAAAATGCCATTTGAGTATCCAAAGCTTAGTTTAGTGGAGTGATTCCAACATTTTTTGGATGTGAAACCCTAGGGGAGAGATTCCCCACCCTTCCCTCTCCTAATCCCTCTTTTTCACTCCACTTTCTCTCTCCTCAACACCCAATTTCGAATTTTCTTCTCTCTCCTCCTTTCCCAACCACCTCAACCCCCACCTACCATCATTAAAGCCCTCCACTTCCCCATGGCCTCCATTACTCCACCCCCCTAGTCCCAAGGAGATCCCTCACCATTCCAACACCATCCTCCACATTCCAACACCACTTTCCCCATTCCAACACAATCAACCCCTTCCCCACACAACCCCACAACTTCCAAAGCATATTTGAATTTGAAATCCACCCTTCCCTCCACTCACTTGTGCCCCCCCTCACCTTCTCCTCTCACCCACCTTCCCAAATTCGTAGCTCCTCCTCCCACCACCTGTTAGACCCCCTTCCAGATCCCATTCTTCCCTTCCCCCACCTTAGAACACCCCCTCACAGCCCGGGCTTTCCCCACACTCATCCACCCCCATTTCCCCTCCCATATACCCCATTCCCCCCCATCATCATCAACCTACAGCTCTCAACTGAAGATCTACAGTAGAGCAGCAGCTTGCAGCGGCCACCACGATCACCTCCAGATGAGTTTGAAGACTCAAGAGCCATCGTCGGAAGCGTCTGCCAGTCGCCTTCGCAACCGAAGTGGTTTCGTCTTCTTCCAATCTCCGAGCCATCCTGGAGGTCCATTCTTCCACAGCTGCGCGGTTCTACCTCGGCTAAGGACCTGAACCAGTTTAGAAGCTCTGCCACGACGGACCCTGAAGGAATCACTCTTCAAGTTCTTCTTCAAAGTTCCTCTTTGGCCTGTCTACTTTCAGATTCAAGAAGCGGAAGTTCATTCAGCATCCGGGAGCAGAAGTTACCAATTTTCTCCCCCGAACGCGCGGTTCTGCCTTCTACAGTCTGCACCGACCCCTCCTCACTCTTTTGGTTCCACAGATCGTCTCCGACCTCTTCTGGTGTCCCATTTTCTTTTGCTGCAAAGAGGACTCCCCATGGTTCTAACGGCGCTGATGGAATCAAATTTGGAGTTCGAGACCGGCCAGGACAGCCTCTGTATCCTACTGTTGGTGACCTGCCCCTGCTAGTCCGAGAAACAGAGGCCCTGTTCAAGCTCCTGCCCCGACCAGCAGCGACTCCAGAAGAAATTAATAAAATTCTGAGGCATTCCCCTTCCAGCTACGAAGGTTTTCCCTCTAGCTTCATCGTCAACAAAATTCCTGATCAAGATCTACAGCAGCAACACCGACTCTCTGTCCCGGCTCGCAGACAGCAAGCAGATTCGGCGTCCACCCTTATTCCTCGTTCTTTGCTTTAGTTCCCCACCCCGCTTGACCGGCTGAAGGTCCCTCCCTGTGTGGAGGTAGTATTGATTGTAATTTCTATTAACCCCCACCCCAAGATCCCCCTCCTACGTGAGGTGTAGTGTTGTAACTTGCTTGGGCAGGTCAAGCGACACCGCCGCAGCGTGTGGGGATCCACTCACCTCCCCGCTCGCCCTTGTCTCCGACCGGGACCGGTTTCTTCAATCTGGTCGAGTAAGTGCTCAAACCTTCACTCCACTTAGTGCTTGTCTTTCAATATTAGTTCTAATTCCGCTGGTTATGCGAGTGAGAGCCCGATCCTCAAGCCCCATAAACTTGAGTGATCACCGTGGGAATATTGCAACCGGTGCCTTTGGCACTTTGTCGGCCCCCTTGATTTGGGCATCCCCACCCTTTGGGAATCAAGTCTTGGCCTTGCTGACCCTCTACCAGCAAGGGCCCAACCCCACATCCTCCCCTTGGCATTGCCAAGTCACCCCGGGCTTGGGTGAGTGACGATAGAGCGGTGGCCCAATTTGGCCCGTTTTGAATGCGATTGTGCTTGCTTACATTAAGTCCGAGGTCGTGTCACATCCAGTGGTATCAGAGCAAGTCTTTGACTTGTCTCTACAAGTCAAGTCCTAGGGCATGCTTGCATTCTTGTCCGAACCGTGCATTGTCAACCCATCATTATTAACATTGAGTCTTGGGTCACATGGCTCCTCTCCCAATCATATCCCATGCATGCTTACCTAATGGAAAGCCCGTAGAAATTGATTTCATTGACCTAGAATCTGAAAATTGGGTGTCCCCCGATATCGTTACCTCTCTTAGTAGGACCGGACAAATTGTGCACAATGGAGACCAAGTCTTTATTGAATTCCATAAATGGTTCGGGAAGATTAAGTATTTGGATGGGGCTTGGTGTCAAAAGGGAACATTGGCAGGTCCATGTATAATCCTAGGTAAGAAATGGTTAGATGAAAGGAATGCCAACATCGACCCAACACGTCGGACTTGCCTTGTGCGTCCGCCACACCTTTCGGGAACCTTTAAATTCAACAACCTTTTATTCTCCCACCCGCGGGAATCCCACCCTCGTTCACCACCCCGGGTGCACCATACTCCGGCCATCATCACCCCACCATCAAAGAACCTTCCCACTCCATTAGTTTTGGAAGAAGTAGTCCACCCGCTTTGCCACATGAAGATAAATATCCCTCGGGAACCTATCCCCTCCATAGAGAGCACCCATGTCCCAATTGAAGAGGAAGCCTTGCACAAGGATCTTCACCCTACACCACCCCCTCTAGATAAGGCCAAATTCATCTTAGAAGAGTCCCTTGTTAGGTGGCTAAGGAAGAGCCTAATTAGAGAGACCTCGACCCATGTTTGCCCTCCCATAGAACAAAATTTTCCCCTAGTGCCCATCTTCTCCTATCACACCACAATCCAAGCATCCTATCAAGTGGAGACCTTAGAGAATTTTCTTAGGGGCTTAGCATGGCAAATTGAGTTCACTAGCATGTTGAATCCTATGGCCGAACAACCTAGGAGCCTTAGCCTCCTACACCTATGCATTGGGTCTATCACCTTGGTTTGCACCAATGGTTGCTACACTAGCGACCTCCTTCTATTCCTCCCTACACCGGATGAGCCCAACCTTCTCCTCGATTTAGAGCTTCTTATCTTGGGTAGAAAGTCAAGCCCTCCACTCATGGCCGACCCACTTGTCAAGAACATTGGCCCAACTATCATAGGGAAGAATGACTTAACACCTTTTAAGGATCTTGAGGACATGGAGTTCCTCCCCCTAAGTGACCTATTTTACGATCCATATGATCCCTTCCAATGGGAGTCAAGGGACTCATATGACCCAACCATCTTACCAACCACCCACCCTGTCCTACCCTCACTCACCATATTGGGCCAAACCCACCTCATCCATGACCCGGGCTGCACCTTGGGAGCCATAACCTTGGACCATATATCCCTAGGGAATAAGGTGGTGCCCCACCCCATGATGACCACCTTCTTAGATCCATTTGATCCTTTCCAATAGGAGTTCAAAGGTTGTCCCACACCTATACACATGGAAGTCACTTTTGGGAAAAGCATGCATGTGTCTAGGCTTTCCACACCCCTTGGCATGAACACTATGTTGGGTCCATTCATTCATATCACTCACATGTCAAGTAGAAAGCATGAGTGGGCCACATTAAGATGTCATGGTCCTCCTTCATTCATCATAGATCTTAAGCATGTCAAAAGCATCTACGGATGTCCGGGCCCCCCCACATTCATCACCACTTTACATGATAGGTTCACCTACGGTTGCCCCGGCCCACCTAGGCCCACCAAAGTCTACATGACAACATTGCATGATAAGTCCACAAATAGTTGCACTGGCCCACCAAGGTTCATCATGGTCCATCTGGCATCATGGCAGGATAGGTCCATCTATGGTTGTCCAGGTCCACCCATAACCACTAAAAGGATAGCATTCACAAAATTACATGAAAACCTTTGCAAGCACATCAGCAAAAAGAATGAGGCTTATAAAAGGCTGGCGGACTCTCATCGGCATCACCAAGAATTCCAAGTGGGTGACCTTGTGATGGTAAGGATGGAGAGGCTCTCCCCGGGAGCCAACTCTAAACTGAGGCCACGTGGGGCTGGTCCCTTCCAGGTCTTGAGATGCATAGGTGCAAATGCCAACGAGTTAGATCTCCATGAGGAGTATGGAATAAGTCCCACATTCAATGTTGCCGACCTAGTGCCATATAAGGGACCCACGGTGGTACCTAGTGAGGAGATTGAGCCTACTTCTTCTCTTGAGAGAGCACCCACCCATGATGATAAACCACCAGCCAAGAGAGCCCAGCGTGAACAAATTGAACAAATATTGGATGAACAAGTCACTACCACTCGGAGCAAGGTATATGAGCGCTATCTCGGCAGGTGGATGGATCGGTCTCGTTCGGGAGACTTGAGGGCGGTACCACTTCTACACCCTCCAAGGAGGGAAGGTCAGTTACTCGACAGAGTCGAGTTCTCCGCACCCCGGGAGTATGATGGGGACATCACCTCCCATACCCACGTTTACCATTCGTCTCCTCACCCCGGTTGCATCTGGCATGGTTTAGTCATTTAATTTTGAGTCCTATGTAATTTTATTTGAGTCATTTGATGTATTTTCCTTTTATTTGAGTCATGTTCCTAGGTCTTGCATTTATTTTCCTAAGTTTGAGTGTCATTAGATTGTGTAATGTGCTATTGGGCCTAATTCTTCGGGCTTGGCCCATGAGCCCCCCCTACCCCTTCGGTTATTTGTTATTGAGTCTTTTGTAAGGGACTTTTGTAGAAATGTGGGTTTCCTATATATAGGACCACATTCCCCCCCATTTCAACTTAATGAATGAATCAATGAAAAATGCCATTTGAGTATCCAAAGCTTAGTTTAGTGGAGTGATTCCAACATTTTTTGGGTGAGAAACTCTAGGGGAGAGATTCCCCACCCTTCCCTCTCCTAATCCCTCTTTTTCACTCCACTTTCTCTCTCCTCAACACCTAATTTCGAATTTTCTTCTCTCTCCTCCTTTCCCAACCACCTCAACCCCCACCTACCATCATTAAAGCCCTCCACTTCCCCATGGCCTCCATTACTCCACCCCCCTAGTCCCAAGGAGATCCCTCACCATTCCAACACCATCCTCCACATTCCAACACCACTTTCCCCATTCCAACACAATCAACCCCTTCCCCACACAACCCCACAACTTCCAAAGCATATTTGAATTTGAAATCCACCCTTCCCTCCACTCACTTGTGCCCCCCCTCACCTTCTCCTCTCACCCACCTTCCCAAATTCGTAGCTCCTCCTCCCACCACCTGTTAGACCCCCTTCCAGACCCCATTCTTCCCTTCTCCCACCTTAGAACACCCCCTCCTAGACCCCCTCACAGCCCGGGCTTTCCCCACACTCATCCACCCCCATTTCCCCTCCCATATACCCCATTCCCCCCCATCATCATCAACCTACAACTCTCAACTGAAGATCTACAGCAGAGCAGCAGCTTGCAGCGGCCACCACGATCACCTCCAGATGAGTTTGAAGACCCAAGAGCCATGGTCGGAAGCATCTGCCAGTCGCCTTCGCAACCGAAGTGGTTTCGTCTTCTTCCGATCTCCGAGCCATCCTGGAGGTCCATTCTTCCACAGCTGCGCGGTTCTGCCACGGCTAAGGACCTGAACCAGTTTAGAAGCTCTGCCACGACGGACCCTGAAGGAATCAGTCTTCAAGTTCTTCTTCAAAGTTTCTCTTTGGCCTGTCTACTTTCAGAGTCAAGAAGCGGAAGTTCATTCAGCATCTGGGAGCAGAAGTTACCAATTTTCTCCCCCGAACGCGCGGTTCTGCCTTCTACAGTCTGCACCGACCCCTCCTCACTCTTTTGGTTCCACAGATTGTCTCCGACCTCTTCTGGTGTCCCCGTTTATTTTTATGCAAAGAGGACTCACCCATGGTTCTAACGGCGCTGACGGCATCAAATTTGGAGTTCGGGAGCGGCCAGGACAGCCTCTGCATTCTACTGTTGGTGACCTGCCCCTACTAGTCTGAGAAACAGAGGCCCTGTTCAAGCTCCTGCCCTGACCAGCAGAACTCTAGAAGAAATTAAGAAAATTTTGAGGCATTCCCCTTCCAGCTACGAAGGTTTTCCCTCTAGTTTCGTCATCAAAAAAATTCCTGATCAAGATCTACAGCAGCAACACCGACTCTCTATCCCGGCTCGCAGATAGCAAGCAGATTCGGCGTCCACCCTTATTCCTCGTTCTTTGCTTTAGTTTCCCCACCCCGCTTGACCGGCTGATGGTCCCTCCCTGTGTGGAGGTAGTATTGATTGTAATTTCTATTAACCCCCACCCCAAGATCCCCCTCCTACGTGAGGTGTAGTGTTGTAACTTGTTTGGGCAGGTCAAGCGACACCGCCGCAGCGTGTGGGGATCCACTCGCCTCCCCGCTCGCCCTCGTCTCCGACCGGGACCGGTTTCTTCAATCCGGTCGAGTAAGTGCTCAAACCTTCACTCCACTTAGTGCTTGTCTTTCAATATTAGTTCTAATTCCGCTGGTTATGCGAGTGAGAGCCCAATCCTCAAGCCCCATAAACTTGAGTGATCACCGTGGGAATATTACAACCGGTGCCTTTCGCACTTTGTCGGCCCCCTTGATTTGGGCATCCCCACCCTTTGGGAATCAAGTCTTGGCCTTGCTGGCCCTCTACCAGCAAGGGCCCAACCCCACATCCTCCCCTTGGCATTGCCAAGTCACCCCGGGCTTGGGTGAGTGACGATAGAGCGGTGGCCCAATTTGGCCCGTTTTGAATGCGATTGTGCTTGCTTACATTAAGTCCGAGGTCGTGTCACATCAGCCACCCTACCATATTACGAGGTAGCGCTTCGTCGGGGTGCCCGAAAGGGGTTTAAGCAGGGTTATCGTCGGGTCATGGACTACGCCGACAAGCAAGACTCCGGGATCGAGTTCCCTTTGGGCCAGAGCTATGACTCGGATGAGTCGGATTCTAGCACCTCTACGTCGGGCGGGGAAGATCCAGAGGGGTCTCCTCCGGTGGGGTCACCAACTCCGGACGTCTCGAGAGGGCTCGCGACCGAGACAGTTCTCGCACAGGCGAGGTCAGTGCCTGGGTCGACCGTCACCGAGGGTGCTGGGGGTGACGCGCCCACTTCCGTCTCTCCCGAGCTTCAAAGTGGGCCCGAGGCCTGATGTATTTTACCTTATTTTGCCCCTTTCTCTTGTTTGTCTCTCTTTCCTCCTTTAGAGAGTTTCCTCTGTATGAGATAACGAATGACTTACTTGTTTGATCGCCATCCTTGCCGTGATTTGGTTGGCGTATCTGAAGTAGTTGGAGAGTGCCGATATGTCCTGCATGGTTTTCGCATGCTGATTTGGTAGGCTTCTGACGGGGCGTCTTTCCGTTCCCTCACGCTTTGAATGCCAGGCCGATTCGTGAATCCCGCTAGGGCGGGAAATGAGGAGTTGGAGGTGACCGTTCAGGGGAGAAATCCTTTGGCGTGTTTTCGAGGGGGGAGTCATTTAAGGCGTGTAGCCTCCTTTGGCCTATAAGAAGGACCGAAGGGCGCCCTTTCCTCTTTACCGCTTGGGATTTTTTCTAACGGTCTTTCCTCACTCCTTCTTCTTCACTCTGCGTTGTGCCGTTGCATTCGGAGCATGGATGATCCTTCGGAGGGTGACGCCGCCGACGACGGGGAGCAGAGAGCTCTTGCTGTCCTGGCTTGTTGGACGGGTCCCACGGTCGCCGCGCGGGTTTGAGACGGGTCCGACTGTCGCCGCGCGAATCTGGAGAGGGCTTCGACGTGTGAGGGCACGGCTCTTGCCCTTTCTCAGTTCTGGCGTGGCTTCCGGGCGGGCGCCGAGGCGGAGGACGGATGGGGGTATTAGGGATGCCTGCCGCCACTCCCCCTCTACATGGGGGGGGGGGGGGGAAGGCGCACCAAGCTCCCTCCTCACCGGAGCCTTCCTCCGTCTGCAGCCTCTTTTTCCCTCTTCTGCTCTTCATTTCTTTTACTCTTCAGAGGCTGCTTGCTCTCTGTTCCCTTCCAAGGAGTTGGTAGGTTGGGAAAGAGGAGGTCTTCACGGCGCTCCTTCTCCCTGGCCTCTATCAACTTGGAAGGTAGCCTTCCCCAACCTTAGAAAGTGGTTACCTTCTCTGCAGTCCCTCTATCACCTTTGTCAGGGGTCATCTGAGCCAACTAGATCGGCCCCCTCTTGTCCGAGCCAGTTTCTACGCGAGGCAGAGTCAGTGGCTGGACGCGAGGAGATCGAGATCGAGTCAACCGAGCGATGACCCCTTGCAGCGGTGTTAGACGGATTTTCTTACTTTTTGTCATGCAATGTACTGGCCTTTGCCTTTCTGATGTATCAATAGTATTGAATGAAAAGAAAAGAAATTTATTTCATCCATCTTGTTGTACAATTTCAAAAATAGAATTTGCTTAGTGCGGCTGCGTTCCATGTCCGAGGAATGGGTTCCCCTTCCATTGTTGCTAGCCTGTACGCACCTTTCCCGAGCGTCTAGACCACTCGGTAGGGGCCTTCCCTGTTAGGGGACAGCTTGCCCGCCGCCTCTAGTGGTCGAGAGGCTTCGGCTTTTCTGAGGATGAAGTCTCCCGGTTGGAAGTGTCTGCTTCGGACTCTGGCATTGTAGTATCGAGTGAGGCGTCGTTGGTATTCTGTCGCTCGGATGCTGGCAATATCCCGGAGTTCATCGGCTAGGTCGAGGTTCTCGAGTAACTTTTGGTCGTTTTCCTCGAGCGAGTAGCGGATGACTCGGAGAGACGGGTTGGCGATCTCTAATGGAATGACGGCCTCAGTGCCGTACACCAACTGAAAAGGACTTTCACTGGTTGCCGTCCTGGGAGTCGTTCGGTGCGACCACAGTACGCTAGGCAATTCCTCGAGCCAACTACCCTTGGCTTTGTCGAGTCTGGTCTTTATGCCTTTCAAGATAGTCTTATTGGCATTTTCGACCAGCCCGTTGGCCTGAGGGTGGGCAACCGAAGTGAAGTGATTGCGGATGTTTAGGTCGGTGCATCTGTCTCGGAAATATCGAGAATCGAATTGCCGACCGTTATCGCTCACTATCACTCGGGGGATGCCGAAGCGACAAATGATCGATTTCCAGATGAAACTCCAGACGACTGTCTCGGTGATCCTTGCAGTGGCTTCAGCCTCGATCCATTTAGTGAAGTAGTCGATGGCGACGATAATGAACTTTTTCTGGGACTGAGCCGTAGGGAATGGCCCGAGAATGTCGATCCCCCACCGAGCGAAGGGATAAGGCTCGGTGAGGGTGATGAGTTCTGTAGCCGGCTGATGGACCAAGTGGTCGAACCGCTGGCATCGGTCGCACTGTTGAGCGTAGGCCGAGTAGTCGCACTGCAGGGTGGGCCACCAGTACCCCTGTCGTAACAGGATCTTGGCCAGTGACCTTGCCCCTGAGTGCGCTCCACACAGGCCTTCATGAACCTCTTGGATGGCTCGGCTGGCTTCGTCGGGGCCGAGGCACTTTAGGAGAGGGCCGGTGAAAGACCTTCGGTAGACTGTGTCGTCCAGGAGGACGAAGCGCCGGGCTTGGTACTTCATTCGGCTTGCTTCTCGAGGGTCGGAGGCCTCTTGGGAGTCTCGGAGCCAAGACAGGTAGGGGGTGCGCCAGTCGCTTTGGACGGCCGAGTCAACAGCGAGGAGCTCCGAGTCAATGCTCGGGCATTCTAGCTCTTCGAGGAGGACCGATCGGGTACCTTCTGGGTCTAGGGAGGAGGCCAACCGAGAGAGGGCGTCCGCTCGGGAGTTTTCTTCCCGGGCTATTCGGACTACCTCGAACCCCTCGAATTGTTGGGCCAGGCTCCTGACCAGCTAGAGGTATTTGATCATGGGTGCCTCTCGAGCTTCGTACTCGCCATTGACCTGGCTTGCGACCAGCTGAGAGTCGGTGTGGATCCTGACTCGCTCAACCCCCAACCGCAGGGCCATGCGCGCTCCCGATATAAGGGCCTCGTACTCGGAAGCGTTGTTGGACGCCTGAAAGTTGAATTTCAAGGCGTACTACAGCTCCACTCCTTCGGGGGATCCTAGGAGGATCCCAGCACCACTACCGACCGAGTTGGAAGATCCGTCGACGTACAGTTCCCAGGTTGGCCCGGGCATGGTCGGTAGTCTACCTTCGGTCAGGATGGTGCTTTCGGCGATGAAGTCAGCGAGAGCTTGACCTTGTATAGCTGAGCGCGGGTGATACGAGATGTCGTAGGCCCCAAGCATAATGGCCCATTTGACGAGTCGCCCCGAGGCCTCGGGGTGGGCCAAAATCTTCTTCAACGGCTCGCCGGTTAGCACGGTGATGGGGTGCCCCTGGAAGTAGGGTCGGAGGCATTTCGCGGAGGTAACCAGCGCTAGCACGAGCTTCTCGGTTGCGGGGTACCTCCTCTCAGCCTCGTTGAGCACCTTGCTGGTGTAGTAGACTGGTCTTTCGATTCCCGAGTCATTTCTGACTAGGACCGAGCTGACCGTTGATGACGTCGCCGAGAGATAGAGCAGCAAGACTTCGCCCGGCACGGGCTTGGAGAGCACCGGGGGTGAAGCCAGGAACTCCTTGAGCTCGGCAAATGCTTTCTGGCATTCCTCATCCCATGCGAACGTAGCAGATGCCAACTTGGGCCCCCTCAACAGTTCAAAAAAGGGCAGGCATCGTTCGGCCGCACGGGACAAGAAACGGCTGAGAGCAGCGACACGCCCCGTCAGACGCTGGACATCCTTAATGCAGGCGGGCGGGCGCATGTCCAGGATGGCCTGGACTTTGTCGGGGTTGGCTTCGATCCCACGCTGAGTGACTAGGAAACTCAGGAACTTCTCGGATCTTACTCTGAAGGTGCACTTGGCAGGATTGAGCTTCATGTTGTACTTCAGGAGGACGCCGAAGGTTTCAGCGAGGTCGGTGAAGTGGTCCTGGGCCTTGGGGGTCTTGACGAGCATGTCGTCAATGTAGGCCTCGACGTTCCAACCTAGCTACTCCTCGAACATGTGATTGGCCAGTCTTTGATATGTGGCTCCGGCGTTCTTCAACCCGAAAGGCATCCGGGTATAGCAGTACACGCCGTAGTCGGTGATGAAGGCGGTCTTTTCGACGTCTTTAGAATTCATCCTGATCTGATGGTAACCCGAATAGGCATCCAGGAAGCTGAGCATCTCATTGCCTGATGTCGAATCGACCAGTTGGTCGATGCTGGGCAAGGGATAGCAGTCCTTAGGGGTCGTCTTATTCAAGTCGGTGAAGTCCACGCACATCCGCAACTTGTCGGAAGCCTTTGGTACCAGGACGACATTGGCTAGCCACGTCGGGTACAAGACCGGTTTAAAAAGACCAGTCTCTTGCCCCTTGGTGACCTGCGCCTTGATAATCGTCTGCTTCTCGGGTGCGTGCTTCCTTCGGCGCTGCTGCACGGGCTTCATGGTGGGGTTGAGGTTGAGTCTGTGCATCACGGTCTCCTCTGGTATCCCAGGGAGCTGATCGTCGGACCAAGCGAAGACTCGGATGTACTCAGAAAGAAATTTCTTATATTGCTGCTGTTCCTCGGGTGGTAGGTCGGCTCCGATCCTTACTCCTAGGGTCGGGTCATCGTTTAGGAAAATTGTTAGCAACTCGCCACCTGGCTCAGGGGTTGTGAATTTTTCCTCGACTTCCCGGGGGCCCTTATCATTTCCGCCCGACCTCGTGGCCTCCACCGAGATATTATAGCACCTTCGGGCTGTGGCCTGGTTACCTCGGATTTCCCCTACCCCATTTTTGGTGGGGAACTTCATTTTTTGGTGATAGGTAGATGGTACTGCCTTGATCCGGCTGAGGATTCCCAGGCCGAAGATGGCGTTGTACGCTATCATCCCTTTGATCACCATGAAGTCTACCATGACCGTAACAGTTTTGGGTAGGGTGCCGAGGGTAACCGGTAGGCTTAGGGCTCCTTCGGGGAGAGTGGCCAGGCCGTTGAACCCACAGAGGGGCGTTCAGACCTGGCGGAGTTTGGATGGATCCTCTCCCATTTTAAGGAAACAGTTATAAGACAATACATCAGGGGCACTTCCATTGTCCACAAGAATCCTATCTACGTTACAATGGTTTATTGTGGCCGAGATTACGAGGGCATCATCATGCAGGGTGCTCAGCCCCTCCAGGTCTTGATCAGAGAAGACTATGACCTGGGGCGGGGCCTTGGGTGGCTCTGGGGCTCGGCTCGCCCGCTCGGCATGACGCTTCCTTCCACGGCTGCTGTCGCCTCCTGATGCTATTCCTCCGGAGATGACGTTGATGTGGATCCCTCGGGGGGCGTTGTCGATCTCTTCTGCGGCGCCTTGATCTTCTCTGCGCTCGGCAGTGAACCGAGCCAGGTGCCCCAGGCGGATGAGGCGCTCGATTTCATCTTGGAGCTGGTGGCAGTCACCGGTGTGATGCCCATGATCGCCGTGGAATAGACAATGTCTATCTCGCTTGCGGTTTTTTGACCTCATCGGCTCGGGCCGACGGAGGAGTCCTGAGTCTTTGACGTCTTCATAGATTTCATAGACCAGTGCGGTTAATGGGGTGTACCGCTCGTACTTCCGCTTATGTTCTCCATCTCGGTCTTGCTTCTTTCCCGAGCTAGGATTTGGCTCGGGGCCCTGCTTCTTGTCCCCCTCCTGACCCGAGCCGGTTGCGTCTCGGCAAGCGCTGAGTACTTCTTCGCACTCGGCGTGGCGCAGAGCCAGAGTCACTAGCTCGGCAAGGGTCGAGGGAGGGTGGAGGACAAGTTCACGGCGGAGGTTCTCGTCCCGGGTACCCCCGGTCAGTGCGATTGTCGCCGAGGCCACGTCCAGGTGGGGGATTTGGAGGGCTTCTGATTTAAATCGGTGGACGTAAGCCCGGAGCCTTTCCCCTTGCACCTGTTTAAGGGCCAAGAGCCCCGCTACTGAC
Organism: Amorphophallus konjac; assembly: GCA_022559845.1. Taxonomy (NCBI): domain Eukaryota; kingdom Viridiplantae; phylum Streptophyta; class Magnoliopsida; order Alismatales; family Araceae; genus Amorphophallus; species Amorphophallus konjac. Next base: position 62,303,103 of record CM040129.1, on the reverse strand, counting down.
CTTGGGGGGGCACTTCCGGCGGAGCTCTCCTTGAAGACTCGCCCGAATTGCTTGAAGTCTCGGATGGATCCAGGGGCGGGGGCCCGGAACCACGCTTGAGTGCCCTGGACCAGAGTGGTCACGAAGGCTCGGCACTTGATGGGGTCCGACGCTCCGTGTAGAGTCATCAGGGCGTCGAAGCTATCATAATGTTCGGTCGGGTCACCCTGGCCGTCGTAAAGCTTGAAGGTTGGTATGGGGGCTCTGGGAGATACCTCTGCCTTCAAGATATACTCAGAGAACGGGGATTTCTCCTCGTCTTCCGGGGAAGAGGCCTTCTGTAGGGCGCGAAGGGCGCGCTCCTGCTCAGCGAAGCGCCTTTCGAAATCTCACAGCCGGAGGGATAACTCCGGTTGCTGTCGTGCCGCGGGGCTGGGGGGAGCGTCTTGGTGGTCTCCGAGAACATCGGCTTCGGGATCTGGCCGTTGCGTCCCCCGCCTTCCTTTCCTCGGCGTGGAGGAGGCCTCTTGCTCCGGAGGCGGAGCTTGCGAGGGTCCTCCGACCCTTTTACGAATGAGCTGCTGGCCGCGGAGGGTGAAGCGGCCCCCAGCTGTGTGCTGGGACGTACTCCTGCGGGGGGGGCTCCCTGACGGGGCACGGGACCTTGCATCCCTTGCTGCCTGGGTCTTCATGAGTTCCACGAGGACATCCAGTTTGGCGTTGAGGGCCTGGAAGGCTTCGGCGCCGCCGTAGGGGGGTAGCCCCACCGCCGCAGGGGGGGTGGTGGTCCGTCGGCGGGGATGCTGGCGTTGGAGGGAGGGTTCTGTGAGGCCCTGGAGGGGCCATCCCCTGCTGCTACCATGGCCTTACCCCTTTCGCCGGCGGACCTCCTCCCTGAGCTCCTTCTCACCATGTTGGCTCTTCGTGCATTTCCCACAGACGGCGCCAGATGAAGGGGCGAAATCTCGCGCTGGTTCCTGAGCGGGCTGGTAATCACCAGTTAGTGAACTGCAAGACAGGGAAACGGGTCAGAGGGGCCAGGGGGATTCCCTGGGGCGAAACCCTCCGACGCTCAAGTTAGTAGAGCAATGGTGGGAGCAGCGATAGGGAGGAGAAGGTGAAGGCGCAAGATCCCTCTCCACCATTGGGGTGAAGTGATCCGTACTCAGGAATTGGGGGTGGATCAATGCCCTTTTGGACTTACCTTTCGCCGGAGGGTATCCCAGGTTTAAATAGTGCGCCGCCCACTGGAGTCCTGCAAGCTTAGGGGTCTCCGGTGGAGGTTACGTCCTCATCGTGGGCATTTACGGCCTCATCGTGGGGGCGTTATCCTCGCGGGGAAGCCGGAGCTCCTGGACTTCTTGGCGCCCGGCCCGCTGTGGACTCTAACGGCTGCAATGATAAACATTTTATCGATCGTACCGAGCTTAGAGGGGTCGGCCCTACTTGGGCAATAGGCCTGGCTCGGTGAGGAGCTGGGTCGGACAAACCGGCTAGCGCTTCCCTCCTTCGTGCGGAGGGATAGCTCGTGCGCGGGTCTTCCTGTGACCTGACCGATGCTCGGGCTCTCCGAGCCTTGGGGCTGCCTAGGAGAGTTGTTTCCTCGAGCATTGTTTTATTGGGCTTTTCCAAGTGGGCCCTGTGGGCTGTCACTTGGACGAGCTTGCCTCGTCGGGCCCTGTTGGGTCTAGTTGGGTCTGCTCTTTGAGTGGGCTGCAGGAATCCCCCTCTCCACACTACAAGTGCAGCAAGAAGACACGGGGACATAGCCCCAAGCACACACATAGATATGGAGTTTTAAGCAAGAAATGAAAACAATAATCAGAGCTAAAAGGCCAACTGTAGCTTCTGACTGAGTCATGAAGCATTCTCTTCGAGGTTGGGATTTTTCTTCCTCAGCTCACTTCTCTTTTCACCACTGGACTGGGTCGAACCAGGGTGAAGGGGCCTTCTCAATCTTCTTCCTTTCTTCTTCTTCTCTTTTTCTCTTCTTCTTTCTCTTTCTCTTCTTCTTCTTCTCTTTCTCTTCTTCTTGGGCACGAGCTAAAGAATACTTCCGTTGATGCAGTGCTCGGCCAACTCCTTCAAGCTGGCCATTGCTTCATATATAGAGAGGAAGGTCTGGAGCTACACCTTTGAACTTGAAGAATGGAATCTGAGCTGTTGGATCGCAAGTCTTGAGCTTGTGCAGATCCTGGTCCATCGTAGCAATGCAAGACCGAAAAGGCTTTTCCCTCCAAGAAATCTGCATTTCAATGGTTAGAATAAACAAGAAGGCTTTGACCAAAGGAGCCTGTAGTATCTTTAATGTCCATGGGCATGCTTGCAGGGAAGGACATCCCTTTTACCAGGGATAATTTTCCTTCTGACACAAGCTTTGCTGGCAAGCTGCAGGGGACAGGACTGGCAGAGAAGACTTTCACAGATTTGGTCCCTGACAACTCTTCTTCTAAAAGGATGCTCTGCAATGTTATAAAGAGATGGTAGGACCTCTGACCTGGGAACCTTCCTCTAGACCTCAAAAGTTGTGTATTTGGAGGTTTACGCCAGAATATTTTAATCTCGGGATGATTTTTAAAATGACAGATCTTGAGAGAGTACTTTGTGTTTTCCTTTAGTGAGGTTGACCTGCTTTAAAGGTGAGGTCGATGCGGCTTTGAATAATCCCTTTTTATAACGGCTTCTGGGAGGACCATGAGGTCAACCTACTGAGATAGTGAGGTCGATGTTGCTTGTGTTATTGACCTGTCTGCCAACGGTTGAAGCTTGTGAGTTTGACGCTTGATGAGTATTATATTATATCATAATTTGCATCACATACATCATCTTTGGACATTAAATGAATAAAGTTATGCAATTTGGATAAATAAATTTATTCTCACAAATAATTTGAGTTTACATGAAATTATCCTAGTTTAGAAGCCATAATGACTATGTGAGATATGAACCTGCATAAAGGATGAATTGCATAACCTATTTTTGTGATTTACAATGGAATTTTACTATTTCAGGAATGGGCGACTGAAGGTCAGACACCAATTCCTGACCCATTTGTAGAAGAAAAGAATAAGCGGCCAGAGCCATGTCGCCAATTAATGGACGCCTGACTGTTGAGGCGCCAATTCAAGAATGTGCGACACAGTACACGGACGTCAATTTTGGATTTATTGCAAAGATGAAAATCAAGAAAAATAGAAAAAGGAATGATCGCCTGCTTGCTCAGATGCCAATTCTTTGATACGAAAAATAAAGAAAATATCAAAAATGAGAAAATAAAGAATGAGCGACCAAATTGTTAGACGCAAAAAAGAATGTGCACCCACTACTCTAGACACCATTTTCATTTGAGCCAGAAATGGAAACGGATGAGTTCGAACGAAGTAATCTTTCCATATTTCATGCAAGAAGGATTCTATCTCGGGCAAGAGACCTTGTTCAAGCTATATTTTGATGCTGGAAGGTCGGATTCAAGCCTATCTCCAAGGATTTGTATGATTGGAAGCCCTCTGCACAATACAAAACCCGCCGTAGAGCGACCGTGGGAGAGATCTTAGCCTTTTTCCATGCTTTCTATTCTTCCTTTCGATTTACTATCTTCAGAAACGTTCTTCAGTTTTCATAGATCTACAACTCCTTATTCTTCCTCTTCTTCTAATTATGCTTAGTTTTCAAGCTATAGCTTAGTTTTCAAAGTTTCTCTTTTTACGTTTTTACTGTTCACCTGTGCATCCCTATGCTCTTCTAAAGTTTTATTCCATTTCTACTCTTCTTTTCATCTTAGTCTCTTCATAGAAGCTCTTAATTTTTTCTAGATATTGATTTTCTTCTTCTTCCTCTAATTCCTCTTGTTTTCAAGTTATAATCACTTTTGCAAAGTTCAGATTTCTTATTTTTACTGTTCATCCACGCAACACGTCTCTATTCTTCCTCAGTTTCACCACTTTCTGATCTTCTACTCCCTCTGCTCTCTTCATCAAGCTTCTTTCTCTCTTCCTAATCTTCAACTTTCTCATCTTCCTCATCTCCAAATTCTCATCCGTTTCATAGTTAATTTAATTCTCTTGTAGCTCTATTTTTAATTTACTGTTCTTTCTTCTATCTCCCCCTCCTCTATTCATCTAAACATCCCTTTGGCGGAGATTCTTCTTCGGTGCTCTCATGCCGGCGTTCATCTCCAAGGAGGGACGATCCGTTTAGAGGCTCAGCACGGGGATTGCGCAACGCTATTCTTCTATTTTCTCGGCTCTTTTCTTTAGTTAGTCTTTTAATTTTATGCAAGTTGAAATTTTAATTTTCATAGAGTTGTAATCTTTCATCTTAAAGCAATAAAAAATCAAATCTTTTGCAATTATTTTCTTCTTTCTATCTCTATCTCCTCTCAATTTCTCTTCTTCAACCCTCTCATATTCTTTAGATGGGTTTATTTTATTCTCATATTCATGCAATTTTATTTTCCATTCGCATAAACTCACTAAAATTTGGATCTCTCAAATATAAAGATTTTTCAACTTGTGTTAATTGAAAATATTCCTCTCCATGGGATCGACCCGTTCTTACCACTTTACTTGATTTTTAAATCTTTTTAGTGAGTGAGTGTGGTTATTTTTAAAATGATGGAACAACTTTTAACGACGAGTTTTGTGCACATCAATTTTTGGCGCCGTTGTCGGGGAAGAAATGATTTTTGATAGTTGGATATTCTTCTGTTTGTTGAGTATATTTGTACACTAATTTTTCTATTTTTATTTTGAAGGAAAAATAAAAAATCAAAGAAAAAGGGAAATTCATACTTGAAATTCAGAGAAAATCAACTGTTATAGAAAGCCAAAAAGCGTCGCTGAAAGTCTATATCTGTCACAACAGGGAGCATAATTCTGGAAATCTACGAATTCTGAGAATTAAGCGTCGCCAAAAGTCAGTAAGCGTAGGTACATGTCCTATTTTGAAATTTAAAAAAAAAATTAAAAAATCAAAAAAATTCCTAAAAAATCTAAACAAATCAGAAAATTAGAAAAACTCAGAAAGCATGATTTTAGGCATTATTATTCAGTAGGTTGAATGTTGTTTAGTGCTTTTAGTTGCTATTTATCTTTTATCCATCTCTCTTTTTGAAAAAAAATAAAAAATAATTTTCTCAGAAAAAAAAATCAAAAAATAAAAAAATTTCTATGTCATGACATCATTCTCTCATATTAGTTATATCTCTTGCATGCATTGTTGCATATAGTTGATTCATTGTTACTTATTTTTTGCATCATTTAAAAAATAAGAAAAATTCATCATTCTCTTCTTCTCTTTCTCCCTTCTTGAGGGTAATATAGGCACACCCCTCTTGAAATTGAAAAGACTCTCCATTGAGCACTCCATCTCTTTGGATTGGAATCTCCTTTTCCAAGACCTCCATAAGTCCCCGCACCGGTGGATTCCATCACGGGCGCCATGCCGGTTGTACCAAAAAGCGCCTTGAAGTTAACTTGCCCTTAGATGTTTGAAAAAAAACATCATTTGCCATACATAGCTCATATAGTTGTTATTGTATTTGCATCATTTTGAAAAAAAAATAAAAAAAATAAAAAAGTAAATTTCAAAAAAAAATGGGTGAGAAAATTCTAATCTTTGAGTGGGCTTGCATGTTTAATAAGGCATACCTTTTGGCCCATTTTTCTTGATCCATTCTTTGGGCTATGAATTCAAACTCCTTCATTCCATGCTCCTTATTATCATGATCATAATGACATGTGGGCCAAGCCAGTTTATTATGTTGACAATAGTCTAACTCAACCTCCACCTTTCACCCAACCTGGCCCAGCCCATTACGAAAGTCCCTACTCTTGGTCGACCTATAATGAAAGTCATCACTCATGGGGGCCCAACTTCATTCCTTTACTCAAAATCATACCCAATCCACTCAATTCTTTCCTGGGCCCTATAATTCATTTCGCCCCCAAGAACAAGCCCAAATTACTCAAACACCCTCTATACCTTCTTATGATTCTTATAGGGGAGGACAACATAATAATTCTTGGGATTCTTATCGAGGCCCGGCCAAAAAGTCTCCGGATCAATTTTAGGCCCGGCCAAAAAGTCTCCGGATCAATTATTTCAACATTGGGCTCCATCTTCAAATAACTTTCATGATCAAGCCCACTATAGAGGACAACTCACATCCACCCCATTTTCTCACTATCAATCCGATCATTATTCACCTTCTTATCCTTTGAACTCTACTTCTCAACTTACAACTCTATCTCTTCCATGCCCAACTCTCAAAAAGGAGGAGAGCTTTGATCAATTTTATCAGTTCATCATGCTTCAAAATCAAGCCATCCAAGCCCAACTAGATCAATCTCTCCAAGTCTAAGTGCGAATTGATAGGATGACTGAGGAGATCAAGAGAATAGAGGAACATCAATTACTTGGCTACTCGGGTTCCAATTCTACTGATCAGATTTTTGATGTTGACTATGATCAACCCATGATTTCCCATTGCACAAATCATATCATTTCGATTTAAATAATAAGGTAATTATGGAGGAGTCATAACAAGAGAATGAATTAGATGGAGGTGATAGCGGTCTTGGCATTAGTCTTGAGGAGTCCAAGCCCAATTCCATTTGTGAGGAGAGTAATAAAGAAGTTGTTGATCTTAAGTTGGGAGAGAAGAAGAGGAAGGCGATATGCGTCAAAATGATCAAATTTTACCAATTTCCCTTCCTAAATTTGAAGAGATCAGGTTTCAAGAAGAAGAAGAAGAGGTGACGGTGGAGAAGGATTTAAGTGATATTATGAACTAGTTGTCTTGGGTAGATGAAGAGGTGAGTAACTTGCATGATCTTACTCTCGATGGGGCATCCTTAAATAAAGAGGAGGATTACTTTGTGATTAATAATATTGATGATTTAATATAAATGAATTCTAAATATCTTCCTCCTTTTGAAGAACATGGTGAAGGGGTCTGGTTGGAAAAATTTACCTTTAATTTACCCACCCCCATTGTTGGATAATATGATAAATAATCTTAATACGATTTATGAGTTTGGTGAAGGGGCCTGGATGGAAATATTTACCTTTAATCTACCTACCCTATTATTGGATAAGTTGTTTGATAATCTTAATTCGATTGATGAATTTGATGAAGGGGTCTTATTAGAAAATTTCACATTTGATCTGACGCCTGAGCCCAATCCAATAAAGTATGAATCATTCGATGAATTAGATTCTGGGCTCATGCATCCTTTCAATTTGATTCCCCGGAAAGTTAAGCCTCTTCTTTATGAGATTCTAGGACCTAAGTGGGATATGCAAGCTATATTCACCTTTGATTTAACTTCCTATCAGGAAGACTAGTTGATTAGTGCTCTTAATGTACATGAGGCTAATATTAAGGGGAGTGTAGTAAATAATGTTGATATTATTCATAAGCCACTGGTGCCTGAGCGAGTTATCGTGGAGAAAGTAGTCAATAAAGGGATAGTCAAATAGGTAGATACTGGGCAACGGTTCTACCTCGATCTTGAAAGATTAATGGCCATTGGTCATTTTATGACCCCTAAAGAAGATAACAGGCTCACACATATTATTAATGTTAAAGTCAATAATGTGCAGAACCAACCTATTTCCACCCCATGCACGCACATGCATACTCTTATCTTCTCATGATACAAACGGTGGAACTTGAAAGAAGATGAGATCACGTGGTGGCTCATTCTTAACTCAACTCTATGGTTATAGAGCTTGCACCTTCTATGCATGCGTATGGCTAAAGATGAAAAACTTAGTATTTCTGGGAGGCAACCCAAGATTTTTGTTATTTGATGTTTTAGTGTGTTTCAGTAGACATGTCAAGAGGAAGAAGCTGATGCTATTGCCACTATCTTAAAAGGACGTTTTGCCCCACATATCAGGTTGTCTCTTTCCTTCTCAACAATATTTATTGTTACATTATTCTATTATCTTTACTGCTTACATATGCCATTGAGGATAATGTCATTCAAGTCAGGGGGAGAGAAAAATTTAATGATACATATAGTACAACCTGAAAGGACTGCTTGTATAATGTCCTACATATCATTCTATCATGCAATCTACATGAAAGTAGAAAGATGAAATCTCCAATTAAGTTTTCTTGATTCATGCTTGAAATTGAAAGTAATTCTGGAATAAGAAAGACTAGAGAGAAGGATGATGGAAAATTTACTCAATTTAGCCATGGAAAACTGATTTAAGAGTCTCTTTAAAGTTAATGTGCACTTTAGAAAAAGAAATCACTTTGGACGCTAAGGAAACAAGCTGGACAAGCCTTCTGTTATTTTGGAATGGTGTCTGATACTCTGTATTTCTTAGAGATGATATCTTTTTGATATAACTATCTGTCAAAGTTATCCATCAAATAAGTGCAAAAGCACATTGTTGAAAAAACAACAACATGAAAAATGCCCCTAATCTTAGTAACCGGGCCTACTTCACCTAACAAGTGTTGATGTTCGTGTCAAACGGAAAAGGGACCCCTGATCTTAGTAACCAGGCCTGCTTCTGCTAAGGCAAGAGTCGAGGTTCGCATTAAACAATGAAGGGATGTGCAGCATCATGTGTGTATTGAAAAAAATGATGAAACAAAAAAAAAAGAAAGGTAGGCAAAAGCTATTGTGCTCAATGCTCTGATTGAGGAGGTGCAGAGTTGAAGGACACCTATCTAAATAGCAAATGAGTTATGTAATTGTCTATGCTTTGGATTTAGTATTACACATGCACAAGTGCTATTGAACTTTGACTTGTAATCTTGATCATGTACCTTAATTTTCAATCTAAGGCTAGTGTGTATTAATGCTTCCAGATTCCTAATCTTTTGTTGATTCTATAAAGGAAGAGCTGGATATGAAGGTATGAACATTGCAAACTGTTATTGGTCTGAAATTCTAATTTATTTGCATTGATAAGGGACTAGCGATGAGTAAGTTGGGGGGTGTGATGAGTATCATATTGTATATCATAATTTGCATCATATACAACATCTTTGGGCATTAAAAGCATAAAGTTATGCAATTTGGATAACTAACTTCATTCTCACAAATAATTTGAGTTTACATGAAATTATCCTAGTTTAGAAGTCATAATGACTATGTGAGATATGGACCTGTATAAAGGATGAATTGCATAACCTATTTTTGTGATTTACGATGAAATTTTACTATTTCAGGAATGGGTGACCGTTGGTTAGATGCCAATTCTTGACCCGTTTACAGAAGAAAAGAATAAGCGGCCAGAGCCATGTCGCCAATTAATGGACGCCTGACTGTTGAGGCGTCAATTCAAGAATGTGCGACGCAGTAGACGGCCGTCAATTTTGGATTTATTACAAAGAAGAAAATCAAGAAAATTGGAAAAAGGAATGAGCGCTTGCTTGCTCAGACGCCAATTCCATGATACGAAAAACAAAGAAAATATCAAAATGAGAAAATAAAAAATGAGCGACCAAACTGTCAGATGCGGAAAAGAATGTGCGCCCACTACTCTAGACGCCAGTTTCATTTGAGCCAGAAATGGAAACTGATGAGTTCGAAGGAAGCAATCTTTCCATATTTCATGCAAGAAGGACTCTGTCTTGGGCAAGAGACCTAGTTCAAGCTAGATTTTGATGCTGGAAGGTCGGATTCAAACCAATCTCCAAGGATTTGTACGACTGGAAGCCCTCTGCAAACTATAAAACCCGCCCTAGAGCGACTGTGGGAGAGATCTTAGCCTTTTTTCCTATTTTCTATTCTTCATTTCGATTTACTATCTTCAGCAAAATTCTTCATTTTTCATAGATCTACAAATTCTTCTTCTTCCTCTTCTTCTAATTCTGCTCAGTTTTCAATTTATACCTTAGTTTTTTAAGTTTCATTTTTTTTACATTTTTACTGTTCACCTGCGCATCCCTCTGCTCTTCTCAGGTTTTCTTCCCTATCTACTCTTCTTTTCATCTTAGTCTCTTCATAAAAATTATTATTATTTCCTAGATGTAGATTTTCTTCTTCTTCTTCTACCTCTAATTCCTCTTCGTTTTCATGTTATAATCTCTTTTCCAAAGTTCAGATTTCCCATTTTTATTATTCATCTACACAACACATCTCTGTTCTTCCTTTGTTTTCACGCCTTTCTGATCTTCTTCTCCATCTGCTCTTTTCATCAAACTTATTCCTCTCTTCCTGATCCTCAACTTTCTCTTCTTCCACATCTCCTAATTCTCATCCGTTTCAAAGTTATTTTAATTCTCTTCTAGCTCTATTTTTAATTTACTGTTCTTTCTTCTATCTCCCCCTCCTCTATTCATATAAATACCCTTTGGCGGAGGTTCTTGTTCGGTGCTCACATGGCCGCATTCATCTCCAAGGTGGGGCGATCCATTCAATGGTTCGACACGGCGATTGGGCGGCGCTATTCTTCTATTTTCCCGACTCTTTTCTTCCCTTAATCTTTTAATTTTATGCAAGTTATAATTTTATTTTTCATAGAGTTGTAATATTTCATCTTAAGCAATAAAAAATCAAATCTTTTGCAATTATGTTCTTCTTTCTCTCCCTATCTCCTCTCAATTTATCTTATTCAACCCTCTCATATTCTTTAGATAGGTTTATTTTATTCCCATGTTCATGCAATTTTATTTTCCTTCAGCATAAACTCACTCAAATTCGGATCTCTCAAATATAAGAATTTTTCAACTTGTGTTAACTGAAAATATTCTTCTCCATGGGATCGACCCGTTCTTACCACTACTTTATTTTTAAATCTTTTTAGTGAGTGAGTGTAGTTATTTTTAAAATTATGACACGGCTTTTAACGATGAGTTTTGTGCACATCAATGCTCCTGATGATGAGGTCGAGGCAGCCATGAGGAACAGCGTTTATAACGCTTTCTAGGAGAGGTCCTTGCGTCGACGCCCTGACCTTGGTGCATTGACACAGCTTCATGGGTTCTTGAGATGCTTACGAAGTGGCGTGGATGGCGTTGACACAGTGAGGGCTTTGCGTTGACGCATCCATCGTTGATTTTACACATTTCAACTACACAACCCATTTTTCACCTTCGTATATCTATTTGTTACCACTAAAGGCTATTTGTCACCCGGGATGAGCTATTTGTCACCCTTATCACTTGATAGCCGTCGCCTTCTATTTTTTTGCCTTCTGCTTGAGCTTTGATGTCGTCGACGCATCTGTGAGGTGGCATCGACGCAGGCTAAGGCCGCTTGGTCTTTTCTTTCAATTGTGAGCAAAGGGGTTGATGCAGCGACACCAAGGGGTCGATGTAGCCTTGTTCGGCAGAACGTCCACATGAAGGGGTCGACACCTGTAGTCGACTCTTCTAACTTGGCTGTGCTGCGAGCTGGGTTGCATCGATGCAGCTCAATGGTGAGGTCGACGCAGTGTATGGTTCTATTGATTTTCTACTCAACCTTTGGCAAAAGGCTTCTCATTTGCACTGCCATTCCTTCTCAGGAGATGCTGACTTGTACTGTTACTAGCTTTGTTTGCTTGCTGTTGCGTGACTCTTCACATGGCTCAACTTCAATCCACCATATCATATAACACCATGCGCTGACTTTGACCTAAAACTTATACTTGTTGGTAACATTAAATCCATATAAGACTCATCAATGACTCATGGTCAAACATCATCAAAACAATAGAATCAAGCATGTTCCACACATGTCCAACATTCTCCTCCTTTTTGATGATGGCAACTATGAGTCATTATGTGTTCATCATGAGTCATTTCTTAAGGAGTTATAGACATGAAATAGGCAATGACTCATCAAAACATCTCCCCCTTTGCCATCAACAAAGATGGCTCAAATTAAGGCCAATTACAGAGTTAGAATATAAGCATATGGGATTGCATGAGAGATTAAAGGCTTAAATGCCAAGCACAAGCAGGCGAGCAGATAGACAAATTGTTAGGTCCCTTTTATGAAATAAAAAAGATCACACCATTCAACAACGAGCTTGTTGGGTCCTCCTATTTGTTGGGTCCACCAAGCAAGGTTATACCCCCTAAATTCTGGAGCAGCAGTTTTTTGAGTATTCTTGTTTTCAGAATTTTTGTGTTTTCTATGCAATGCATGGAGCTAAGAAATGCAGTTTAACTACATGCAAGAAGAGAGTTGATACCAATTGCGAATGAAAATCTATGAAACCAAATGCTCTATAAGATGATGACTTCAGATTATCTCCCCCTATGAGACCATCACGGATTTGTATAGATATGCAAGAAGGAGATGTAGAAGATGAGGAACTCATGCATGTTGAAAACAAGAGCTGAAGTAAAGGATTATAGTGGAAGGGGATTGAACAGCTCACAAAGAAAGAGGCATCAAACTAGGCTCACACATCAGGGGTTTTCATTTGAAGAATCAATATTCTCCTTTTAGAGTAGCATAATTCAAGACCATCAAATGTAATAATGGTTCAAAGTGTATAAGCATGAAATCTAAGTGTAAGAGCCCATAAAATATGTTCTAGCATATGTAATAGAACTAAAACAAACCTTTTAAGATCAAAGGCCTCGCCCTCGTTCCTTTTTAATTTTCTTAACGAATTCATGAGATACCCCTAGAAAGAATTTTAATTAGTATTGAAGATAAACATCTTGAGGTGCAGAATTCTGTTTAGGGTCAGCCCGATGAAATTCATTTTCTTTCACATAAAATAGATTTTTCATTTGAAACCAATTGCTTTCTCATTTTGCCCATTTTACAAGTACAGTCAGATGGAGTTTGCTCCTTTGGCATGAGGAGACACATTGATTAGATGCTAGACTCCCCATTTAATCAGAGTTTTGCTCATCATCGTATCTCATTCATGAACAGAGGTTGCTTGTCATATCATGACACAGTCCACGTCACTTCTTTGGGAAGGGACATGGTTTCTCAATGAACTTTAGCCATTCCTCGACCTTTTTTTTATTTTTCCACACAAAATTTTAAACAGAGGTAACAAGACCTTTATCTCATGACTTGGTTCCCATCATTTCTTTGGTGAAGGGTCCATAGTTTCTCAGTTGGTCGAAGTCATTGCTCTGCATATGCTTGTTTTCAATTCATAGGCATGTTCCCTTTAAAAATAATAGACCAATTTCAATGTTTAAAAACAATACTCAGTGCAAAGTTCTTTAACTAGGGTAACCTCAAAGACTTCCAAATTTTAGATTTTAGGAAGAGGTAAAGTCACATTTCTTTATATCTATTTTAAGTCTATTCCATACACTGAGATTGTAATTTTCAAGACACTTAAACCCAGATTTAAGGTTTATAAACTCTAAACCATCAATTGAGTTGCGGTTGGTCTGAAATGTCAACAAGAAGCTCTTAAGAAGATAACATTAAATTTAAGCTCCCCATGAGTGTATGAACTCAGTCAGATTGCACAAAAGAATTTCCTCCTCAAGAGATGATAAATAATGAATGAAGTATGAACATCGAGAATGAATGATCACAGATCAATTTAAACAAGAAAGAACTGAAGACATGAAGTGGATCAGAAAAAGGAACTACTGCGTCGACGCAGGAAGTCCAATGCGTTGACGCACAACACTATCACAGAAAAGACATTAGTTGGACAACACATATGCGTTCTAAAAAATATAGTGCAGAAATTCAAACATGCTCACTTGTTAGAATATGAGGGTGCAAGACTGAGATTCAGAGGGGGGGTGAATGAATCCCAGGTTATAAAACTACTCCGATTGATAACCAACTTTGAAAGATTTGTGCGGAAATAACACTAGGCGGCTGAGCTAATCAGATATTCTATTGAGGTTCATTCTCATACACTCAGCAATTGAAATAGCTAAATAGACCCAATTCGAAGTAAGATCAGATGAATACAACGAACTGAAGATAGAATGCTCAACACACAGAGATAGAAGCTCACACGTAGCTTAGTTCAAACATGTTACAGACAATGGATCAAGTAGAACGATATCGAGCATCTTGCCTACAACCAACCAGACAAATCACGTAGAGAAGTGGAGGTAGAAGACATGGAGGTATGCGCACAGATCAAACCACACTGGTCAGGATATTTTTAGGTGGTTCGGCCAGACCCACCGTCTGCCTACGTCCACCCCTCACTCAAACCGAGTGAAGATTCCACTAGCACAAGCTAGAAATCAAAGCAGACTTAGTCTGTAACAAACCATTACCTAACAGCTTGCCCTAAGGGAGACAAATCCCTCAACACCAATCCTGCAACCCACAGGATCTAAAACCTGACCTTACCCTAGCAAGATCAGAACCGGAGGACCAACCTTTCTTCCTCCAAACCGGAGGTACAACCACGAGTAGCACACCACTACTCGCAACCGGAGACATAGTCTCCCTTCTTCCACACCTGGGGGGAAAACGTGAGTGACACCCAGCCACTCACACCCTGAGACCCAAGTCTCCCATCCTCTGAAACCCAAAGGGAAACCACGAGTGACACCCTGTCACTCGGAAACTCGAGACACGGTCTCCATTCTCCTGAATCTTCAGGAGGAACCCGACCTCAAACCCGAGGATCAGAAAGTACAAAGGAATGGAAGAGAACAATGAAAAATGTAAAAGGAAAAATACAAACAATTGTAGCTCCGAGGAGCATGATGACTCAAGATTTGATCCACGAGTTACTACGTGAACAGATCTTCAATGAAGGCTCTGGATGCTCACTCCTCTTCACAAAACTTCCTTTTCTGACTCTCTCTTTCCTTCTCCACACTGGCTCATTCTCTGATACTTTCTCTGCTACTAGCTCACTCTTCTAGATGGCTACTCTCACCTATCTCGCACCTCCAATCTACCTCTTTTCTTTCTTCTGCGGCTCATCTATCTCTGTTGAAAGAAAAAACTCCAATTTATACCCAAAAATAGGGTATCGAAAAGGTACCCAACGAATCATGTGAATCCACTTGGAATGAGAGTATTCCTTAGTCATTAGTCTCTCAGAAACTCTACCACGGAGACATACCTTTTCATGCCAAAAGGACTCCACACGTGGGATGCTCACTAGTTGCGACTGAGGCATTAGGAGTAATTCCTCGGATATCCCACTTTCAAGGTGGTCACGTGCTCAGTATGTGTTCCCTCGGTTCACGTGCCACTTTACCTGCCATTCTGGAGAAACACGTGCCCATCATTAGTTGACTTGGGATCACGTGCCATCACCTGGTTCGAGCTCTCGTGCCTTGAGATTACACGTTGGCACTTGAATGTTCTGTCAGGCAATTCATCAAACACTTTGCTATCAACCTTATAGCCATATGCTTCGACTTCAGTTTGCCTCGCACAGTAATATGCTCAGACCTTTAAAATAATGCATAGACCTTGAGTTTTCATGTGCATAAACCTTAGTTCTTTATGTGTACTGACTTGATGCCAGACTTCCTAGTATGCACCGACCTTGTTGGGTTGAAGTCAAAACCTGCACCGACCTTGTATGGCACTGGCAAGGAGTGTTCTGACCTTGATAGCAAGGTTGCACAGGCTTGCATGTCGCACTGAAATTGTTTACGAAGTGTTTGCACCGACCTTGTTTGTGAAGTGTTTGCATCGACCTTGCATGTTTGAACCCGACCATGCACCGACCCTCTTTTCAGAGTTCACCAATGTGCACTGACCTTCCTTTTAAAGCTGCTTAAATGTGCACCGACCTCTCTTCGCTGAGAAACCAAAGGTGCATCGATCTTGTTTTGGGTTGGAAGGATGTGCATTGACCTTCTTCACTGACGGACCAAAGGTGCACAGACCTTGTAAGCCAAATGCCAAAAGATGCACTAACCTTGTAAGCACATGTGCAATGACCTTCATCAGTCCCCAGTTAACTAGCATCGACCTTCATTGGACATGTGCACAGACCTTTCTCATAAACAACCAGGGTAGCATCGACCTTAGTTTCTCTGACACTGAACAAGCATCGACCTTAGTTCCTCTGAAAATAGGACTAGCATCGACCTTAGTTGCTCTGGCACTGAACAGGCATCGACCATCATTCCTCAACCATAGAAGCTGCATTGACCTTATCAGCATGTTTACCGACTTGAACAACATTAAATGCTAGTGTGCACTGACCTTGTTGTCAGCCACTAGTACAGCTTGTACTGTCTGGAATTTTGACAGGCCACAAAGATTATTGACTTTTCTTGTTGACTGAGCATTGACTTCATTGACCATGTAAACTTTCCTTGTTGACTGTGCCTTAACTTCTGGCATTAAAGCATCAACCTTTCAGACTTCATCCTCGATCTCCTTAGCTCAATCTGTTGATCTCTTACTGTCAATAGTTCTCTTCTGTCTGATTGTCTTGCCACTGTCATGTTGACTTCTGGCTTTAAAGCATCAACCTGTTAGACTTCATCCTTGATCTCCTTAGCTCAATCTGCTTATCTCTTACTATCAATAGTTCTCTTCTGTCTGATTGTCTTGCCACTGTCATGTATCACACTTTACAATAATCATATTTAGATGCACATGTAGAACAAGAACCACAATTTATCACAATTTATCAATGCAACATAAGCCATATGTTTGGTAGCATCAGAACCACTAAGTGTTTGCCACATCAACAAATATGACATCATGCTTAGATGAATCATAGTGGTTGACATCATCAAAACCACAGGGGTACAACAATCCCTCTCTTTTTGAAGATGGCAATACTATGAACACTATGATACTATGATATGAGCACAATGATACTATGTTATAAGCACAGTGATACTATGATATGAGCACAATGATATCAAACTCTTTCAATGATATCAAACTCTTCTCCCCCTTTGACTTCATCAAAAAGGAAGTGATAGTTTGATAAGATCAATAAGCATGGATATGGTCTAGTCATACACTATTCTCCCCCTTACCAAATGAACCAGAACAGCCAGACAATGCAAAACAATGTACCCTACTCCCCTTGAAAATGTGCGATGAATTGGAGTGAGGATAGCGGTATGACAAAGGACAGGCATGATGATTTTTAGCACAAGATGGCAGGGACAGCTAAGATGGGATGACTAAACGCTTCCTTAATGCTAGAAAGATGTTGATGAGACAATCTCCCCAGAGGGATTGGTATGAAAGAAATGGTCAGACTGTATCATCAAAAACACAGAGACTCAAGTGATACTGTAGTTTTCAGAAAAGAAATCAACCAGCAAGGTCGGAGATGATGCAGATAATGAGTGAATGAGAGCAAGTCAAAATTGAGCATTAGTAAGTAGACTGAAGGCCGAAAAGGTCAAATGTCCAAGAAGATTTTCAATGAGACATCAACATCATAAATCCAGAGATAAACAAATTCCAGAGTCTTCAATTATAAGAACTCATGAATAAATCTTTATTGAGCAGGATGGTTTAAGGAAAATGCATTCATAGATTATCCAAAATTGACTATCTGTACTCATATCTGAAGTCAACTTTAATAAAATTGAACCAAGCTTTCTTGTTAACATCTAGTTAGACCTCCTTTCATCTTAAACATTCAAATTCAATGACTCCTTAGGAGTAGCAAAAAAAAAAGTATTGAGATTAAACATTCATGAGAGCATCTGATGTTGTCTAGGGTTTCAGCAATTTCTCAAGTTTTCCTTTCCATGTAGCAACAATTTCTATAGCAATATCTTTCAAGGTCAATTGAGTTTAGTACACACCTTGTAACTAGAGGATACACGTTGTTTAGACGCTAGTATCCCTAAGCACTTAGTATGACTAACTGTCATGATTCAAATTGAACAGAGTTATTTAGGGCACTTCATGACATAGGTTGACTCCATTTCTTTGATGAGGGTCTCAGTTTCTCAGTGCAACCTAATAATTGCTCTGCCTCAACCTTTCACAGATATTTTTCATCAAATTTTCAACAGAGATAACTATGGCACTTCATGACATAGTCCATTCGACATGGTTTCTCAGTGACAAAGTTATTGCTTTGACAACATTTACCCTTAGGAACAGTTCAGATCAATCAGATGTTTACGAACAATACACACATCAAGCATTTCAACCAAGGTAAGCCATGGTTTTATAATTTCTAGATTTTATAAGATCTTACATGATATAATATGAATCAAATGGTTTAGAATTTATTAAAAGGATTGATTCAGATATTTTCAAGATATTCAAATCAAAACATCAAGAAATACATGAAACTAAAACCACCTGAAACCTTCAGACATTTATAAATCCATATAATAGAAGATTCTTCTTTAACATAAGTATTTTCAGATTTATGAGCAATGTTCACACATTGAAATCTTCCCAACCGATAGTCAAGACAAGGGAGTTTCTGAAGTAGTTAATGCACCTAATAATAGTGAGTACAATGACACGGGCTCAGAGATAACAATGTAATTTGAACAAGATGACATTCTCAAAGAGGATTGTTGGGTAGCCTACACATCTGAACAAATGTGTGAGCAGCAGACAGCATATTATAAGGCCATTAGAGTGATGAGTTGAACTGTAGCTGGATTCAGATAAAAGGAGATTGACTAGTTGCAGCTCAGAGCATATGTCAAAAGGATCAAACCCAAAAGATAGTAGCTCAACCCGAAGATGGAAGTTTTGGTTGACCAAACTATGAAATTTTGGTCTATCGAACCAAACAGTAATGGAGCAGCGAGGAAAAGAGCAGATGACAGGCATGCAATTTCAGAGACATGATTAATGCTCCCCCTGACTATATGCACTCAAACAGTCTTTTTGGTATTTTAAATATGAGTATCATGCAACCAATTCTGAAATCAGAGTATGCATGAGAAATGCACATGAGTAAACTATGAAATGCAGGAACTCCTGCTATGTATGTGCATTTGCGTCAATCAATCATGTTGACATATGAATGAAATGCAGTTAACACATGTATGCATATGTAGTGACTCCCCTTACTTGACTGTATTGAACTATCATATATGACATGAAGACCATGCAGAGGACATTGGCTAATCTAGGGACGTATGCATTTGCATGAAACACAGAAGCTATCTTGATAGACTCCCCCTGAGAGTATGCATGAGCAATCTAACAAATGCTAAGAATTTCAGATAGGTGGATCACTGAGGGAAAATGATAGACAGTGTTCAGATGATTCCACAAATTATCATTAGAGTAAATATAAGGTATCAGCGATCAAGTACTAGGTGGAGGTATGATTTGTGATCCCTCACACAAGGTATGACATTCCAGGTTGGCGTAACCAAACTTTCCTGCCATAGCTTTTGATATACTTGACATGGAAGATACTTGTAACTCGTTCAGATGAGAATATGTTTGGAGTCAAATGCCAACTGCATATACGATTGACAGACAATGCAATGCAAATGCACTGATTGCTCAACATATGTTCATGAGAAATAAAGCAGATTATCAGATTCAATTTAAGCGTGCATGCACTAGATTTTAACTAACAAATCAAGCATGATATGTAGCCATCAGAGAAAAGTTATTGAAGGCTCAAATGATCAAACCCAAAAGAAAACAAGAATGGGTTTTTACCATACTCAGGTGCCTTGGTTTATTGAAACCCCCTTTTATTTCTCAGCTCTCAAGGCACTTCTACAAAACAGATTCTTATTTTGCAGATTTAGGTACCCAAGAACTCTTGGGTCCTTCATGGTTAGTATCACCTTTGATAGGTGCTTTCCACATCCCTTGGGCTTTCTCATCACCAGAAATCATCAAAGAGCAACTATTCATGAAATGCCCAACTTGCCCGCAGTAATGACGAGAGACAATAGGTTTTATGTTTTTCTTATGCCAATTAGCATGAGAATAAAATCTCTGATCATAACTAAACTTGTTATTATATTTATCATGAAAAGCTATCTTTCCCTTCACATGCCAACAGTGCTTGACTGTATGGCCATACTTTCCACAGTAGAAGCACACAATGTGCTTACTTCTAGAATCAAACTCATTTTTAACAAACAACTTTTTGTTGACAGGGAAATTAACAAATTTAGAATTATATTTTCTTTGCTGGGCAAACCAGCAATGTGCAGCAATGTGGCCTATCTTGCCACAGCAAAAACACTGAACATTCTTTTTCTGAAAGACATGATTCTAACATAAGGTTTATAGCATGCTTTATACCAAAATTCTGATTTTCCTTTATCATTAAATTGCAAGCATGCATTAAATGACCGAACCTACCACAGTAATGGCATGAATTTTTATTTGCATGAGTGTGTGGATGTAACACCCTCAAATATAGCTAAGTTGTACTCTATATCATCGAGGCGCCTTTTCAAGTATCGGCTCAGTTCTTGTAAAGAACTCCGAAGTTGAGTGTGCTTAATGGGGAGTAATACCGGGATGGGTGACCTACCCGGGAAGTCCCTCATTCTGGAGCCGATCACTGTTAAAAAGGGATAAAACCGTGAGGCCGGTAGGCCAAAGCGGTCAATACCTCGACGGTATAGAGTACGGGGCGTGACAGAATGGTATCAGAGCTATACCCCAGTCGGAAGTGTGGGAACTAAGTGCCATGCAGGGCAAAGTGCTACACTATGGGAGCCACCTCTTGAGTCCGTAATGGAGCAAAGTGCTACATAGTGGGAGCCACCTCTTGAGCCTGTAGGGGCCACCTCTAGAGTCCTACCTGCCTGGGGGCTTGATTGCGTGATTGCGTGCTATATGTGCCCGGCGACGAGGACGTCGCCTATATAAGAGAGGTAGATTGTAACACCCTCAAATATAGCTAAGTTGTACTCTATATCATCGAGGCGCCTTTTCAAGTATCGGCTCAGTTCTTGTAAAGAACTCCGAAGTTAAGCGTGCTTAATGGGGAGTAGTACTAGGATGGGTGACCTACCCGGGAAGTCTCCCATTCTGGAGCCGATCACTGTTATAAAGGGATAAAACGGTGAGGCCGGTAGGCCAAAGCGGACAATACCTCGACGGTATAGAGTACGGGGCGTGACAGAATGGTATCAGAGCCATACCCCAGCCGGAAGTGTGGGAACTAAGTGCCATGCAAGGCAAAGTGCTACGCTATGGGAGCCACCTCTTGAGTCCCTAATGGAGCAAAGTGCTACATAGTGGGAGCCACCTCTTGAGCCTGTAGGGGCCACCTCTAGAGTCCTACCTCCCTGGGGACTTGATTGCGTGATTGCGTGCTATATGTGCCCAGCGACGAGGACGTCGCCTATATAAGAGGGGTAGATTGTAACACCCTCAAATATAGCTAAGTTGTACTCTATATCATCGAGGCGCCTTTTCAAGTATCGGCTCAGTTCTTGTAAAGAACTCCGAAGTTGAGTGTGCTTAATGGGGAGCAATACCGGGATGGGTGACTTACCCGGGAAGTCCCTCATTCTGGAGCCGATCACTGTTAAAAAGGGATAAAACCGTGAGGCCGATAGGCCAAAGCGGACAATACCTCGACGGTATAGAGTACAGGGCGTGACAACCATAGTTATATATTTTTACGTTGATGGCCTGTTTGGGGGCGCCATAGTGTCCTTTGGCCATGAAATTTTATGGGTGTGTTATTGGGGAGGAGACCAAGGTAGTAAGAGTGGTTGCACCGTTTTTCATGCCTCCTATCTCAAGATCCCCCATCTCTCAACGAAAAATTGTTTTGAACACCCGATTAGGTAGAGTTTTTCGAGCCCGTCATTTCGATATATAGAATGCGTGATTCCGACGTGTGTACGTCGAGAACCGAATGTTAGAATTTATATTTTTGAAATGACGACATTGAAAATGTAGTTGATTTATTTTGACAAATATATCTATATATATAAATATATGTATATATTTGTAACTATATCTTTGAAAATTCATATCTATTAAGATAAGTAACAAAAAATTATAAAAATTATATATTTGGAATCCTTGAATTTTTCTCCTAGTTATCATATATTCTATTTCTCTAAATTATTTTATATAAATAAATGTGTTTTTGAATGTATTTTTAAAATTATTCAATTAAATAGATATTGACGTGAATTCTTGTTAAATAAATTAAGTTAAAAATCATAGAATTAACGTCCCTCCAAGTGGATGCTAATTAATAAATGACACTACTCACAGACGTCAATTAATATAAATTTATTCAATTATAGTTAATTATAGAATTGGATGGACATAAATTCTATAATTAACGCATTCATGTTCTCGCCGTTTTCTTCCGGTTATGACCCATACCTTGGGTCTTTTGGCACTCTCATCTCACGTCCGTAGATGGTGTCCCTATTTCATGATTGGTTCACGTTATACACCTCAACTCTCGGTGACATACGAGCCCTCCGTTGGATACTCCATTCCTTCGGACTGGCAAGTTAGTCATTGGGACCTCCGTAAGTCTCCTTGCAGCCTTGGATTCCCTCAAGGCCGACTGAGCTGGTTGTACCTAATCACCCAGATTTCAGAATGTCATGATTTTCATATGGTTTATTGATATATCATCCTTATTACAAGTTCTATCCTTGAACTCTATGTTCCATGAAATCTATCTTAATGTTCTTACATGCTTGATCCTTGAAATTCTTGGCCATTAATATGGAATTAGTCTAGACTAAATGTCAGGGGCTATGGATCTCACTAAAATGACATTTTAAATGCTACGGGTCCTGATCTGACCTTATTGGGCGAGGTAAAGTCCAAACGTTACCGGTATACGATGATCGGGTGCTGGCATTCACTAACTCGGTTATTGGCATTTAGGGGCAATCATACAGTCGTGAGAACTCCTAAGTGTGCGACCAAATACTACCTAGTGCTATTTTCACGAGGGGTAATCATATCGTCGTGATTTTCCCCTTAGTGCATTGGCCAAGCCTATGTAGTGCTTGATGTGCAAACGCTCTCGTGATAGTGATGATCGGGTGTAATTGCCATCATAGTACACAATCCTATGTAGTGCTAGATGTGAAAATACTTTCGTGATAGTGATGATCGGGAGTAATTGCCATCATAGTGCATCTTTCCATAACTTATTGTTCCTCATGAAAAGATCTTGAATTGCCTTATTGGAGGGGTTATCATATCATCGTGATATTCCCTTAGTGTCTTGGCAATCCTCCACAGTGCAAGTTACATGAAAGCTCTCATGATAATGTCATCATAGAGAGAATATTGTGCTAGTTTCATTAACCGCCCTCGTGATATTGTTCGTCATAGATGGATGATTGTTATTGTTTCCTCATTATGAGAAGTACTTGGTGTTCTGACATGAAAGTTCTTGCTATACTCTCTTGTTATCATTGTCTCTACACTTCATAAATGTATCTAGCATCTTGCTTACTCGTCCTTGTGATTTTTATCATCATTGCTTTATAGTTACAACTCGTGTCATTATAATGCTCGATTTACTTTACTTCCTGCATGACCTGCATGAGCATGATAAATTGTTAACAACTTAAAGTTAGCTTGGAACATGAGATATTAAGTCCTACTAAGCGTTCGCTCACCCTACGTTTTCCAATATTTTTCAGGTAATGACCTTAGTGACGACGAGACCGAACATGATGGGCAAGGACAAAAGTGATGAGTACTTTAACATCTAGACGAACCATCTAGTCTGGTTATCTTGCGTCTTATGTCCCATTATAATTTTTCTTTATTGAGTCTTTTCATTTATTATGGGCCCAAATATGTAAAGAACTTATATTTGAAATGAAATTTGTTATTTGTCCAAATTGTGTTTTGTGAAAATGACTATGCTCTGATTGACACGACTATTTAACTGCCACGTTCCGAGCAAATGACACGTTCCGCTGCTATCGGTTCGGGGCGTGACACATTTTGAGTCTTTCTCTAATGAGTTGAATCTTCTTAGTGGTGTCTCTTACCATGTCCGAGCCAAGAAGTTGCTTTTCTCTAACTTCATATCAACATATATAGTGGTGATCGACAACTCCTTCTGTATAATACCACAAAAGGTGCCATTTGAATACTTGTCTGGTAACTATTGTTATATTGTCACGCCCCGACGCGGAATATCGGGACGTACAGTTAGAAACTAGCTAGAAGGAAAGAGAGAGAACTAATCTAAATATTTACAGAAGTGCTAAGAAAAGGAAATAAGTTAATGATCATAAAACAAACCATAACTGATACAATAACCTCAAACCAACTTAATACAACTGAGACAACAACCACTTAACAATAATAACATAACTGAAACTAAATACTCTCCAAAGCACAACTAATAGGAGGATAAGACTGCCAAAACACTAGAACTGATACACTCAAGACATCACTCCTGCCCTTCCCCATCGGTTTGCACATCGTCACCTGAATAGCCTAGAAAGGGGGGAAACAACAACTATGAGCTGACGCTCAGTAGGAAATAATAGGCAAGTTTATGTGATTAACAAGTTAATTACATTTTCATGTGCCATGCTAAATAAAGGAAAGAAAAGACGATACAATAAAACAGCGTAATACAAAGATCTTGCAAGGTCAAGAAATATAATGATGACAAGAGATAACAAGATAACAAGTACAAGAATTTACAACAGGAGATAGTAATAGAGAATTGAGAATTGGCCAAACAAGCAAGTATTTAAACATCATTCCAAGCACGATCAAGTAACAAGTAACAAGAGATTTTTATGTCATAGACGTTACACAAGTCATGCACTCGGTGCAATGCCTCACCATGTCATTATAACATCCCATGGGCTCAATAATTTTTCGGGCGCTCTCCCCAGGACCAGACCGGGCCCCTATGATGCGTTGGCATTGATTTATTGGAACCAAGATCCCACGATTGTCTAGACATTCAGTCACGTTTAATGGCCAATTTAATCCAGGGAATTACTGCCAGAAGTTCAAGATTTAAAGGACTAGCCTTGTCCTTGGATTCAAGAGCACATAAACACGATGAAACTCATCTCCGAGAGATGTGCGGTCATACAGAAGCCGCGCAAGGTATGTACGGCTAACACAGGGCCGTGCATACAGAAACTAGGCTGAAACTCAGCCAGCGAGGTCAAGAAAGAACGGCTGACAGTGGGCCGCTCTAAGGTATGAACGGTGCATTATGGGCCACTCATGTCCAGAAGACATTAAGACCCATGATAAGATATACGGACCATACTGGGCCGTATTACAGATATGCGGTCATTATCGGGCCGTCGAAGAGGATATGCGGTCAACTACTAGCCGCGCATGCCTCTCGTCGTCCGATACGATCCAAGCCTTAAACCAGAGATTTAAACACATAAAACGATGTTTTTGGTAGTTCATTAGGTTCATAACAGGGATATAACAAGGTTCCAAGGTGATGGTAAAACCGCCGGATAGAGTTTCCGGGGGTAAAACAAAGACTAGCACACTAATCGACTAACGACTTATTAAAAGTCGGTAAGTTGGTCACGCTGTTTACTGTAGTACAGCAGCTAACCAGCAAGCTAATAATCACATTAATCCTAATTCCATGTCAAATTATCAAGGATTAAGTTTTACATTAAGTCAATTTGCCGAAAGAATGATTCAAGTTGATAAGGAGAATGGACAAGCTCGCGTAGGATGAACAACATGCAATTAACAGAAATTTAGTTACATAATTAACCACTAATCATGTGAGTTTCTAATTTATTAATTACAATTAGGATACTAATATGAAGCATTTAGAATCATAACTAAGTCACTTACTGCATGGATAAACGGTTCGGAATGAACCTTATAACCTCTGGACTAAACAGGGCTGAACGGGGGTCAAAGGGCAAGCCAGGGAGTTGGACTAAAACGCTAATAACTAATGGAAACGGACTCCAAATAAGGGGCTTTTGGTACTGTTGGAAAGATAATGAAAAACTCTACCTAACAGTAAGATCAATTTCATAATATCTTTCTGAAATCACGATTTATCAAAGCAAGAACACAGGAAACCCTAATTTTGACATGTTGTTACTAAATCGTAAAATTCTCTCAATATATAGAACGAAATTTGGGGCTTCTTATATCAAAAGAAAGCTACGTCGATGCTGATTCCAGCCATGTATGATATGCTATATGGGGATCAAGATATACAACTAAAATCAGCCCAAAATCATGCTTTGACTCATAAGAACACTGCATAAATCAAGCCTAGACATGCTCTTACTTCGATCCAAAATTCTCTAAACATGCTCAATGAAATTTGGGGCTTTTATGCCAAAAGAAAGCTAACATGCTGATGCTTACATCTATGTATATTAATTAGAGTTTGGCTATTATAACCTACCCCAATCGAAGAGAGAACTTAAAGCCCTAGAATGAAGAACGAACTGGACAGCACCTTAGAAAAATCTCGATATCTCCTCGGATACCTAATGAAAATTAGGGCTTCTTATATCATTGGAAAGATCTCGTCGAGAGGAACAATTTTATGTATTCATGTGCAGGTTTTGGTTAAGGAAACCTACCTCAATCGATGGAACAAAGAGGAGAGGAAGGAGGACGATGGCTGCCGACCCAACTCCACTAAACGACCAAGATCTTCCTAGATCTGAATCCAATGCGAACACCACAGCCACTAAAAGAAAATAGACCCGTAGAGCTTCATTTTGATAGCTCATAGAGCTTCTGGAGACTTCGGAGTTGGGAGAAATCGACCACGCAAGGTGGTGTTTGAAAACGGCGCCGCCAAGGTTGACTTCAACAAAACTCGGCCGCCACCATGTGCTAGTGTTAGGTTTTAGTTCGATTGATAGAGGGCTATTGATCCTTAGATCGTGGCCTTTCATTTGCCACCGATTTGAGCTCATTTGGTTTAGTATTAAGCTCTAATTTGATGTTTTAAGATGAGGTTAGATAAAGGTTAACTAAGTGTGCACTTTTAGGCTTAATCCACTAATTAGCCCTAATTACAGATTTTTGCTGGGTCGAATATAGAAGACAAAGTTTCTAACTACATGGTCCTTGACCCGATTAGCATTTTTCCAGATTTTTATAAGGTAGTCAAATTTTCACTATTCTATTTTCTAAGGAATTAAATATTATAAATCCGAAATTCAAGCATTAATTCACTAAAAATTTAATTTTAAGTTAATAAAAGCTTAATAAATACATTGGGCTCAATAAAAATTATCGGGGTATTACACCCTCCCCTACTTAAGGAATTTGGTCCTCCAAATTCACTGCACTATAACTGAGAGTAGGGAAAGAGATCGCTCACCTAGAATAAGTTGGGATACCGCTTCCGCATAGTATCTTCGAACTCCCAAGTAGCTTCTTCGGTCCCACGCCAACTCCGCTGAATCTTGACCATTGGTATAGAATGATTCCGGAGTTGCTACTGTTTCCGATCCAGAATCTTGATAGGTCTTTCTTCATAAGTCAAATCTTCCTTCAATCCGAAATCCGCTTGCTGAATGATGTGAGTGGGGTCATACACATATTTCCGTAACATAGACACATGGAAAACATTGTGTACGCCAGACAACTGCGGCGGTAAAGACAGTCTGTAAGCAACTTCTCCCAGTCTATCTAGGATCTCGAATGGACCAATATATCTCGGACTAAGCTTGCCATGAATGCCAAATCTTCGAATCCCTCTCGAAGGAGAAACCTTCAGAAATACATGCTCGCCAACTTGAAATTCTAAAGATCTTCTCCTTGTGTCGGCATAACTCTTCTGTCTTGATTGAGCTACTTGTAACCGGTCTCGGATAATACGGATGTTCTGTGACGATTCTGAAATAAGATCCGGTCCAAGCCATTGCTTCTCACCTATCTCATCCCAACATAACGGGGAACGACAGCCTTGCCCGTACAATGCTTCAAAAGGAGCCATCTGAATGCTGGATTGATAACTGTTGTTGTAGGCGAATTCAATCAAAGCTAAATGATCACTCCAACTGCCTCCGAAATCAATCATGCATGCTCTAAGCATATCTTCCACTATCTGGTTGGTTCTTTCAGTCTGTCCATCTGTCTGTGGATGAAAAGCAATACTGAAATTCAGACGAGTACCCAAAGACTCTTACAGTCCCTTCCAGAAATGTGAAGTAAATCTGGGGTCTCTATCAGACACAATGCTGACTGGTATGCCATGGAGCCTTACCACTTCCTTCAAATACAAAGCAGCCAATACATCAACTATCCACTTGGACTTAATGGGTAAGAAATGAGCTGACTTTGTCAATCGGTCAACAATCACCCATATTGCATCAAATCCACCATGAGTCCTAGGTAGACCCATAATGAAATCTATGCCAATGCTCTCCCACTTCCATTGGGGTATGTCAAGTGGTTTCAACTTTCTTGCCAGTCTGAAATGTTCGGCCTTAACTTGCTGACAAACCAAGCATCTACTCACGAAGTCTGCAACTTCCCTTTTCATATTCGGCCACCAAAAAGATCTCTTCAAATCCTTGAACATTTTAGTACCTCCAGGATGAATGGTATATCGGGATCTATGTGCTTCCTCCAGAATCTTGTTCTTTATTCCAGCTTCATCAGGTACACAAGTTCTACCCTGGAATAACAATCTTCCATCGTCAGTCATCATGAAGTCAGGTCTGCTGCTCAAGCTTCCCTTGATCTCTACCAGCTCGGGATCATTATCTTGCAAGGACTTGATTTCCATCAACAGTTCGGGCTTAAGTTGAATCTGTGCAATATCCAGGCTAGACAATTGTTCCAGTAGCCTCCACTCTTGTAACATGAGACTTGATAACCTAGCTACAGGCTTCCGGCTTAATGCATCTGCCACTACATTGTCTTTTCCTGGATGATACTCAATCGAGAAGTCGAAGTCTTTCAAGTACTCCAACCATCTTCTCTGCCTCATGTTGAGTTCCTTTTGAGAAAATAAGTATTTCAAGCTCTTATGATCTGAAAACACTATGAATGTTTCTCCATACAAGTAGTGCCTCCATATCTTCAATGCAAAAACTACTGCTGCTAGTTCCAAATCATGAACAGGATAATTCGCTTCGTGCTTCCTCAACTGTCTAGATAAATAGGCAATCACCTTCCCATGCTGCATGAGTACATAGCCTAAACCAATACCTGAAGCATCAGTGTATACCACAAAACCTCCTTCTCCAGAAGATAAAGCCAATACAGGTGCAGTAGTCAAACATTCCTTCAAAGTCTAAAGCTTCACTGACAATCATCTGACCAATCAAATTTGTTCTCCTTGCGGGTTAATCTTGTCATAGGTACCACAATCTTAGAGAAATCTTGGATAAATCTTCTGTAGTAGCCTGCTAGGCCTAGGAAACTTCTCACTTCAGTGACACTAGTAGGTTGATCCCAATTCTTCATTGCCTCTACCTTCGAAGGATCAACAGAAATACCGTCTTTGGTGATGATATGTCCGAGAAAGGACACCTCTTGCAGCCAGAATTCACACTTACTGAAGTTGGCATAAAGTTGATGATCTCTCAATAATTGCAATGCCATCCTCAGATGTTCAGCATGCTCCTCTTCATTCTTGGAATAAATCAGGATGTCATCAATAAATACCACGACCCATTGATCAAGATAGGGCCGAAATACATTGTTCATCAACTGCATGAAAGCTACTGGAGCATTCGTTAGACCAAAAGGCATAACGATAAATTCGAAATGACCATACCTGCTGCGGAAAGCTGTTTTATAGATATCCTCTTCCTTAATCCGCAACTGATGATATCCAGATCGAAGATCGATCTTAGAAGAATACTGAGCTCCCACTATCTGGTCAAATAATTCGTCGATCCTTGGCAATGGATATTTGTTCTTGACAGTCTGCTGGTTCAATTGCCGATAATCGATGCACAACCTCATCGAACCATCTTTCTTCCTGACAAATAATACAGGGGCTCCCCACAGAGAAGTACTAGGACGAATGAAGCCCTTCTCGAGCAATTCCATCAACTGCTGCTTCAATTCTCTCAGTTCCGCAGGAGACATACGATAAGGAGCTTTAGAAATAGGAGATGTGCCAGGAATGAGATCAATAGAGAAGATAACTTCCCGCTCAGGCGGAAGTCCGGGTAGTTCCTCTGGAAAGACATCAGAAAAATCTCGGACAACAGAAATGTCCTTAATCTCAATCTGCTGCTCAGGGGTTGCACAGACAAAGGCCATAAAAGCCTCACATCCTCGTCTCATCAGCTTATTAGCTCGAAGAGCCGAGATAAGTGATACGGAGTTATGGTGCTTAACTCCCATAAAAGAAAGTCTCGGGTGCCTAGTAAAAGACACAGAGCTAGAACTGTAGTGAACATTAGCCTCATATCTAGCCAACCAATCTGCTCCTAGGATTACATCATAATCCTTCTTATCCATGCAAACTAAATCGGCTGGAAAATTATGTTCATCAATCATAACCTTGCTAGAAGGATAGAAATACTGAATTGCAGATCTAGAACCAATAGGTGTAGATATTTCTAACGGAGAATTCATCAAAACAGGTTCCACAGCTAAAGACTTAGCAAATCTCTGAGAAATAAATGAATGTGTGGCACTAGTATCGAAAAGAACAAATGCTGGCTTGTCGAGTATAATAAGAGTACCTTCGACGAGTCCACCGTCCTCGGCGGTTCCTACTTCCTCTGCATGCAAAGCTTGAAGCTTGCCTTGTGGTTTCTTGAAGACTTGAGGTTTCGCCGGGGTAGCTTGCTCGGATAAACGAGGACAGTCAGAGATACGATGCTTCTTGCTTCCACATCGCAGACATGCGCCTAGCTTGCGCCAGCAATCCTCCATCTTGTGACCAGGATTATTACAAAACTTGCACACACCCTTGAATGGAACAATAGGGCCAGGCTTCTTGTCTTCGTGCTTCGGCATCTTGCCCTTCCACGATCCGGACCCGCTCCACGAACCAGGTCCACTAATGGGCCTCTTCTTGGTATACCCGGGTTTGACATTCCAGGAACCCATAGGTTGTTCCTTCTTGGTGCCTTTTCCACGGATTCGCTCCGTCATTTCTAGAGTATCCTCCAGAACTTGAGCTTTCCTCACCATCTCAGAATAAGTTGAGATCTCTATCGGTGCCAATTGGTTGATATAATGCAGCCTCAGTCCATTAAGAAAACGCTTCGCCTTCATCTTCTCGGTGGATATCAAGTGGGTAGCATATCGAGATAGCCGAGAAAATTGAGCTTCATACTCTGCCACAGATAGACTTCGCTGCTTCAAAGCCACGAACTCCGCTGCCTTCTTCTCTTGCACTCTATCAGAAAAATACTTGCTGTTAAAGAATCCCTCGAACTCCTCCCAGGTGACTTGCTGATCACCGAGAGTCGCCTTGATAGAATCCCACCAAGTACGTGCATCACGTTCCAGTTGGAATGTAGATAAAAGGACACGCTCTTGATTGCTGCATTGCATCACTTCGAATATCCTTTCCATCTCATCTAGCCAGTGCTCGGCTTCATCGGGGTCAGACGAGCCTCCAAATCTCGGCGGATTCATCCCTCGGAAGTTCCGATATAAGTCACCAGTGCCATGGTGTGCCGCTCCTGCTTGAGCCTCTTGCTGTAAAGCCTGCGTAAGGCCTTGAACCGTACGCTGCAAGTTACTCCATTCCACACGATCAGCTACCATTGCAATGGCCTACATGAGGAATAGATTACTTAGGTTCAATAAGATAGATAATAACACGATTAAGTTACGAACTTAACCCAAGTTCTACCCAAATCTCACCAGGTCAGGTCCTTAGACTTTTACAAGGTTAGGGGTCCTATGATAACACTTAGAACCCTAAAACTTAGAAAACCTAGAACTTAGAGAACCTAGGAATGTGAAACATAGGGCTCTGATACCAACTAAACTGTCACGCCTAGACGCGGAATATCGGGACGTACAGTTAGAAACTAGCTAGAAGGAAAGAGAGAGAACTAATCTAAATATTTACACAAGTGCTAAGAAAAGGAAATAACTTAATGATCATAAAACAAACCATAACTGATACAATAACCTCAAACCAACTTAATACAACTGAGACAACAACCACTTAACAACAATAACATAACTGAAACTAAATACTCTCCAAAGCACAGCTAATAGGAGGATAAGACTGCCAAAACACTAGAACTGATACACTCAAGACATCACTCCTGCCCTTCCCCATCGGTTTGCACATCGTCACCTGAATAGCCTGGAAAGGGGGGAAACAACAACTATGAGCTGACGCTCAGTAGGAAATAACAGGCAAGTTTACGTGATTAACAAGTTAATTACATTTTCATATGCCATGCTAAATAAAGGAAATAAAAGATGATACAATAAAATAGCGTAATACAAAGATCTTGCAAGGTCAAGAAATATAATGATGACAAGAGATAACAAGATAACAAGTACAAGAATTTACAACAGGAGATAGTAATAGAGAATTGAGAATTGGCCAAACAAGCAAGTATTTAAACATCATTCCAAGCACGATCAAGTAACAAGTAACAAGAGATTTTTATGTCATAGACGTTACACAAGTCATGCACTCGGTGCAATGCCTCACCATGTCATTATAACATCCCATGGGCTCAATAATTTTTCGGGCGCTCTCCCTAGGACCAGACCGGGCCCCTATGATGCGTTGGCATTGATTTATTGGAACCAAGATCCCACGATTGTCTAGACATTCAGTCACGTTTAATGGCCAATTTAATCGGGGGAATTACTGCCAGAAGTTCAAGATTTAAAGGACTAGCCTTGTCCTTGGATTCAAGAGCACATAAACACGATGAAACTCATCTCCGAGAGATGTGCGGTCATACAGAAGCCGCGCAAGGTATGTACGGCTAACACAGGGCCGTGCATACAGAAACTGGGCCGAAACTCAGCCAGGAGGTCAAGAAAGAACGGCTGACAATGGGCCGCTCTAAGGTATGAACGGTGCATTATGGGCCGCTCATGTCCAGAAGACATTAAGACCCATGATAAGATATACGGACCATACTGGGCCGTATTACAGATATGCGGTCATTATCGGGCCGTCGAAGAGGATATGCGGTCAACTACTAGCCGCGCATGCCTCTAGTCGTCCGATACGATCCAAGCCTTAAACCAGCGGTTTAAACACATAAAACGATGTTTTTGGTAGTTCATTAGGTTCATAACAGGGATATAACAAGGTTCCAAGGTGATGGTAAAACCGCCGGATAGAGTTTCTGGGGGTAAAACAAAGACTAGCACACTAATCGGCTAACGACTTATTAAAAGTCGGTAAGTTGGTCACGCTGTTTACTGTAGTACAGTAGCTAACCAGCAACCTAATAATCACATTAATCCTAATTCCATGTCAAATTATCAAGGATTAAGTTTTACATTAAGTCAATTTTCCAAAAGAATGATTCAAGTTGATAAGGAGAATGGACAAGCTCGCGTAGGATGAACATCATGCAATTAACAGAAATTTAGTTACATAATTAACCACTAATCATGTGAGTTTATAATTTATTAATTACCATTAGGATACTAATATGAAGCATTTAGATTCATAACTAAGTCACTTACTACATGGATAAACATTTCGGAATGAACCTTATAACCTCTAGACTAAACAGGGTTGAACGCGGGTCAAAGGGCAAGCCAAGGAGTTGGACTAAAACACTAATAACTAATGGAAACAGACTCCAAATAAGGGGCTTTTGGTACTGTTGGAAAGATAATGAAAAACTCTACCTAACAGTAAGATCAATTTCATAATATCTTTCTGAAATCACGATTTATCAAAGCAAGAACACGGGAAACCCTAATTTTGACATGCTGTTACTAAATCGTAAAATTCTCTCAATATATACAACGAAATTTGTGGCTTCTTATATCAAAAGAAAGCTACTTCGATGCTGATTCCAGTCATCTATGATATGATATATGGGGATCAAGATATACAACTTAAAATCAGCCCGAAATCATGCTTTGACTCATAAGAACACTACATAAATCAAGCCTAGACATGCTCTTACTTCGATCCAAAATTCTCTAAACATGCTCAATGAAATTTGGGGCTTTTTATGCCAAAAGAAAGCTAACTTGCTGATGCTTACATCCATGTATATTAATTAGAGTTTGGCTGTTATAACCTACCTCAATCAAAGAGAGAACTTAAAGCCCTAGAATGAAGAACGAACTGGACAGCACCTTAGAAAAATCTCGATATCTCCTCGGATACCTAATGAAATTTAGGGATTTTTATATCGTTGGAAAGATCTCATCGAGAGGAACAATTTTATGTATTCATATGCAGGTTTTGGTTAAGGAAACCTACCTCAATCGATGGAACAAAGAGGAGAGGAAGGAGGATGACGGCTGCCGACCCACCTCCACTAAACGACCAAGATCTTCCTAGATCTGAATCCAATGCGAACACCACATCCACCAAAAGAAAATAGACCTGTAGAGATTTATTTTGATAGCTCATAAAGCTTCTGGAGACTTCGGAGTTGGGAGAAATCGACCACGCAAGGTGGTGTTTGAAAACGGCGCCGTCAAGGTTGACTTCAACAAAACTCGGCCGCCACCATGTGTTAGGGTTAGGTTTTGATTTGATTGATAGAGGGCTATTAATCCTTAGATCGTGGCCTTTCATTTGCCACCGATTTGAGCTCATTTGGTTGTGTATTAAGCTCTAATTTGATGTTTTAAGATGAGGTTAGATAAAGGTTAACTAAGTGTGCACTTTTAGGCTTAATCCACTAATTAGCCCTAATTACAAATTTTTGCTCGGTCGAACACAGAAGACAAAGTTGCTAACTACATGGTCCTTGACCCGATTAGCATTTTTCCAGATTTTTATAAGGTAGTCAAATTTTCACTATTCTATTTTCTAAGGAATTAAATATTATAAATCTGAAATTCAAGCATTAATTCACTAAAAATTCAATTTTAAGTTAATAAAAGCTTAATAAATACATTGGGCTCAATAAAAATTATCGGGGTATTACATATATGCAAATTCGACTAGGGGTAGATGATCATGCCAGCTTCCACCAAAATCAATAATACAAGCTTGTAGCATGTCTTCTACAACTTGATTCATTCTCTCGGTCTGACCATCCATTTGAGGATGAAAAGCTGTACTAAAGTTAAGTCTTGTCCCCAACGAATATTATAGACCCTTCTAGAAATGAGAAGTGAAGCGCGGGTCACGATCAGACACGATCAAAATAGGAACTCCATGCAGTTTGACGACTTCTTTGATGTATAAGGCAGCAAGGACATCAACTAACCATCGGCTTTTTATCTGCAGGAAGTGATCTGATTTGGTCAATCGATCTATGATGACCCATATTCCATCATGTCCTCCTTTAGATTTAGATGGACCTATAATGAAGTCCATACCGATATCCTCCCACTTCCACTTGGGAATATATAGAGGATGTAGCTTACCGGCAGGCTTTTGCTGTTCCGCCTTGACTTGTTGGCACGTGAGACAGCGAGACACAAAGTCCTCTACCTCCCTTTTCATGTTGGGCCACCAAAAGGTCCGTTTCAAGTCTTGGTACATCTTGGCAGATCTGGGATGAATTGTGTATCTTGATCGGTGAGCTTCTTCTAAAATTTTCTTCTTATATTCCGGACAATCCGGTACACAAGTCCTTTCTCAGAACAATAATCTTCCATCTGATGCTTGCTTGAAATCAGGTTGTTCTTCTAGTTTACCTTTAACTTGCACAAGCACTGGGTCATTGTCTTGAAGCTCCTTGATCTCGGAGAGTAGATCCGGTTGTATCCTCATGTGTGATAGAGTAATGCACTTTTTCTCCTTGTCCATGCTTATATTAAGCTTAGTGAATTGTTCAAGCAACTTCGATTCTTGGATCATAAAGTTGGCCAATAGCGCTCTCGTCTTTCGACTAAGGGCATCAGCTACGGGATTACCCTTTCCAAGATGGTATTGTACTGTTAAGTTGAAGTCCTTGAGATACTCTAGCCAACATCTTTGTCTCATGTTTAATTCCTCTTGAGAGAATAGATATTTGAGACTCTTGTGATGGGAGTACACAGTGAATTATTCTCCGTAGAGATAGTGTCTCCAGATCTTTAAAGCAAATACTACCGCTACCAACTCTAAGTCGTGAACTGGGTAGTTCTTCTCATGCTTCTTTAATTGTCGAGATGAGTAAGCAATGACTCTCCCTTGTTGCATTAACACACATCCAAGGCCAATGCCAAACGCATCGGTATATACCTCAAATTTCCCCCCTTCAATTGGTAATGCAAAGACCGGGGCAGTTGTTAGATGATCCTTCAAGGCTTGAAAGCCCTTCTCGCATTCTTCATCCCACCTATAAGGAATCTCCTCGCGGGTCAGCCTAGTAAGAGGTGTTGGAACCATGGTTTTGATGATGACAATCTATGAGTCATGTGAGAATGGATTGCATAAATATGTTTGCATTTGACCATTGCATATAGGATGTATGTCTGTGCATAGTTGCATCATTCAGCATACAAGGTCTGTGTACCTTGCGTTTGTTGCACACAAAGTCCATGCATATGTTGATAAAGTCAGTGCAATGTTACCTCAAGCATAAAAGAAGTCAGTGCATACTTCGCATCGGGTAAGACTCATCTGTGCATAGTCATTTGTGCATTGAAGGTCAGTGCACACTTAAAGACAACTTGCATTGAAAGTCGGTGCATGTTTTAGTCTCTCATATATAGAAGGTCGGTGCACCTTTTGGTTAGGGCTGTGCATACCACATTATTTGGCAGATAACATTGGTATATGTCTTAGTCTTTTGCACATTCAGGGTCGGTGCATTGCATTCATAGTCGGTGCATGTTCTCCTTTCTTTCATGCTAAGTCGGTGTACATGAGACTTCAGGATGGTGTATCCTTCGCTTATGCATCGGTGCATCTTCTCTCCATGCATTCAAAAGTCGGTGCATGCCACTGTTCCTATACATATAAAGGTCTGAGCATATTTTTTCTAAGGCACATACCATAGTCGGTGCATGTTCTACGTCTTTCATATGAGAGTCTGTGCATATCCTGCATTACATATAGTCAAGGTTTGTGTAAGTCTTCACACATGCTAACTGAGGTCTATGCATAAGTGTCTCGTACACAATTACGTCAGTGCATACTTCCATATTGTTTGATGAAAGTCAGTGCGATCGTTGTTCCTTGCACATGTAACGTATGTGCATGATATGTTTATAACACTTTGCGTCTTTGCATCCTTGGCACTTTGCACATACAAAGTCTGTACACATTCTTCTTATGCCTTATTAAGTCTGTGCATATTGAAAATGATTGACTATGTTGTGTTTAACAAAATGCCTCTGCTTTAACCAACAGGACGATGAAGAAGCACATGATCCAAGAGCATTTTGATAAAAGGAGACGTCACCACGTGGAATGTAGAGAAGCTAAGATCGTGACACATGGACAGTTGAATTCCAGATCTGATCGAATCTTATGGGTGGGAAACTTGTTTTCCACGTGCCCCTCACACACCGGATTTATACAGTAACAAAAGACCCAGTCGTGCCTTCGATGATGATGGAATTTTGAAGAGAAAATCAGAGAGAGACAGAGAAGAATCAGAGAGAGAGAAAGAGAGAAGCAAGAACAGTGAATAGAGAGTCAGTTAGAGCTGAGGAGAAAAGTGCAACAAGAGAATCAGATGTTGTAGCCTCTGGATCAAATCCAAGCTGCATGTGCTTCATAGTGAGCTTTATCTTGAGGTGTTATTGTTCAGCTTTTCGTTGTTTTTTTCATTATCAGTTTTTGTTTTCTATCTCTACTTTTTAAGCTGTGTATCAGTTGAGCTAAGCTGTATTGCTCAGCGGGCGAGGGTGTTTCCTCGGACAGTAAGCTGTGAGGCTCAGCGATCTGGGATTTGTTCCCCAAAGCTGTGGATCAGCGGTCTGTAGGGTGTGAACGTGTCACAAAAACATTAAAAAGAAAGAAAATTTAAAATTTCTTAATGGGAGAAATCAAGAAAGGATGGAGGATAAGCTAAGCATGATATGTGGGAAATAAAAGAAAAGAGAGTAAAAGGAGCATGTGATGCTCTAAGGAGGGTGATCGCCAGAGGGGTTAACTCAAAAAATAAGGGATGATCGCATGTACCTTGTGAAGAAGCGGGTGAGATTGTGAGTCCTTCCTTCCTCCTTCTACCGGCCGACCGATGAAGGGGGTCCTTACTTTGATTACCCTTGTAAGACAAACAAAAAAAAAACAAACAAATATGTTGATTAGCCAAGTGTAGTATCAATGCTCTAAGAAAATAGAACTATGCAAAGTGGGCATGAACACACCTTGTGTGTTTTGTTTAAACCCCTAAGAGGAGTAAAGGGACGGGAGAGATACTACGGATGCAAACAATAATATGATATGTCGAGGATGCTTCTAGCAAAGATGGCTAGAAAAAGAGTTACGTAAGATGAGTAATAAGAAAAGAAACTAAAAGGAGGAGTGCACCCTTCTGCTGTTGTTGCAGCAGTAAGGGAGAAAATATAGAGAGAGCTTTGCCGCAGCGAGAGGATGAAGACCGCCATAGGAAGGAGAACGCATGTGGAAGAAGAACGCATGTAGAAGAACCTGCAGAAAATTGTTATTGAAACACCAAAGGGTTGTTCTGTCTATATCGCAGGGAAGTCTCTCTCTCACAAATCCTCTCTCTTTGTATGTCTGTGTAACCTCTCGCGTGCGCAGGAAACTGTAGGTATTTATAAGGCCAAAGATCCTTATTCTAATAGGATTAAAACAAGGATAGCCATCATCCAGCAAAGATTTCTCTTCCCCAATCGATCATGGTGTTAAAATGAAGAGGACTCTTCCTGGGAAGGTTGAAGACGAAACGGAGACGAAAGCTCAAATGACGACATCAGGGTAGTCGTGAATTTGAAATGACGACCGCGTACATAGCCGTTAATTCATGGGTTAATTTTAGAAATAAAGGACTTTCCATATTTAAAAATAGGAAATAACGCCTTCGAGAAATGGCGTCAATTAATGAGCGCCATAGAAACTGCCGTCAATTCCTTGAATTTATTTTATATGGAATTCATAAAAATCATGAAATAGCAAAAAATAACGCCTGCGTACGCGGTCACCAATTGTTGAAATAACGACACCCATATAACTGTCAATTAAATGACGTCCTACTGTCAGTCGCGAATTACAAATACGATAGAAAAATTAGAAAAATTTCATATTAAGCCAATATTGAAGTCCACTTTGGGACATCACGTGGTGACATGAGATTTGCTCAACATAGTGTCTATTTTAGCGTGTCTATAGCTGCCCCGCCTTGGCGTCTGCTTTGCAAGGGAGTGAGACGTAATGAAGTGAAAGTGCAACGAGTGGAATGAAGTGGAATGGACTGAAAAGTAGATGTCAAGGTGTGTGGGACATGCCTCCGACACTAAGCATTGGAAATCTTTCCTTCATTTTAAATGAAATAACCTCGAATGATTACGAGAAGGAAATAATCGACTGGATGAAAGAACTAAGCTAATGAACAAAATGTGCACGCGGGCACAACAGGAAAGACACCATTGGAGAGCGGTTACCAGCCAATGTGGGTGGACATGCTACAACCAAGGTGAGTTTGCAAAAAAAGTAAAGTGAAATGAGATAGGAATCCAGCGAATGAATGCTTTCAAGGAACCAGCCTCAGCGGCTTCAAGGAGAACATAGTACTTGATTTTGAATGGAATATATCATGTCAACTCAAATCAAGAGCGAGCAGCCCTCATTACTGACTTAATACGAAGATTTTCATCATTAAAGCTCAAAGTCCTATATGATGCATGCTGGGATAAAAGAAAAATTAAAATAAGCTAAAAATAGAAAATAATCAAGGATAATATTACTAAACCATCCAGACTTGGTCAGGAATCCAGATCTTTAAGCTGACACTAAGTCGAAGCCCGTTTGTCCATGCATCAACTCAGAAAGTGGAACCGTCGTCCCAAACCTTAGATGGCTCAACGGCCTATCCGTGTGATCAAGAATCCCCCTGAAATTATCACTATTTTTGATGAATGATAACTCAAATTCCAGGTTCATCAGAACCACAAGGTCCATGATATGGTATAATAGCGTAGATTATCTTATAGTAACAATGCATACAAGGAGTATACAAGGGAGGAATGATGTTACCAGACCCGAGCGTCTTGAGACCTACATAACCTGTTCTTCTCTATGCTCAAATATCATTAACTTAACAAAGATGATTAGCTAAACAAGGATGATAATGCATCAAAGTATAGAGTGTGTAAGTTCATTAAATAATTCAAATCATAAATCTCAAGAAATGGCGACTCCGCACAGGGGCGCTATAAACAGAAATGACGATAGCCACAATGTCGCTAATTCTTGTCAATGTTTAATTTGGAATCGGACTGCAAATGACCCCTGCATGAGAGGGAGTTAAGTAAATGACGACACCTATTGGGTCGTGATTCAAGAAAATGATGACAATTGCCTCGTCGCCAACTTACTGTAAATTCCGGCGTTTCATTCCCTGTTCAGAAACAAAACTCCAGAAGCATATTTCCTTTTAAACTCAAACTGTGCTAATTGATCTTCTGTCAAGGCCTCATCAATTATAAAAGGGGTGCATCCTCTGCTAAATACATCAAATTGAGAACTAACAGCCGAGACATTCAGCAGCAAAAAAGAGAACCGTAGAACAAAGAACATGGATTTTCTTAACCGAAAGAAGAAGATGGATAGAATGTATTCAGAATCATCATGATGTTATTAACCAATTGGGAGTTAGTCAAGGTGCTCTTCCTGTTCCTTACCTTGGATTGCCTTTAATCTCCAAATCTATCAACAAGAATAACTGCCTCCCTATTATTGAGAAGATCAAGAGAAGAATTGACTCTTGGAAAAATAGATTGTTTTCAAGAGCTGGTAGGCTGGAATTGGTGAAATCAGTCTTATCCTAATATTCTATTTATTAGGCAGCAGCTTTCTCTTTGCCAACTGGGTTAACTGATGTGATTGATAAATTATTAAGAAACTTCTACTGGTCGGGACATTCTTCAAAATCACCCTCACATATGGTCTCCTGGAATCAAATCTGTAAACCTAAATCTGAGGGGGGACTGGGCCTTAAAAATCTGAAAGAATGGAATAGAGCTAGTTCTTGCATGTTGTTGTGGGAGATTCTTCAAAAAAAAGACTCTCTTTGGTTCGAATGGGTTAAGAACAAGTATCTTCATAAGAAAAATATTCGGGACTTCCAATTGAAGTCTTATTACTCTTCAGCATGGAAGGAGATTCTACATGCAAGAAGCCTAATCAGGGAACACATCACATTTCAAATTTCTAATGGCTGAGGCACTAATCTGTAGTCTGATCCTTGGATTAATGGATGCAGTATCAATCAACTTTATGGAGATTATATCAGAGAAGATCTTGATCTTCCCAAAGATGCTAAGGTGGAGAGTCTTATTTTTGGAAATAATTGGTGTCTTCCTGCTGCTCAGTCCAGTCAAATGCTGGAACTGTGGGACAGAATTAAATCCATCTCAATCTACAACAGTGGCTGAGATGTTATCAAATGGACTCATCCTGTGCATGTTCTCAAGACCAGCAATATATGGGAAGTAACAAGGGAAAATGGCCAAACTATGCTGATTCATGAGTGGATATGGAAGAACCCCACTACTTAGATGGCAACACACTGCACTTGGCAAGCTGCTCTTCTTAAGTTGCCAACTGCATATATTCTTCAGCCCAAGGATTTTTGTCTGCCCAGCATATGTGTCTTTTGTAGGAATGCAAGTGAAACACAAGAACATCTTTTCTTTGAATGCCATTATTCAAATTGGATATGGACAAGCATTCTGCTTCGATTTGATCTCCACAGGGATCCTCTAACAGGTATCCATCAGGAAATTGTGAAGTTGCAGCAGGAATTCAAAGGACTCACACCTTTGGTCAAGCTAATTAGTGATGGGGCATCTCTCGCCCTTCATATTTTCAAAACCCTGGTTGCTCGCCAGCATGATTCCATTGTGTCCGTCACAATTTTCTGAGTCAATTCATGTAATTTTCATATTTTCTTTGAGTCATAATTATGTAATTTTCCTTTTATTTGAGTCTTGTACCTAGGTTAATGAGTCATTTACCTAGGTTAAGTGTCATTATGATGATTAAGTTGCATATTGGGCACAATTCTGTGGGCTAGGCCCAGGGGCGCCCCTACCCCCCTTGGTTATCTGTCATTATGTCAAGAGTCAGAGACTTTTTGTAAAATGTGGGTTGCCTGTATATAGGACCCCATTTCCCCCATTTCAAGTTAATGAAAAGTTTGCCATTTGAGAGTTCAAATTTCAGTTTTCTTGTGGAGTGATTCCTTTAGTTGGGTGAGAAGCCCTAGGGGAGAGAATCCCCACCCATCTCTCTCTCTCTCTCTCCCTCCAAGAAAAGGGCGCCCCCTTCTCTCTCTCCTCACCCTCCCACCTAATTCATCTCTCTCCTCCCCTCATTCAAGAGCCCCACAACTTCCAACATTCCCCATTACTCCACCCCTAGTCCCAAGGTTGCATCCACCACTCCCCACCCCACCCTCCAACCCCTAACTACCCATTTCCCTTCCCCAAGCACCACTCCACCTTCCCAAGGCTGAAGAGACTCCACCCTTGGCCCAAAATTTGAATTTCCCACCCATTCTCTCCCTTCCCCTACTCCCTTGGTCGCCCAAATCATCCCCCATCCCCATCTCCTTGCTAAACATTCATCACCCCTCAATCCATATCCCATTCAACTCTTGACCAAGCCCTGGGTCGCAGGCAGCAGAGCACCAGCAGGTTGCAGCAGCAGCCACGGCGTCATCGCGTGGCTTCAGGAGGCTTACCATATACCGTCGGAATCATCGTCGAAGCAGCTTTGCAACGGTGGTGGTTTTGTCCCCGTCTGAGTTCGTAACTGCCAGGGAGAGCCGTTCTTCTCCGACTGCACAGGATAGGTCCGGTCAGCGACCTGAAGCAACTTCCACAGACTTCCACGGCCACCCTCTTGAGGATCTGGAGGTGGCACTTGACTGAGATCTTCTACGACAAGCCTACTTCGAGGAACAAGAAGCGGAACCCCGTTCGGCATCCGGAGCCAAGATTTATCAATTTTCTCCTCCAAGTGCGTAGTTCTGTCCCCTCGAAGACTGAACCGACCCCTGCCCACTTTTTGGGTTCTCCCAAGCTGGTCTGACATCATCTGGTATTCCCGTGGGTCACATTTCAAATAAGACTTGACAATGGTTCCATCAACGTTAGCCACACTCGATTCAGAGTTTGGGAGCGCTCGTGGTGACCTCTTCTTCCTGCTGCTAAGGTGCTTCTGCCGCAAGAGTCAGAACTCAGGGGCCCTGTTTGCAGTCTGACCCCGACTGGCACCAGCGACCAAAGAAATCAAAAAAATTCCGGCGTCATCCTGATCCAGCTACGACGATTTTCCAACTGGTCTCATTATCGGAAAAATTCAGGAGTGGCCGTAGCAGTATCATCTTCAACCATCTATTCCCTGTTCCATAGAGCAGGCAGAATCGGCGTTGTCCATCCGTTCGGCTTCCAATTCAGTTTTTCCCCTCCCCGCCTGGCCGGCTTAAAGCCCCTCCCTGTGGGAGGTAGTGTTTGAGTGTATGAATGACTCCCCTTCCCCTTGTTCCACCCCCTTGCATGGGGAGTAGTATTGTAAAATTTTAAAACAGGGTCAAGCTACTCCGGCGCAGCGTGTGGGGAACCACGCTTCCCCGCTCGCCCACGTCTCCGAGCGGGACCAGTTTTTTCAAACCGATCGAGTAAGTGTTCTAACCTTGCTTCCCTTAGTAATTGTCCTTTCAATATTTGCTCTTCGCTCTGCTGGCCGTGAGAGTGAGTGCTCGGTCCCTCAAGCTCCGTTGCTTCGAGTGATCACCGTGGGGAAGAGTGTAACCAGTGCCCTCGGCACAACATCGGCTCCATTGAATTGTGCCTCCATACCCTTGGGAACAAAGCTTGGCCTTTCTGGCCCTCTACCAGCAAGGGCCCAACCCTCACATCCTCCACTTGGCATTGCCAAGTTACCCCGGGTTTGGGTGAGTGTCGGGTGAGCGGCCACCGATTTCGGTCCGTTATCATTACGAATTGTGCTTGTTTGTTAGAGTCCAAGGGCGTGTCACATCAATTGATATCAGAGCAAGTCATTGACTTGTCTCTACAAGTCAAGTCCTAGGGCACGCTTGCATGAAGTC
The DNA here is from genome assembly GCA_022559845.1 of Amorphophallus konjac. NCBI lineage: Eukaryota > Viridiplantae > Streptophyta > Magnoliopsida > Alismatales > Araceae > Amorphophallus > Amorphophallus konjac. Next base: position 62,259,044 of record CM040129.1, on the reverse strand, counting down.
ATCATTATTCCGACCCTTGCATTGACCACCCACCGTTGTCATCATTGAGTCTTGGGTCAATTGGCCCCTCTCCCAATCATATCCCATGCATACCTACCTAATGAAGAGCCCACGGAAATTGACTTCATTGACTTAGAGTCCGATAATTGGGTATCCCCCGATATCGTTGCATCTCTTTCTAGGACTGGACAAATTATGCACAATGGAGACCAATTCTTTGTTGCATTCCATAGATGGTTTGGAAAGACTAAGTATTTTGATGGGGCTTGGTGTCAGTGGGAACATTGGCGGGTCCATGTATAATCCTAGGTAAGATATGGTTAGATGAAAGGAATGCCGACATCGACCTAACACGTCGAACTTGCCTAGTGTATCCACCACACCTTCCGGAAGCCTTTAAATTCGCCAACCTTGCGCTCTCCCATCCACCGGATTCCCACCATTGTTCACCACCCCGGGTGCACCACACACCGGCTAACATCACCCCACCCACAAAGAATCTTCCCACCCCATTAGCTTTAGAAGAAGTAGCCCACCCACTTTGCCACATGGAGACAAATACCCCTCCGGATCCTTTCCCCTCCATGGAGGGCACCCATGTCCAAATTGAAGGGGAAGCCTCGCACAAGGATCTTCACCTTACACCACCCTCTCTAGTTGGGACTGAGCTCATCTTAGGAGAACCCCTTATTAGTTGGCTAAAGGAGAGCCCAATAAGTGAGATCACAGTCCACGATTTCCCTCCCATAAAGCAAAACCTTCCCATAGTGCCTTTCTCCTCCTATCACACCATAATCCAAACATCCTACCAAGTGGAAACCTTAGAAGACCTTCTCAAGGGCTTAGCTTGGCAATTTGAGTTGACCGGCTTGTTGACCATGGCCAACCAACCAAGGAACCTTGACCTCCTACACCTTTGTGTCAGGTCTATAACCTCAATTTACACTATTGGTTGCTACACTAGTGACCTCCTACTATTCCTCCCCAGCCCCGATGAGCCCGACCTTCTCCTCAATTTGGAGCTTCTTATATCGGGTAGAAAGCCAAAACCTCCCTTCATGGCCGATCCACCCACCAAGAAATTTGGCCCAATTGTTTCATTAGAGGAGGATGACCCACCACCATTTGAGGACCTTGAGAACATGAAGCTCCTCCCCCTTGGTAACCCATTTTATGATCCCTATGATCCATTCCAATGGGAGTCAAGGAACCCGTGTGACCCAACCACCTTATCCACCACCCACCTTTCCCTACCCCAACCCACAATGTTCGACCCAATCCACCCCATCCTAGACCCGGGTTACACCATGGGAGCCATGACTATAGACAATATACACCTAGGGATCAAGGAAGTGCCCCACTTCATGATATCCACCTTCCTAGTCCCCTTTGACCCATTCCAATGGAAGTCCAAAAGTCCACACATAGGAGACATCTTTGGCACAATAATGCATAAGTCTTGAGATTCAAAATCACTTGGCATGATTCATAAGTCGGGTACATTCATTCATATCACCCACATGTCAAGTAGGAAACATGAGTGGTGCATATTCGGATGTAATGGTCCACCTTTATTCATCATGGGTCTTAAGCATGTCAAAAGCATCTACGGATGTCCGGGTCCCCCGATATTTACCAACACTTTGCATGATAGGTTCACCTACGGGTGCCCCGGCCCACCTTGGCCGACCAAAGTCTACACGGCATCATTGCATGATAGGTCTACTTTTGGTTGCCCAAGTCCACCCATCACCCCTAGAATGTCCGTATTCACAAAATTGCATGAAAACCTTCGCAAGCACATCAACAAGGAAAGTGAGAATTATAAAAGGCAGGCTGACTCCCATCGATATCACCAAGAATTCCACGTGGGTGACTTTGTGATGATGAGGATGGAGAGGCTCTCCCCGGGAGCCATCTCCAAATTGAGGCCTCATAGGGCTGGTCCCTTCCAGGTTTTGAGGTGCATTGGCACTAATGCCTATGAGTTAGATCTTCCCGTGGAGTATGGAGTGAACCTCACATTCAACGTGGTCGACGTAGTGCCATATAAGGGTCCTACGGTTGTACCTAGTGAGGATATTGAGCCTACTCCCTCCATTGAGAGAGCACCCGTCAGTGAGGAGAGTCCACTAGCCAAGAGAGCCCAGCGTGAGCGAATTGAGCGAATATTAGATGAACAGGTCACTGCCACCAGGAGCAAGGTGTGCGAGCGCTATCTCATCGGGTGGATAGATTGGTCTCCTTCGAAAGACTTGTGGGCGCTATCACTTCTACACCCTCCGAGGAGGGAAGGACTCTTACTCGACGGAGTCGAGTTCTCCGCACCCTGGGAGTATGATGGGGCATCTCTCGCCCTTCATATTTTCAAAACCCCGATTACTTGCCAGCATGATTCCATTGTGTCCGTCACATTTTTTTGAGTCAATTCATGTAATTTTCATATTTTCTTTGAGTCATAATTATGTAATTTTCCTTTTATTTGAGTCTTGTACCTAGGTTAATGAGTCATTTACCTAGGTCAAGTGTCATTAGGATGATTAAGTTGCATATTGGGCCCAATTCTGTGGGCTAGGCCCAGGGGCGCCCCTACCCCACTTGGTTATCTATCATTATGTCAAGAGTCAGAGACTTTTTGTAAAATGTGGGTTGCCTATATATAGGACCCCATTTCCCCCATTTCAAGTTAACGAAAAGTTTGCCATTTGAGAGTTCAAATTTCATTTTGTGGATTGATTCCTTTAGTTAGGTGAGAAGTCCTAGGGGAGAGAATCCCCACCCATCTCTCTCTCTCCCTCCCTCCCTCCAAGAGAAGGGTGCCCCCTTCTCTCTCTCCTCACCCTCCCACCTAATTCTTCTCTCTCCTGCCCTTATTCAAGAGCCCCACAACTTCCCACATTCCCCATTACTCCACCCCTAGTCCCAAGGTTGCATCCACCACTCCCCACCCCACCCTCCAACCCCCAACTACCCATTTCCCTTCCCCAAGCACCACTCCACCTTCCCAAGGCTGAAGAGACTCCACCCTAGGCCCAAAATTTGAATTTCCCATCCATTCTCTCCCTTCCCCTAATCCCTTGGTCGCCCAAATCATCCCCCATCCCCATCTCCTTGCTAAACGTTCATCACCCCTCAATCCATATCCTATTCAACTCTTGACCAAGCCCTAGGTCGCAGGCAGTAGAGCACCAGCAGGTTGCAGCAGTGGCCACGGCGTCATCGGGTGGCTTCAGGAGGTGTACCATAAACCGTCAGAATCGATGTCGAAGCAGCTTTGCAATGGTCATGATTTCCTCCCCGTCTGAGTTCGTGACTGCCCGAGAAGAGCCGTTCTTCTCCTACTGCGTAGGATAGGTCCAGTCAGCGACCTGAAGCAACTTCCAGAGACTGGCACGGCCACCCTCTTGAGGATCTGGAAGCAAAACTTGGCTGAGATCTTCTACGATGAGCCTACTTCCAGGAACAAGAAACGGAACCCCGTTCGGCATCCGGAGCCAAGATTTATCAATTTTCTCCTTCAGGTGTATAGTTCTATCCCCTCTGGGACTGAACTGACCCCTGTCCACTGTTTGGGTTCTCCGAAACCGCTCTGATATCATCTGGCATTCCTGTGGGTCACGTTTCAAAGAAGACTTGACAACGGTTCCATCGACTTTATCCACACTCGATTCAGAGTTGGGGAGAGCTCGTGGCGACCTCTTCTTCCTGCTGCTGAGATGCTTCTGCCGCCAGAGTCAGAACTCAGGGGCCCTGTTTGCAGTCTGACCCCGACCGGCACCAGAGACCAGAGAAATCAACAAAATTCCGGCGTCATCCTGATCCAGCTACGATGATTTTCCAATTGGTCTCACCATCGAAAAAATTCAGGAGTGGCCGCAGCAGTGTAATTTGAAACTGTCTGTTCCCTGTTCCAGAGAGCAGGCAGAACCGGCGTTGTCCATCCGTTCGGCTTCCAATTCAGTTTTTCCCCTCCCCGCCTGGCCGGCTTAAAGCCCCTCCCTATGGGAGGTAGTGTTTGAGTGTATGGATGACTCCCCCTCCCCTCGTTCCACCCCCTTGCATGGGGAGTAGTGTTGTAAAATTTTTAAACAGGGTGAAGCTACTCCAGCGCAGCGTGTGGGGAACCACGCTTCCCCGCTCGCCCACGTCTCTGAGCGGGACCGGTTTCTTCAAACCGGTCGAGTAAGTGCTCTAACCTTGCTTCCCTTAGTGCTTGTCCTTTCAATATTTTCTCTTAGCTCCGCTGGCCGTGAGAGTGAGTGCTCGGTCCCTCAAGCTCCGTTGCTTCGAGTGACCACCGTGGGGAAGAGTGTAACCGGTGCCCTCGGCACAACGTCGGCTCCATTGAATTGGGCCTCTATACCCTTGGGAACAAACCTTAGCCTTGCTGGCCCTTTACCAGCAAGGGCCTAGCCCTCACATCCTCCACTTGGCATTACCAAGTTACCCCGGGTTTGGGTGAGTGTCGGGTGAGCGGCCGCCGATTTCGGTCCGTTATCATTGCCAATTGTGCTTGTTTGTTTGAGTCCAAGGGCGTGTCACATCAATTTGGATCCTTCTTCGATTCACCATTTGGAAGATTTGGAGGAAAATATGCTTTAGGATTTTTGAAGACATATCTACCACATCAGGAATAAAGTTGTTCTTAGAAATAATTGAGGATTCGAGAAGTTGTTTAGAATTCCATGAGGGAGCTTCCAGCAGCAGCTAAAGGGTTTGCTAGGGTGGACGCTCTTGGTATGCCGAACCTTCGTGTTCGGCGTGCTAGTTCTTGATGGGACGAACCGTATTTCGCGGAGCTACAGTTTTCGTGCTGATGTATTGGTGGGCGGGCTTTGTGTTCTGCTGCTGTTGCTTTGTGTAGTTTTCCAACTGTATAGGTTTTGTCTTTCTTCTTTGACTTTCTGGGCGGATGTCCCCCCATGTTGGTTACTTCTTTTAAAAATCAATAAAATTAGCATCTAGTGGCTGAGGTGGAGTGGGATCATTCCCTACCTCTGGTATGGGGTGCACTCTCTCTCTTGCCACTTGATGACTTGCGTTGGAAAAAAAAATAGCTTATCTAAGAGACAGAAAGAAAATTTCAGGAAGTTTAATTTTTTAGTTTAATCAACCTTAAAGTCCACAGTCTGTGTGGTCTGAAGGTTATCATTCAGATTGCTAGCTAGTCTAGCAATTTCCTGATGTACAGTTTTTTGCTACTTTAATACAATACACATTACTTACCAAGAAAAATAGAATGATGGAAAGGCCTTTGAAGAAATCCGAGATTGGTTTCCTAGGATATCGGAAATTGAAGGCCACATCAACGGAAGGATTGCCATGAACCAAGTAAGTATGAAGATTAAGACTTCTATACTACCCCTTCCTTCTCTAAAATTTTGATCAAACTCTTCTTTTCTCTTCCTCTTTTCTCTTCTTTATTTTCAGGATTACCCAAACATTCCGGGGGCAAGAAGATTCACCAAGAATAAATGGCTACCCCTCCTTCTTTCCAAACTTTCTTTAGACATGAGGACCTACCTCTCTAGGTGGCACCTTCTAGGCTTAGTGACCCATGCAAAACATTATGACAATGTACACCTAGATTGGGCCACCATAGGAGCCCTCATAGAAATATGGCACCCTTCCACTCATACCTTCCTATTTCCTACCTTTGAAGCCACCATCCAACTTGAAGAAACGGAGATGCTCCTAGGCTTAAAGAGGATGAAGGAAGGAGATAAAGAGAGGATGGCCAACCTTTCAAGGAGCATGAGTGCTCATGAGATGCTATCAAACTTGATCCCAAGCTCTAATATGGTGAACCAAATCAAAGCTACAAAAGGAATCAACCTCATGAAGCTTGCGACATGGGTCTACAAGAGAATGGATCAAGCCAAGGAGGATGAATTAGAGAAGGTAATGAAAGCTTTTGTAATATGCTTGGCGGGAGCACTTCTTTTCCCTTCATTGGAAGATTTTCTAGAGGAAGCACAATTACGTGCTATTGCTAGCATATGGGAAGGGGAGAGATTAGGACCGGTGGTGCTAGCCTATCTCTATAGTGAGTTCACCTCGGCGGCTATGGGAAGGCCTCTATATGGATCTATGCTTTGGTTTTCTAGTTGGGTAGACCTACATTTAAAATTTGACCTATGTGAGGAAGCTCAACAAGCATCTAGGATTTTTTCTAGAAGTCCGCTCCACTATATGATGGGCTCACTAGGATTGTGCGAGAGAGTGGTGAATCGGGTTCCAAAAGTGAAGAAGAGAGTGGAATTGTAGTGCCCCAAAATTTATATAAGTAAATTTTGAATTTTTTGGAATTTATTAGAAGTTATAAGGGCTAAATAGATTAATAAAAGGATTATTGAATTTATAAGTCATTATAAGGCCCAATTGTGTTAAATAATTAACCTAGCCTATGTAAATAAAATCCAAAAGGTTTAAGGACCAAGCCCATTAAGTTTGGCCCATATTCTAGAATGTTATTTATCCTATTTACGTATTTTAATGATAAATACCATTTGTATGGATAATAATATGAATAATTAACAAAAGAATTTGATTTATGTTGAATTCTGTGCACGTTGGATGTAGCGGTCTATCGTGCGACCGCCACATGCACCTAACACACCTAGACTGATGCGTTACACCCTGTTAGTTCCGTGAATGGAAGAACGAGCAAAAAGATTGGAACTTTGGGATCCTATCTGCAAGAGATCAACTTGGGAGAGCATATAACATTACTGAGGACTCTTAAGGATTAGGTTCTGGCATTAAGGAATCTAGAATCGATCTATTCATCAAACTCTAGCCAAAACCCTATAAATAGGACCTACTTCTGAACTGAGCGACCCTTACTTTTGGCTCGTGAAGAATCAAGGTAAGGAGTCATAATTTCGAGTAAGTTCTTTAGAAGATTTTGTTTAATATACTGTAGAGTAATAGTTCTCCAATTTCATGTTAGGAGATCAAGCAACCAAGGAGATTGAAGCTTCCAAAGTTACTGGTTTGACCATAATAACTCAGGAAACTGAACGCAAGACCCCTGAAGATCAAGAGATAAGGACGTCTAAACGAGGTAATTAGAGCTCAATCCTTTAGAACTTTTTGTTCACCTTAGTTTCATCTTCTTACTCTCAAAATTTCACATCTTTAGGTCAAGAGGTCGTGGAGTTAGAGCAGTAGGAAATTACTGGAAAATCACTGGAAAAGGAGAACTAGGGCACGATTTTTCAGGCTCAAGTTAGAAGCATAAAGCCTAGTCAAGAGGTAGGTCATCCCATGATTGGCAAAAAACATCTTGTTAGGGATAAAAGCCCTCTGATTTTGATTGATTTCATGTATGATAGATCATGAATTTCATGTTTTAGTAGGTCATGCATACATGTATACTCTTGACCCTAACTAAGTTAAAAAGGAACTCTCTTGTCAAATTCATAGAAAACCCATGCATACTAGTCGGTTAGCCTTCATTCTATCATGTGGAAGTTTATATATGATTTCCAGACATGATGTAAGTTGAAGCCTTAGATTTTTTTTATATTTTTTTCTACCAGCAGACGGTCTAACGCATCAAAGTAAGACCGTCACAATGATCTAACGGCCTTACGACAAGCCGTCACACCTTCTGTTGTTTTTAAATTTCTCTGTTATCTCTGACGGCCCAGACTCAGTGCGTTACAACACTATAACGGTCCCACGATAAACCGTCACAATCACTGTGACGCCCCCATTCTCGACCGTCAGAGTAACTGTAGATAGAATTGAAGAACAGTCACATTAACCTATAAATATGTCTAGTTATCAAAGTTTTGACCTGTTGATATGACTTTAAATTTATTAATTGGTTCATGATAAGTATCGCATGTTAAAAGCATCTTGAATTATTTTAAGGATATGTTAATTTCATGGCAAAGCACTATAGTTTGTATTAACTCCATGATTTTAAATGATGTATTGACGGAGTTTTATCATGATTTCATATTGTTACACATTCTCTCTATCAATAGAGTCATTTTCTTTAAGTACATGGCACATATTCCGGTATGTTGTCCATTAGTTCACACTTTGCACTATAGGAACATTATCTTGAACATGAGGACCTCTCTATTGGATATTCCATCCAATGGATTAAGAAATCTTGTTTCAAGGCCTCCGTAATTCTGCGCGAGCCTAAGATTCCCACTAGGACGCCGAGTTGGTTGTACCATTAAAGCCCAATTAGTAGATTACACTATCGATGTTTCTAGTTCTTTCAATGTAACGGATCTATACTGGACCGTCAGGAGCATCTAACGGCCCAATATAAGACCGTCGCATTTCACTAAGTCTATTTTACTATTTCTGGATTCATACTAATGTAACGGCTGAATACTGGAGCGTCACATCATGTAACGGCCCAGTCATTGACCGTCACATTGTTTGAGTGCTTAACTCGAGGTTTGACCCTATGGTTGATGTTCTAAAGTTTCTAGATGGATTATTGATGATCTAGAACTTGCCATATTATCCAAAGAGGCTTAATATAATGAAATAAAAGTTAAAAAAATGTACTGTTATGCTGCCGATTTATTTCTATAAGCATAGCCTTGTTTAAGTCATTCTTGACTCTCGCATTATTAAATTGAAGCGTTCATTGATTGAATAGTGTTATCATAAACTTATTGAATTGTACATTCTTGGCCATACTTTATTGTTATATGCGTGGAAGTATCTTGATTTACACTTGAAGATGCGATCGAGCACTTATTGTGTTCAAGGGCTCTATGCTAGTCCCCTCGACTGATTGCCGAAAACATACTATTATAAACCATGGGGTATGATGCTACTGGCGTCGCATTGCGCTGGGAGTACTTTCTCTATAAATAAGTGAAGATCCACGTCACGACATGACTTTCTTGTACATGACTTGATATTCCACAGAAATTTACGAAGTACTTGCTCATAATCAAAAGATACTGGAGTGATGATTACGTGACTTGCTAGTACATTCTGGTTACATTCATGTTCTTTAAAGGCCATAACATGTTCTTGTTACATTCTTGCTAGTTCATACTTGCTCTCATTCTATCTTAAACGATCATCTTTGTTACTTTGGGTATTCACATGATTTATCGCATTCGCATGATTTTACCTTATTTCTTTAGAACTAAAATGTTAATTACTTTAATGATGCCTTCATGTTGATGCGAAGATACCTACTAGGCAAGTGTGCTCATTACCTATTTCCATTCTTTTCAAAAAATGAAAGTGCTTCGAATTCAGATTCGGGTTATACAAATAGCGGGTTCGAGAGCGAATGAAAGTGTTGTCAAGATGAGAGTGAAGACTTAGGAAAGTCTATATTGTTTAGATTGAGTCTATGTAATTTTCTTATTTCTTGAGTCTGATAGATTGAAAAAAGATGAAAGTTATTGTATTTGAATATTGATTATCAATTAAATAAGTTGGAGGTTTGATTAAAATATTGTGCAATTGCATTTATGTGTGTGATTGTCTTGCGCTCTGATCATTCTTACTTGCAAGAGGCTTACCATGCCGGCTGTTCACGTTTCTCGAGCGAGTCTTCCACTGTCATAAAGGCTCGGGGCGTGACAGGTAAGTTGGTATCAGAGCCTAAGTCTCAGGACTTAGGAAGAAGAGTCATGTCATAGGATAAGTCTAAGGTTTAAGGACCCCTACCTATGAACTAATGAAGAAATTCCACACCCATGTAAGAATTGGGTAGAACTCGGGATAAGATAGTTAATTAGTTTTAAGATTGATTTTCCTTCCAGTTTCACGAGAAATAACAAGTTGTTATTTTTCTCTCAGGTACCCTATTATTACCATGGCTCATCGCGTAGATTGGAATGGTATGCAACAAACTGTTACTGGCCTTACACAGGCATTACAAACCATGGCGCAAGCTGGCGCAGGAGCAAGGGCTGGTGATTTGCATCGTAACTTTCGGAGCTTAAACCCTCAGCGTTTCTACGGTTCTTCTAATCCCGACGAGGCAGAGAACTGGATAGATGAAATGAATCATATCTTTGATGTTATCCAATGCACCGATCAAGAAAAGGTGCGTCTCGCAACCTTTCAACTCAACAAAGATGCCCGCACATGGTGGAAGTCGGTTCCGGCACCTCCGGCCGATGCCCCTCATACCTAGGATGGTTTTCTTACCCTATTCCGTGCCAAGTACTTTTCTGAGCACGTAAAAGAGAGAAAGGCTATGGAGTTCGCCGCTCTTCGGTAAGGAATGATGACGGTTGCCGAATATGAACTGCAATTCTCAAGGCTTGCACCTTACGCACCACATCTTATCAGCACCGATTTATTGAAGGCAAATCGGTTCATGGATGGGTTACATCCCAGTTTCATTAAGCAGCTCGGGACCCAAAACATACGTACTTATGCGGAAATGGTTCAACGAGCGTATTTGTGTGAAAGGACCTTAGAGAAGGTCAAAAAATTAAAAGGGAAAGGAGAAGAATCCAGCCGATGCTTAGATCGGCATTTTAAGAAAGAAAAGTTTAGCATCACGGAGCCCGACAAAAGCCGTGATAGTAAGAAAATATCCAGGAATGGGAATGGTTGAAGTTCCCATAAGCACAAGAAAGCCAAAGAGGAGAAGGAGCAAGTCATGGTGGCTTACACATTTTGCGAGAAGTTCGGCCATTCGGCTGAAGAATGTTGGAAGCGCCTTGGTGCATGTCTATGTTGTGGAAGCAGGGAGCATCGTATGCCAGATTGGCTCCCTATGAATGATCAATCGTCTGGTGGAGGACGTAAGAGGCAAGCTCGCCTCAATGCTGTTCTAGAAGAAGAAGAAGCACCCAGGGATGGTGGACTTATGGAAGGTACTCTTCAAATTTATTCCCATCCTGCATTTGTGCTATTTTATACTGGTGTCTCTCATTCTTTTATCTCCACTACTTTTGCAAAAATATTACCAATTACATCAGTTCCCTTACCTTCAGATCTCGCTATTACCACACCCTTAGGTTCTGGAACATAGCTTACCGACTATTATCCTGATAGCGAAGTGATAGTAGAAGGTCATAATCTCCCCGCAAACTTAGTATGCCTTGACATGAAAGGTTATGATGCCATTTTAGGAGTAGATTAGCTTGTAGATCATGATGCTTATATCAATTGCCGAAATAGGATTATATCCTTTCGAAAGCCCGATCTTCCAAGATTTTCCTTCCTTGGCATCAAGTACAAGAAGCATCCTACTATCATATCTTCTCTTCATGCTTGCAAACTTATCTCACAAGGATGTGAAGCTTTTCTTGTTTCTGTCATTGTTACCGAATCCAATGAGATTATCTTAGCAGACATTCCTATTGTAAATGAGTTTCCCGATGTGTTCCCATCTGAATTACCCAGTTTACCACCCGAGAGGGAAGTAAACTTCACTATTGAACTCATTCCAGGAGCAGCACCTGTTTCTATAGCCCCTTACAGGATGTCCCCCACAGAACTCAAAGAACTAAAGAAGCAGTTGCAAGAACTACTGGATAAGGGCTTTATCCGACCTAGCACATCCCCTTGGGGTGTGTCGGTTCCATTTGTCAAAAAGAAGGATGGTTCTCTCAGGCTATGCATCGATTACCGGTGACTAAATCAACTTACAATCAAAAATAAGTATCCGTTGCCGCGTATTGATGAGCTCTTTGATCAGCTTTCAGGAGCAGAATATTTCTCCAAGATTGACCTCAGATCAGGTTATCATCAGCTTATAATTAAAGAAGAAGACATTTATAAATCAGCTTTTCGAAGTCGTTATGTCCACTATGAATTCGTGGTAATGCCGTTCGGGTTAACAAATGCCCCAGCAGCATTTATGCAACTTATGAACAGTGTTTTCCAGCCAAATCTGGACCAATTCATCGTCGTCTTCATAGATGACATCTTGATATATTCCAAGACAAAGGAAGAACATAAAGAACATCTGAAGATAGCTTTGCAAACACTTAGAGAATATAAACTTTATGCCAAGCTTAATAAGTGTGAATTCTGGCTCAAGGAAGTTTCATTCGTATGCCACATTATTTCAAAAGAACATATCGATGTGGATCCTTCTAAGGTAGCAGCCGTCAAGAATTGGAGCCGGGCAACGACCGTATCGGAAGTATGAAGTTTTTTGGGTCTAGCTGGTTATTATAGAAGATTCATTAGGGATTTCTCGAAGATTACAGTTCCTTTAACTAGACTCACGAGAAAAGAAAATCCTTTTATCTTGTCAGAGGAATGTGAAAAGAGTTTTCAAACTCTTAAGAATCATCTTACTACAACTCTTATTCTAACGCTACCGATGGAAGGTGGTGGATTTGAAGTATATACGGATGCATCTGGCATTGGCCTAGGGTGTGTCCTCATGCAAAATGGAAAAGTAATCTGTTATTCTTCAAGACAATTGAAACGTCACGAGGAAAATTATCATGTGCATGACTTGGAATTTCAAGTAGGAGACAATGTGTATCTCAAGGTTTCTCCAGGTCGTGGTATTCGAAGATTTGGCATTAAGGGCAAGCTAACTACAAGGTTCATTGGACCGTTTAAAATTCTTGAAAGGGTCGGTGAAGTGGCCTACAAACTGGCTTTACCTCCACAATTAGCAAGAGTTCATGCCGTATTTCACGTCTCTATGCTGAAAAAGTATGTATATGATCCTAAACATATTATCACTTATGACAATCTGAAGATTCAGAAGGATATGACGTACGAGCAAACGCCAATAAAGATTTTGGAACGGGAAGTGCGTTAACTAAGAAATAAAGTTATTCCTATGGTCAAGATTCAATGGAAGAAAACATGGCCATATGAAGCAACATGGGAAACCGAAGCAGCCATGCGGAAAAGATTCCCAGAATTATTTAACTATAAGTACACTCTCCATAATCCATGTATTGAATTTGGCGACCAAATTATTTTAAGTGGGGGAGGGTGTAGTGCCCCAAAATTTATATAAGTAAATTTTGAATTTTCTGGAATTTATTAGGAGTTATAAGGGCTAAATAGATTAATAAAAGGATTATTAAATTTATAAGTCATTATAAGGCCCAATTGTGTTAAATAATTAACCTAGCCTATGTAAATAAAATCCAAAAGGTTTAAGGACCAAGCCCATTAAGTTTGGCCCATATTCAAGAAGGTATTTAACATATTTATGTATTTTAATGAATAAATACCATTTGTATGGATAATAATATGGATAATTAACAAAAGAGTGTGATTTATGTTGAATTCTGTGCACGTTGGATGTAGCGGTCTATCGTGCGACCGTCACATGCACCTAATGCACCTAGACTGATGCGTTACACCCTGTTAGTTTTGTGAATGAAAGAACGAGCAAAAAGATTGGCACTTTGGGATCCTATCTGCAAGAGATCAACTTGGGAGAGCTTATAACATTACTAAGGACTCTTAGGGATTAGGTTCTGGAAAATTAAGGACTCTATAATCGATCTAATCTTCAAGCCCTAGCCAAAACCCTATGAATAGGACCTAGTTCTGAACTGAGCGACCCTTACTTTTGGCTCGTGAAGAATCAAGGTAAGGAGTCATAATTTCGAGTAAGTTCTTTAGAAGATTTTGTTTAGTATACTGTAGACTAATAGTTCTCCAAATTTCATGTTAGGAGATTAAGCAACCAAGAAGATTGAAGCTTCCAAAGTTGCTGGTTCGACCATAATAACTTAGGAAACTGAACGCAAGACCTCTGAAGATCAGGAGATTAGGACATCTAATCGAGGTAATTAGAGCTCAATCCTTTAGAACTTTTTGTTCACCTTAGTTTCATCTTCTTACTCTCAAAATTTCACATCTTTAGGTCAAGAGGTCGTGGAGTTAGAGCAGCAGGAAATTGCTGGAAAATCACTGGAAAAGGAGAACTAGGGCACGATTTTTCAGCCTCAAATTAGAAGCATAAAGCCTAGTTAAGAGGTAGGTCATCTCATGATTGGCAAAAAATATCTTGTTAGGGATAAAAGCCCTCTGGTTTTGATTGATTTCATGCATCATAGATCATGAATTTCATGTTTTAGTAGGTCATGCGTACATGTATACTTTTAACCCTAACTAAGTTAAAAAGGAACTCTCTTGTCAAATTCACAGAAAACCCATGCATACTAGTGGGTTAGCCTTCATTCTATCATGTGGAAGTTTATATATGATTTCCAAACATTATGTAAGTTGAAACCTTAAATTTTTTTTATATTTTTTTCTACCAGCAGACGATCTGACACATCAAGATAAGACTGTCAAAATGATCAACGGCCTTACGACAAGCCGTCACACCTTCTGTTATTTTTAAATTTCTCTGTTATCTCTGACGGCCCACACTCGGTGCGTTACAACACTGTAACGGTCCCACAATAAACTGTCACAATCACTGTGACGCCCCCATTCTCGATCGTCAGAGTAACTGTAGATAGAATTGAAGAACAGTCACATTAACCTATAAATATGCCTAGTTATCTAAGTTTTTACCTGTTGATATGACTTTAAATCAATTAATTAGTTCATGATAAGTATCGCATGTTAAAAGCATCTTGAATTATTTTAAGGATATGTTAATTTCATGCCAAAGCACTATAGTTTGTATTAACTCCATGATTTTAAATGATGTATTGACGGAGTTTTATCATGACTTCATATTGTTACACATTCTCTCTATCAATAGAGTCATTTTCTTTAAGTACATGACACATATTCCGGTATGTTGTCCATTAGTTCACACTTTGCACTATAGGAACATTATCTTGAACATGAGGACCTCTCTATTGAATATTCCTTCCAATTGACTAGGAAATCTTGTTTCAAGGTCTCCGTAATTCTCCGCGAGCCTGGGATTCCCACTAGGACGCCGAGTTGGTTGTACCATTTGAAGGGGCGTGATCTCGCGCGGCTCCTGAGCGGGGTAGATGATCACCGAACAATGAACTGTAGAGAAAGGGAAACGGATCAGGGGGCCCAAGGGAGGTTGCCTGGGGAAAACCCTCCAATGCTTAAGTCAGTAGAGCAATGGTGGAAGATAGGGAGGGAGGTAGAAAGTGGTGCACGAGATCCCCCTACACAAAGATGGTGAAGTGGTTCCTGCTCAGAGGATTTTAGGCGTGTATTGCCCTTACCTTTGACCGGAGTGAGTCCCAGGTTTATATAGTGTGCTCGCCTCATGAGTCCTGTAAGCTGAGGAGTTTCAGGCGGAAGTTACGTCCTCATCGTGGGGTCTTTACGTCCTCATCGTGGGATCTTTATAGCCTTGAGGGATCATATCATGCCCCGAACCGATAGCAGCGGAACGTGTCGTTTGCTCGGAACGTGGCAGTTAAACAGTCGTGAATAATCAAGAGCAGTCGCGTCGCATAAGATCAAATAATTTAGGGAAATAATAAAATTTCATTTCAAATATAAGTCTCTTACAATTTAAATTTTCAGAACTAGAAGACTCAACCACATCACAATGAAAAAAAAAGGAAATGACGCTCTAACAGACTTAGACAAGATAACTAAATAAGAGACACCGTGCTAGACTCAAGAAAGATAAAAGACATGGGTTCACTAATTTTCAAAGCTCGCTAGCACAATTATCCCTCCCGTGTGAGTCTCGGTCTCGCTAGTCACCTGATTACCTGAAAAATGTTGGAACAAACTGAGTGAGCGAAAGCTCAGTAGGAATTATATCTCAAGAACAAGCAATTGGTTTAAGTAATTACATTTTTTCATGCAAATGCAAGTGAGGCTATGCTTGTAGAAATAATCGAGCAACTGAAACAAAACTAGTAAGAATTTGACAATTTCATGTAAAAACTTTCAAGCAAGAGATATCCAAGAGAGATTTATAGAATATTGGCTATTTCACGCAAGTACTTGCCCATTCTAGGACACGCTAGTCGAGTCACGCAAGTCAAGTTACGCACGCAAGTAATATCACGAGAGAGAGAGAGAGTGTGTGGAATGTCAAAGATCAAACTAGTCATGCACTTCGGTGCAATACCAGACACCGTGATCAATATAACTCCCATGGGCACAAGTACATTCGGGTGCTCCTCCCAGGACCAGATCGGGCCCTATATGCTGCAACATTAAAGATAGATCTAGACATCCACGATAGTTCATAGCCAATAAGGAGTTTCAAGAACAAGCTTTAATAGAATGATAAGGTAAGATTTTCATGGAATTCAAGGGCAAGGCCCTTGAGTAAGGACAGACTTGTGATAAAATCCACGCGAAGCATAGAAACCATGACATGTCGATAAACTGGGTGGAATTGGCACCTAGATGGGTTGCCATGAATAACGTGAATAGATGACTAACAAGATAGTCACCAATTCAATGGACACGAAGCAAGCTGGAGAATTGGCACCTAACCATAGGATACCCAATTCAATATATCGCCTAGTGGAATGATCATTCATTCCACTGGCTAAGAGAATTCTCTCATGGGCCAAGAATAGCACCATGAAAGGGCTAGGTTACCACGTTTCTCCAGAGTGACGTGGCATTAAAATGGGTACAAGGTGTTTAAGGTACAACTAGCTCAGTCAGCCTTGAGGGAATCCAAGGCTACGAGGAGATTTACGGAGGTCCCGATGACTAACTTGCTAGTTCGAAGGAACGGAATGTCCAACGGAGAGCTCGTATGTCGCCGAGAGTTGAAGTGTATAACGTGAACCAATGATGAAACATGGACTCCATCTACGGACGTGAGATGAGAGTGCCAGAAGACCCGCAGTATGGGTCAAAATCGGAAGAAAACGGTGAGAACATGAATGCGTTAATTATAGAATTCATGTCCATCCAATTCTATAATTAACTATAATTAAATAAACTTATATTAATTAATGCCCATGAGTGACGTCATTTATTAATTAGCATCCACATAGAGAGACGTTAATTTTATGATTTTTAACTTAATTTATTTAACAAGAATTCACGTCAATATCTATTTAATTGATTAATTTTAAAAATATACATTCAAAGAGACATTAATTTATATAAACTAATTTAGAAAAATAGAATATATGATAATTAGGAGAAAAATTCAAGGATTCCAAAAATATTTTTTTTGTAATTTTATGTTGCATAGTTTAGTAGATATGGATTTTCAAATATATAATTACAAGTTATATATATATATATATATATATAATAAATAATTTGACGCCTTTGCACGATGGCGTCAAAAGAATTTGACGACATTTAACTTGTCGTCATTTCAATAAAGTGTCAATCTTCAAACCTCCGGTTCTCGACGTACACACGTCGGAATCACGCGTTCTATATATCGAAATGACGGGCTCGAAAAACTCTACCTAACTAGATGTTCAAAATAATTTTTCGTTGAGATATGGGAGATCTTGAGATAGGGGGCACAAAAAACGGTGCAACCACTCTCACTACCTCGGTCTCTACCCCAATAACACTCCCATAAAATTTCATAACCAAAGGATACTCCGGTGTCCATGAAAAAGATTATGGAAGCAAAAACTTATAACTACGGTGTACAGTAACCAACCTTATTCGCTGTGTAAAGAGTTGATGCATAATATTTAGTTAATAAATTTATCAACTAGCGAATATTATCATATAAGGCATGAAAATTTCAAGAAAAATATAGGGATTCTAGTCACGTATTTTTGATGATTTTTAGATAAGCGATTACATGGATATAAGATGTTTAAACATGTTGTGATTATTTAGTTAATTGAAATAAACATGCAACTGTAAGCTATAAAATGCAACTTAATTTCTATTATCTTGGGCTTCAATTCTTGAGAAAACCTACCTTAAGATGAATAACAAGGTACCAGACGTAGATGTAGAAGCAACAGGAAGAAGGGGACGTAGAGGGAAGAAGCTTCTTCACGATGTAATCACAGTAGTAGGAAGAAGCTTGCTGCAACCTCCCTCTCCCCCCTTTCACGTTTGCAGGATGAAGGAAGGAGGAAGAAAGCAGCACGAACACTCTCCTTCGTAAGAGCAGCAACATCAACAGGCCTTTGCCTGTGCGATGGGGAGGTTTATATAGAAGCTTAGCCTTTCTATTTCTAATGGGATTCTAATTCCCTTTATAAAAATCTTAATAGGATGCAAGTTTCCTCGGGATCCATCACCTTCTATCTAAACCGCCGCCTGCCATGTTTTCACATGTAAACCCTAGTGACTACACCATGCAAGGCTCAAATGTGCAAGTGGGTGAGTTTAATAAGACGGTTGGGTTGGCCGTTGCGGGAAGGCCCTTGAGTGGGTATATATATATTTATATATATATATTGTTTATATAGTTGTACATATATATATATGTATAATATATATATGAGTGACTTATATGTATTGTAATGAATATTATATATATACATATTTGTGTGGATTTAAAGGTTATTTAAGGTTCACTTATACTGTAAGACTCTTAAAGGTGAGCATAAGGCCCATTAAAGATTTCTACCTTGAGATTGTATATGGTTAAGGCTCCTTTATGTTTCAAGGGCCCATGTGAGTTCCTACTCCCGTGGAAAGCCCATTTAGGTGGGGGTTATAATATGCATGTATATATATATGGGGTTGATATATATATATATATGTGTATGTTTAATATATATCTTATTGTATTATAAGTATGCACATACAAATATATATGTGGGTAGTTTCTTCACAGTGGCTTAAGACTTGGCATGCATAATATACTATATATGTATATAGTTTTTAAAACTTGTACAATGGGTTTTGGATTAAGGCCCATTAAGTTAAACATATATTATATGTATATATATCTATGTATTTATATATAAGAGGCCCTTCTGCCTTAAGCTAGTTTCACGTGCAAGGCTCTTACGGCTATCTCTTAAATTCAGTGTGGCTGGTCATAATTATACACTAGGGTCTTTATCGATTAAGAGTTTAATTACGGTAGTACTTTATATTGAGATTTTACTTTTATTAGTTCTTGTCCTGGATATCAGAGGTAGGTTCGATCCTAGTAAAATAGTTTCTTTTATTAAAGAGAAAATTAACTATCTGCTTATTTATTCTAATATATCTAAATTTTTATTTATTCAATATATCATTTATGTATAATAAATATCATCAAGTGTAAGCCCCTTTTTTTTCTTTAAAACATAAATATTTTGTTCCTATTTAGCCTTCAAAATTTTCGGGTGTTACACCCTCCCCCACTTAAAGGAATTTGGTCCCCAAATTCACATCACCTTCTTCTCTAGATGGGGGATTAGCTATAATTCCTTATGATACCATATAAGTGAAAGAAGAAATCTAAACATATCGAAAGAATCAATTTAGGATCGAGGACAAGGGATACCTTTCATAGCTTTTCCTTTGGCAGACCCGTCTTCCACTCAGGCTTGGGCTCCCTCTTGGAGTCTCGAGTTCTGAATAGGATACTGGGCTATCCTATGTTCGAGGCTCCCACATCGGAGACACGCTCCCGTCCTCCGATAACAAAACTTCGATTGGTGATTAAACTTCCCGCAGAACTTACATCTTTCTTGCGATGGGTCAATAGGGGCTACCACACCTTTCCCCCTCTAACATTCCTTGTACCTTTGGGAATGGTAGTCCTCATTGGGCCTCTTCTTAGCCGGGACAGGCATTTTAGAATTAACGGCTTGGTTCCTTTCTTCAACTCTCTCATTTTCTTCTACCACCTTTTCTAACTCCTGGACCCTTCTAACGAGGTCCGCATAAGCTTGAACGTCCACTAAGACCATCTCGGGGATAAAGTTTGGCTTAGATGTCTCCATTCTATTTATGTTCCTGCAAGATTAATTGGGGAGGATTAATTATTGACATAGAAATTTTGATGATTAATAGGAATGAGACTTTAATATTTTATCTTTTCTTTATAATATATCCAAGGCTCTACCCACTCTCATGGAATTCCTATAGGATGACCAACAAAGATGACTCAACCTGTCTTCCGGACTTAACGACCTAAGAATTACAAAGCCGAAGCTCTAATATGACGGGTAAGGATACTCGACCTATCATTAGAACCTAATAACTTGAGGATGTGAAAGCCGAAGCTCTGATACCACCTCTGTCACGCCCCGAACCGATAGCAGCGGAACGTGTCGTTTGCTCGGAACGTGACAGTTAAATAGTCGTGAATAATCAAGAGCAGTCGCATAAGACCAAATAATTTAGGGAAATAATAAAATTTTATTTCAAATATAAGTCTTTTACAATTTAAATTTTCAGAACTAGAAGACTCAACCACATCACAATAAAAAAAGAAGAAGGAAATGATGCTCTAACAGACTTAGATAAGATAACTAAATAAGAGACACCATGCTAGACTCAAGAAAGATAAAAGACATGGGTTCACTAATTTTCAAAGCTCGCTAGCACAATTATCCCTCCTGTGTGAGTCTCGGTCTCGCTAGTCACCTGATTACCTGAAAAATGTTGGAACAAACTGAGTGAGCGAAAGGTCAGTAGGAATTATATCTCAAGAACAAGCAATTGGTTTAAGTAATTACATTTTTGCATACAAATGCAAGTAAGGCTATGCTTGTATAAATAACTGAGCAAGTGAAATAAAACTAGTAAGAATTTGACAATTTCATGTGAAAACTTTCAAGCAAGAGATATCCAAGAGAGATTTATAGAATATTGGCTATTTCACGTAAGTACTTGCCCATTCTAGGCCACGCTAGTCGAGTCACGCAAGTCAAGTTACGCACGCAAGTAATATCATGAAAGAGAGAGAGAGTGTGGAATGTCAAAGATCAAACTAGTCATGCACTTCGGTGCAATGCCAGACACCGTGATCAATATAACTCTCATGGGCACAAGTACTTACGGGTGCTCCTCCCAGGACTAGATCGGGCCCTATATGCGCAGCATTAAAGATAGATCTAGACATCCACGATAGTTCATAGCCAATAAGAAGTTTCAATAACAAGCTTTAATAGAATGATAAGGTAAGATTTTCATGGAATTGAAGGGTAAGGCCCTTGAGTAAGGACAGACTTGCGATAAAATCCACGCGAAGCATAGAAACCATGACATGTCGATAAACTGGGTGGAATTGGCACCTAGATGGGTTGCCATGAATAACTTGAATATATGACTAACAAGATAGTCACCAATTCAATAGACACGAAGCAAGCTGAAGAATTGGCACCTAACCATAGGATACCCAATTCAATATATCGCCTAGTGGAATGATCACTCATTCCACTGGCTAAGAGAATTCTCTCATGGGCCAAGAATAGCACCATGAAAGGGCCGAGTTACCACGTTTCTCCAGAGTGACGTGGCATTAAAATGGGTACAAGGTGTTTAAGGTACAACCAGCTCAGTCGGCCTTGAGGGAATCCAAGGCTACGAGGAGACTTACGGAGGTCCCGATGACTAACTTGCTAGTCCGAAGGAACGGAATGTCCAACGGACAGGTCGTATGTCGCCGAGAGTTGAAGTGTATAACATGAGCCAATCATGAAACATGGACTCCATCTACGGACGTGAGATGAGAGTGCCAGAAGACCCGCGGTATGGGTCAAAATCGGAAGAAAACGGTGAGAACATGAATGCGTTAATTATAGAATTCATGTCGATCCAATTCTATAATTAACTATAATTAAATAAACTTATATTAATTAATGTCCATGAGTGATGTCATTTATTAATTAGCGTCCACATAGAGAGCCGTTAATTTTATGATTTTTAACTTAATTTATTTAACAAGAATTCACGTCAATATCTATTTAATTGATTAATTTTAAAAATATACATTCAAAGAGACATTAATTTATAAAAAATAATTTAGAAAAATAGATTATATGATAATTAGGAGAAAAATTCAAGGATTCCAAAAATATATTTTTTATAATTTTATGTTGCATAGTTTAGTAGATATGAATTTTCAAAGATATAATTACAAGTTATATGTATATATATAAATATATATATATAATAAATAATTTGACGCCTTTGAACGATGGCGTCAAAAGAATTTGACGACATTTAACTTGTTGTCATTTCAATAAAGTGTCAATCTTCAAACCTCCGGTTCTCGACGTACACACGTCGGAATCACGCGTTCTATATATCGAAATGACGGGCTCGAAAAACTCTACCTAACTGGATGTTTAAAATAATTTTCCGTTGAGAGATGGGGGATCTTGAGATAGGGGGCACGAAAAATGATGCAACCACTCTCACTATCTTGGTCTCTACCGCAATAACACTCTCATAAAATTTCATAACCAAAGGATACTCCGGTGCCCATGAAAAAGATTATGGAAGCAAAAACTTATAACTACGGTGTACAGTAACCAACCTTATTCGCCGTGTAAACAGTTGATTCATAATATTTAGTTAATAAATTTATCAACTAGTGAATATTATCATATAAGGCATGAAAATTTCAAGAAAAATACAGGGATTCTAGTCACGTATTTTTGATGATTTTTAGATAAGCGATTACATGGATATAAGATGTTTAAACATGTTGTGATTATTTAGTTAATTGAAATAAACATGCAACCGTAAGCTATAAAACGCATACATGTAATGCAACTTAATTTCTATTATCTTGAGCTTCAATTCTTGAGAAAACCTACCTTAAGATGAATAACAAGGTACCAGACGTAGATGTAGAAGCAACAGGAAGAATGGGACGTAGAGGGAAGAAGCTTTTTCACGATGTAATCACAGTAGTAGGAAGAAGCTTGCTGCAACCTCCCCCTCCCCCCTTTCACATTTACAGGATGAAGAAAGGAGGAAGAAAGCAGCACGAACACTCTCATTCGTAAGAGTAGCAACATCAACAGGCCTTTGCCTGTGCGATGGGGAGGTTTATATAGAAGCTTAGCCTTTCTATTTCTAATGGGATTCTAATTCCCTTCATAAAAATCTTAATAGGATGCAAGTTTCCTCGGAATCCATCACCTTCTATCTAAATAGTCGCCTGCCATGTTTTCACATGTAAACCCTAGTGACTACACCATGCAAGGCTCAAACGTGCAAGTGGGTGAGTTTAATCAGACGGTTGGGTTGGCCTTTGCGGGAAGGCCCTTGAGTGGGTATATATATATTTCTCTATATATATTGTTTATATAGTTGTACACATATATATATGTATAATATATATATATATATATGAGTGACTTATATGTATTGTAATGAATATTATATATATATAGATTTGTGTGGGTTTAAAGGTTATTTAAGGTTCACTTATTCTGTAAGACTCTTAAAGGTGAGCATAAGGCCCATTAAAGATTTCTACCTTGAGATTGTATATGGTTAAGGCTCCTTTATGTTTCAAGGGCCCATGTGAGTTCCAGCTCCCGTGGAAAGCCCATTTAGGTGGGGGTTATAATATGCATGTATATATATATGGCGTTGATATATATATATATGTGTGTGTTTAATATATATCTTATTGTATTATAAATATGTACATACAGATATATATGTGGGTAGTTTCTTCACAGTGGCTTAAGACTTGGCATGCATAATATACTATATATGTATTTAGTTTTTAAAGCTTGTACAATGGGTTTTGGATTAAGGCCCATTAAGTTATACATGTATTATATGTATATATATCTATGTATTTATATATATGAGGCCCTTCTGCCTTAAGCTAGTTTCACGTGCAAGGCTCTTACGGCTATCTCTTAAATTCAGTGTGGCCGGTCACAATTATATACTATGGTCTTTATCGATTAAGAGTTTAATTAAGGTAGTACTTTATATAGGGATTTTACTTTTATTAGTCCTTGTCCTGGGTATCAGAGGTAGGTTCGATCCTAGTAATAGTTTCTTTTATTAAAGAGAAAATTAACTATCCACTTATTTATTCTAATATATCTAAATTTTTATTTATTCAATATATCATTTATGTATAATAAATATCATCAAGTGTAAGCTCCTTTTTTTTCTTTAAAACTTAAAAATTTTGTTCCTATTTAGCCTTCAAAATTTTCGGGTGTTACAGATCATGGGTCCCTTATCCTCATAAACTCCTGCTCATAAAGGGGTCTCAACGGCAGCGTGGATAAGTAATCGTCGGTCGAGCCGAGCATAAAAGGTGCCAACCCTGTCTGGGCGATAGGCATAGCTCGGATGGAGATAGGTCGGAGTGGGCGCTGAGCGCTTGCCTCTATCCCGATGAGGGGATAACTCGGGCATGGCTCTTCCTCCGTTCTGACCGACGCTCGGGCCTTCCGAGCCTAAGGGCCGCCGAGGAAGGATTTGATCCCGAGTAATCTTATTGGGCTTTTTAGCCTAAGTGGGCCCTGTGGGGCTGTCACTTGGATGAGATAGGCCTCGTTTGGTCCTGATGGACCTAGTTTGGCTACTCTTACATGGGCTACAGAAATCCCCCTCTCCACTTGTCCCCCTCCTACTCCCGAGCTTTACTAAGCTCGGAAGAGTAGCTGTTTGGGGTTTTGGACCAGCGTGGCTCAGGTGGGTGGAGATCTGGCGGTGTTAGGAAGCCACGTGTCGTGGTCACCTGGGCCCGTAATAATGATGATCCTGACGGATTTTAACTGAAGGGGCCCCCTTTTCTCAGTGGTCAGAACGACGCGCCGCCTTGCGCGTGGGAATATAGGCGTTGGGCACTCGTTGTCATTCCAGACTCCCTCCGTCTTTAGGGTTTTGGCTCTCCTCCGTTCTTGCTTTTGGGCTCTTCGATGCGTCGTGAGGACACGACGGAAGAGTAAAGGCTTGCAGCGGCATTCGTGGAGTTGGCGGAGATAACCGTGGAGGCAGTCCTGCGGCTTCCTCTTCCCCCGGAATCTCTGGGGTCCTGAGATCGCCTTTCCTCAAACTCTTCTTCGGATTCCATGGCGGACCAATGTTCGGATGCTGAGGAGTGGGAGGACGAGCCAGTGGTGAAGGCGTTGGTTCCAAACTTCAGTGAACTG
The DNA here is from genome assembly GCA_022559845.1 of Amorphophallus konjac. Lineage (NCBI taxonomy): Eukaryota > Viridiplantae > Streptophyta > Magnoliopsida > Alismatales > Araceae > Amorphophallus > Amorphophallus konjac. Next base: position 62,234,163 of record CM040129.1, on the reverse strand, counting down.
GGGGAGGCAGATGTGGTTGGAGCACCAGTATCGCCTGCCCCACAAGTTTCGCTTTTCCGCGGCCTCTCCACAGGAGACGAGCTTGGACTCTCGTACAGGCCATATCTGTACTTTCCTTATGTCGTGGAAGGGTGGGTTATGCCTTCCCTTCGAACCTTTCATTCTTCAGCTTCTCGATTTTTTCCTGTTGGCGCCCATTCAGTTGGTAGCCAATTCTTATCTTCTTCTTTCTGCCTTCCACATTCTCTGCCGCCAATGTGAAGTTCCTCCTTCCTTGGACCTCTTTCACTATTTCTTTGAGTTGAAAGCACATCCTTCAGCCGTGAAGGGTTTCTATTTCATCCAGGCGAGGCGGAATAGGAGCTGTATCTCCTTGGCTGCGAAGGATTCTTCGCATAAGGGGTGGAAAACTCAATTCTTCTGGGTGGGGATTTGTTCGGTGGAGGAAACCTGGAGGTGTCCAGTAATCCCTAATTTCCACCCGAATATCCCTCCCAGGCAGGATGAGTTCCCTCAACATGTGGAGAAATATGCGGCTATCTTGTTGAAGCACCGCGAATCCACAGAAGAGCTGGTTACTCCAGAGAATATCGAGCGGTGTCTTCTTACGCGGCTACATCCATCGGGTTCAGGTGCAACAAGCTAGGTTCTCCTTTGGATGTTGAGATCATTTTTCTTTTTCTGAATATGTCTTACTTTTCGTGCAGACACTAGGCAGCAGGCTTTGGAGGAGGCCGCAGAGGTGATCGAGCTTGGCGATAACTCGGCTACTGATGAATCGGCTGCTGATGAATCGGCTACTCCCACGGGCCGCTCCCGAGCCAGAGATAAGGGCAAGGGGGCGGCCCATGGTGAATCCTCCAGGCCGCGGGGGTCCAAGTGCGAGGATCCCGTGGAAGGCATGATTCGGGCCACCGTGAAGGCCAGGAAGCAGGCCACGAAGGCCGGGGTCGTACCCGCAGTCGAAGGCAACCTTGCCGCGGCTCGCCCCTCCGCCAAGCATGATGGGGCCGACCCTACCGGGCTAGCTCTCCCACCCGCCGAGCAAGAGGGGGCCGAGGAGGTTGGGGCTGCTCCTGCGGTCGGCGACGATGCTGGCTCGGCTCCTCCTTTGGCCGGAGCTGAGGGGGCCGGGGCTGCTCCTGCCACTGGCAACGGTGCTGGCCCGGCTCTCCCCTCGGTAGGAGCCGAGGGGGCCGTAGATGAGGCGGGGGATGCTGGGGCTGAGGTTGGCGCTTCAGGTGGTGGTGTAGATGCTGAGCCGGTCCAGGTTGGGGGGCCGCAAGAAAATCCGACCGAGGCACGAGAGGTGACCGAGGCCGGGGCCTTGTCCGAGCCACTCGGTGGGGCGCCGGCCGATGGGGGGTTCTCTATTCCGGCGGCCTTGGAGAGGCTTGGTATCCCAGGCCCTCTGCACCAGGTATGCCTTGGTATACCCGCGAAGGTGAGGGGTGGAAGTAGGCAGTACTCTCCATCCGCAGTCCTCGCCGGGGTTATGGAGGGCGGCCTGGTCCTGGCCCAGATGAGGGCCACTCTGGTAGAAGCGTAAGCTCGGTCGGAGTCGGATCGAGCGAACCTGGCCCGGACCCTTGGTGGGTCTGACAGGAGGTTGGCTCGGCTTGCCGAGGAGCATGATGGGCTTCGGAGGAAGCTTTCCTCAGTCAGGGATCTGGTGCGGTCGAGCCAGGTGGAGACCCGGGCGCTAACCGAGCAGCTAGCTAAGGCCCGCGAATCGCTCGAGAGGATGAATAGGCTTCTTGAAGAGGAACGCCTTGCACGTGTTGAGCTGGATGGCTGGTGGGAGACCGAAAGTGCAGAGCTGGTGGACCGAGAGAAGGAAGACGAGCGCCTTCGGTGGGAGGCCGAGGCTGATCGGGCCGAGGCGGAGAAGCTGGCGGCGGAGGCCGAAAAGCAGATGGGTGAGGCCGAGCGGAAGTTAACCGAGGCAGAGCGGGAGAAGGCCGAGCTCGCTGGTAGGGTGGGATCGGCCGGGGCGGAGGCTCTCGAGTAGTACAAAAGCTAAGAGGCCTACCGTGTCACGCCCCGATGCGGAATCTCGGGACGTACAGTTAGGGGCACGCGAGCAAGAATTTAATATTCCGAACCATTGCAAACCATTGCACAAAAGGTTGGAAAAGGTAAATATCAGAGTTTTATTGATAATAAAATGATGAGTACATTTGGGTAGACAACTACATTCGAATAGTAATCCAAACTAGAACAACTTCTCACTATTACATAAGGAATACAAACTGACTGAAAAGCTATAAACTAACACTCGTATCACTCTAGTCCATCCCCGACATGGTCATCACCTGGAAAGAGGGGAAAAGTAGGAGTGAGCTAAACACGCTCAGTAGATAACCGTAAGCAGGTATAAGTATTTAACCAATTATTACACTTTACATGAAATGCAGTAAATGAACAAATGTCAACACGATAAAGAACAATATATGAGATCGAGAATGTAACACTTTTACCACAAGTAATGATCAAGTAATGAACAAGTATAGCAACTACAAGATAAAGAACTTTGGCCATCATTCAAGTATGTTACACATGTAACCAGGTAATCACGCACGATTCAAGTATCACGAATTGTCATAGACGTAACAAGTCAAGTCAAGTACTCGGGTGCAATGCCTCACCCTGTCATACACATCCCATGGGCTCAATATCATTTCGGGCGCTCTCCCCAGGACCAGACCGGGCCCTTATGATGCGTTGGCATTTCATTGGATCCATGATCCCCCGTCTAGACATAGTCAATTTATGGCCAATCTAATCAATAGAATTTCTGTCAAGTGTAAGATGAGAGGACGACCCTTGTCTCCTCTGATTCAAGAGTATAACACAACGGAAAACCCAAACTAAGGGTAGTCGTACGGCGAACACCGGGCCGTACTCACACGAGTAACGAGTCACGGAGTCAAGTATGAACGGTTGACAGTAAGTCGTTCGAGAAAAGTAAGTGTATAGATTTAATATATGAACCTCTCGGGTCGTATACGGAGATACGGTTCTAGAAAATCCGTATTTAAGTATAACAATAATTCTAATCATAAGATGAGTTGTGTATAAAATAGTTACCGGAATACGATGACCATTTAACCCATTAAAAATAATGGTTGATTCCGGGCTCGAGTATGACCGAAGGTTAATCAAGGATAATCGGTCATTTTAACAAGTTAAAACGATGGCGATCGGGACATTAGAGGATATACGGTATATGTTTATACACCGTATAGGCCTAAGTTGCCCATTTTATACTTTAAGCAATAAAACAGCGGTCTAAATCATGCTTTCTATTGTAGACCATGGATAAATTTACCATTTGGTATCATTTCCTTTCATGGTAACAATTTAGAATTTACCGGATAGAGTGTCCGGCGTAATTTTACATCGGCCAAGACTTGCATAAGTCGACCGTCATACTAATCTTGGCTAATATATACTTAATCTTGCCTAATCCTATGTAAACTTGGTTAATCATGCTTAAACATAACTAATTATGCTTTAAACATGACTAATTATGTCTTAAACATGACTAAACATGCTTAAACATAACTAATTATGCTTTAAACATGACTAATTATGTTTAAACATAACTAATTATGTCTAAACATGACTAATTATGCTTAAACATAACAAAGTTTGCTTACACTTAGCTAATGATGGTTAAATAATTCTTAATAACCACTAACATACATTTGATGTAGTTAATCTTAGATAATCATGGTTAATCATGGTAACACATTTTTATAAGCAAACCAAGGTTCCTGTACAACAGGGACCAAAAGGGAACAGGGCAGCAAGTAATGGGTTTAAGGGGGGGGGGGGGTCGACCCCTACCTGCTGGGGGTTCATGCCTGTTCAGCCATTTTCTTCAATTTTTAACATGGTTTTCAGTGATTATAAATGGGATTACTATGATATTAAGCTGAAACGTGCTTGAATACTTACAACTACTAGATTTTTAAGCCACCAACTACATGTTAATCATGTGGGTTAGCAATCTATCAAGTAACCGTGTTCATGTTTACTATTCACAAAACCATACGAATGCAATCTAAAACATGTATAAAACATGGTAATGATCCTAATAAGATTGCTAACAAGATTATTCTTCTATCATTAGGTTGGTGCCTTTGGTTACCTACCGGATTTGACGAACAGAAGATAGAATTGAATGAATGAATGAAGCTCCGTGAGAAAGTAGGAATAGTAAAGTTGCAGAGGTTGTGTAGCTCCTCCACGGACTCTTCCAACAGCAGCTTAATTAAGGGAGGGAAGGGGCTTAAGCCTACTCCCTATATATAAGATTTAAAGGGGCACGTGATACCTTTTCGTGGCGAGAATATCGCACACGGCGCTGCAACGGGAAGACCACAGTGTGGACTCCGTGTTTGCCGACTTAAACACGTTCTCACGTGTTTATTGAGGCAAATAGTTAAGCTTAACCCTTATTAGTCTTAGGGTTAGTTGGGTGATTAAGGGTCATTAGATCAAAAACAATGCTTAATGATTTTTGGTGATTTTTACCCAGAAGACAAAAATGTTCATCAAAACATGCCCTTTCATAATACCATTTTTATGGATTTTTATCAAGTGTTTTACATGTACTAAACCAATCTTTTAAGTTAAATTAATATTTTAATCAAATGCCAATGGTTTAGGCGATAGATGGAGTTTCAGATTTTTGCCAATTAAGCTCAAGAAGACAAACTTACTAGTAAAAATATGTTCTATCATTTATGATTTTTTTGTGGATTTTTCTAAGGTAATTATATTTTCGTGTGAATAGTGTTTCCCGGTTTTAAGTCGGGCTTAAATTGATTATTAAACCATGTAAACGAGCTAATTAGGGTCAGGCACAGAAGACTAAAGTGATTGTCATGATGTTTCCTAATTAACTGCTATTTTTAGGAAATTTCATATAATAGTCAAAAGTTTTTTTTTTTTTTTTACTTTTACTATTTACCATAGCATTATTTAAATTTTTTTTTTTTTTACTATTCACAAAAATTGGGGTCTTACATCCTCCCCCACTTAAAGAATTTGGTCCTCCAAATTCACTGAACCGAAATAGTAAGGGAAGAAAATAGCTTACCTAGAACGAGTCGGGATACCGCTTCCGAATAGCGTCCTCGGACTCCCAGGTAGCTTCTTCAACTCCACGCCGACTCCATTGAATCTTAACCATCGGTATGGAACGATTCCGAAGTTGTTGTTCCTTCCGATCCAGAATCTTTACTGGTCGTTCTTCATAAGACAAGTCCTTCTTCACTTCGAGGTCCGCATGTTGAATGACGTGACTAGGGTCGTACACGTATTTCCGAAGCATAGAAACATGGAACACGTTGTGTACTCCAGCTAGTTGAGGAGGTAAGGCCAATCTATAGGCGACTTCACCCACTCGATCAAGGATCTCAAATGGACCAATATACCTTGGGCTTAACTTGCCATGAATACCGAATCGGCGAATACCTCTCGACGGAGAGACCTTCAAAAATACATGCTCGCCAATCTGGAATTTCAAATCTCTTCTTCTATTATCAGCATAACTTTTCTGCCTTGATTGAGCTACAAGTAACCGGTCTCGAATAATTCGAATATTCTGTGATGATTCTGAGACAAGATCCGGTCCAAGCCATTGCTTCTCGCCAATCTCATCCCAACATAATGGAGAACGACAACTCCTTCCATACAAAGCCTCGAAAGGTGCCATTTGTATGCTGGATTGATAACTATTGTTATAGGTGAATTCTATCAATGCCAAATGATCACTCCAGCTGCCATCGAAGTCAATCATACAAGCTCTCAACATATCTTCCACAATCTGATTTGTTCTCTCGGTCTGTCCATCTGTCTGCGGATGAAATGCAGTACTGAAATTCAGACGGGTACCAAGAGATTCTTGCAAACCCTTCCAGAAATGAGATGTAAATCTCGGGTCTCGGTCAGACACAATGCTGACTGGAATACCATGAAGTCTAACCACTTCCTTCAGATATAATGCTGCTAGTACATCAACCGTCCACTTGGACTTAATAGCTAGAAAATGGGCTGACTTAGTCAATCGATCCACGATGACCCATATTGCATCATAGCCACCTCGAGTCTTAGGAAGACCCATAATAAAGTCCATACCAATACTCTCCCACTTCCATTGGGGAATATCAAGTGGTTTCAATTTACCTGCCGGTCTAAAATGCTCGGCCTTTACTTGTTGACAAACAAGACATCTGCTTACAAAATCTGCAATTTCCCTTTTCATGTTTGGCCACCAAAATGTCCTCTTCAAGTCTTTGAACATCTTAGTGCCTCCCGGATGGATAGTGTATCGGGATCTATGTGCTTCTTCAAGGATCTGATTCTTTATATTAGCCTCATCCGGTACACAAGTTCGACCTTGAAACACCAGTCTTCCATCATTGGCTATCGAGAAGTCAGGTCTACCACTTAAGTTTTCCTTAATCTCGACTAGCTCGGGATCAATATCTTGTAATAGCTTGATTTCCACTAACAGTTCGGGCTTGAGTTGCATCTGGGAAATCAAAATCCGATCATTATCAATATTGAGATCCAGACTAGCCATCTGCTCCAGTAACTTCCATTCTTGTAACATAAGACTGGATAACTTAGCCACAGGCTTCCGACTTAACGCATCAGCCACGACATTGCCTTTGCCAGGGTGATACTCGATAGAGAAGTCGAAATCCTTTATATATTCCAACCACCTTCTTTGCCTCATGTTTAAAAAAAAAAAAAAGTATTTCAGACTTTTGTGATCCGAAAATACCGTGAATGATTCTCCATATAAATAGTGCCTCCAAATCTTTAATGCGAATACTACGGCTGCCAATTCCAGATCATGCACGGGATAATTAACTTCATGCTTCCTTAACTGCCTGGAAGAATAGGCAATCACCTTGCCATGCTGCATAAGCACACAGCCTAAGCCAATACCAGAAGCATCTGTGTAGACCACAAAATCGCCTTCACCCGAAGGTAAGGTCAAAATAGGGGCAGTAGTCAAACAATCCTTCAGAGTTTGAAAACTCCGTTGGCATTCAGCTGACCACTCAAACTTGATTTCTTTGCGGGTTAATTTGGTCAAAGGTACCGCAATTTTAGAGAAATCTTGAATGAACCTTCGATAATAACCAGCCAGGCCAAGAAAACTCCTCACTTCAGTAGCATTAGTAGGCTGTTCTCAATTCTTGACTGCTTCCACTTTAGATGGATCCACAGAAATTCCATCCTTAGTAATAATATGTCCTAGAAAGGACACTTCACTCAGCCAAAATTCACACTTGCTGAATTTGGCATATAATTGGTGATCTCTCAATAATTGAAGAGCCGTTCTTAGATGCTCGGCATGATCTTCTTCACTCTTTGAGTAGATCAAAATGTCATCAATAAATACCACGACCCATTGATCAAGATAAGGTCGGAACACATTGTTCATAAGTTGCATGAAAGCTGCCGGTGCATTCGTTAACCCAAAGGGCATAACGACAAACTCAAAGTGACCATATCGGCTTCGAAAAGCTGACTTGTAAATATCATCTTCCTTAATTCTCAATTGATGATACCCAGATCGAAGATCGATCTTAGAAAAATACGAAGCTCCAGCAATCTGGTCAAATAACTCATCAATCCTCGGCAGTGGATATTTATTCTTGACAGTTATCTGGTTGAGTTGCCGATAGTCGATGCACAACCTCATCGAACCATCTTTCTTCCGAACAAACAATACAGGAGCTCCCCAAGGGGAAACACTCGGGCGAATAAAACCCTTCTCGAGCAACTCCAACAATTGCTGCTTCAATTCCCGCAATTCCGCAGGAGACATGCGATAAGGGGCTTTAGAAACAGGAGACGATCCAGGAATAAGATCAATAGAAAATGTCACTTCACGCTGAGGCGGAAGTCCTGGTAACTCCTCTGGAAAAACATCTGGGAAGTCTCGGACAATAGGAATGTCCTTAATCTCGGTCTGCTGTTCAGGGGACGCATGAATAAAAGCCAGGAAAGCTTCACATCCACGCCTCAATAACTTATCAGCACGAAGAGTCGAGATAAGAGACACCGGACTAGGATGTTTCACTCCTTTGAAGAATAATCCGGGGTGCTTAGAAAAAGACACCGAACAAGAATTACAGTGAACATTGACCTCATACTGGGCCAACCAGTCGGCTCCTAGGATTACATCGTAATCCTTCATGTCTATGCAAATCAAGTCGGCTGGAAAATTCCGATCATTCACCATAACTTTACTAGAAGGATAATAATGCTGAATAGCTGAACTGGTCCCAATAGGGGTTGATATCTCTAACGGAGAGTCCATCAAAACAGGTTCTATAGCTAATAACTTAGCAAATCTCCGGGATATAAAAGAATGTGTTGCACCAGTATCAAATAGAACAAAAGCCGGAAAGTTGGATATAATGAGAGTACCTTCGACGAGTCCACCATCCTCGGAGATACCCTTTTCCTTTGTATGAAGAGCCTGGAGCCTGCCCTGAGGCTTCTTGACGTTTAGAGGTTTTGCCGGGATAGCTTGTTCCGATAATAAGGGGCAGTTGGGAATGCGGTGCTCCTTGCTTCCACATCGCAGACATGCACCTTGCTTGCGCCAACAATCCTCCATTTTGTGACCGGGACGATCACAATATCGGCATACGCCTTTGAATGGAACCACAGAATCAGGTTTCTTGTCTTCTTGTCTTGGCGCCTTGCCCTTCCACGAACCAGAACCAGAACTAGAACCAGTACTAGTGAAAGGTCTTTTCTTGTTAGGACCAGTGCCAGAATCAGTCTTATCATTCTTGAGTGCCTTCGGTTGATTCTTCTTACTACCTTGACCACGAATCCTTTCCGTCATTTCCAATGTATCTTCTAATACTTGTGCCTTTCTTACCATCTCAGAATATGTAGAAATTTCTAGTGGTGCCAGTTGATTAATATAATGAAGTCGAAGACCATTAAGGAAACGCTTCGCCTTCATTTTCTCAGTTGAAATGAGATGTCTCGCATAACGAGAGAGTCTTGCAAACTGGGCTTCATATTCTGATACCGATAAGCTTCGCTGCTTCAGAGCTGCGAATTCCGCGGCCTTCTTTTCTTGCACGCGATCAGAAAAATATTTATCATTGAAGAATTCCTCGAATTCCTCCCACGAGACTTGTTGGTCACCGAGAGTCGGTTTAATAGACTCCCACCAAGTACGTGCATCACGTTCCAGTTGGAAAATGGACAAGAGAACACGCTCCTGGTCAGTGCATTGCATGACCTCAAAAATCCTTGCCATCTCGTCGAGCCAGTTCTCGGCTTCATCAGGATCGGTTGAACCAGCAAACCTAGGCGGGTTCATCCCTCGGAAATTCCGATACAATTCACCAGTACCATGAGCTGCGCCATGAGGTGCCGCTCCGGCTCCAGCTCCTGCCTGAGCCAATGCATTCAAGGCTTGCGTAAGTCCTTGAACCGTACGTTCCAAATTCCTCATCTCAGCACGATTGGCTGCCATTTCAAGTACCTATAAGGTAATCCATTGTTCATGAGTCGATTATTATGAGAGAAGAATTCTCTGATGAGAGGAGAGAGAAAGAACTAGAGGAGTGAGACATGATTACGGTTAATAGCTTAACCCGATTTCTACCCAAATCTCACAAGGTCTAGTTTTTCCTAAACTTATAGGAGAGAAGGAAACCTAGGACAATTTTAACCTAAATTTCTAGGTCAATGCGACCTAGGCTCTGATACCAACTAAACTGTCACGCCCCGATGCGGAATCTCGGGACGTACAGTTAGGGGCACGCGAGCAAGAATTTAATATTCCGAACCATTGCAAACCATTGCACAAAAGGTTGGAAAAGGTAAATATCAGAGTTTTATTGATAATAAAATGCTGAGTACATTTGGGTAGACAACTACATTCGAATAGTAATCCAAACTAGAACAACTTCTCACTATTACATAAGGAATACAAACTGACTGAAAAGCTATAAACTAACACTCGTATCACTCTAGTCCATCCCCGACATGGTCATCACCTGGAAAGAGGGGAAAAGTAGGAGTGAGCTAAACACGCTCAGTAGATAACCGTAAGCAGGTATAAGTATTTAACCAATTATTACACTTTACATGAAATGCAGTAAATGAACAAATGTCAACACGATAAAGAACAATATATGAGATCGAGAATGTAACACTTTTACCACAAGTAATGATCAAGTAATGAACAAGTATAGCAACTACAAGATAAAGAACTTTGGCCATCATTCAAGTATGTTACACATGTAACCAGGTAATCACGCACGATTCAAGTATCACGAATTGTCATAGACGTAACAAGTCAAGTCAAGTACTCGGGTGCAATGCCTCACCCTGTCATACACATCCCATGGGCTCAATATCATTTCGGGCGCTCTCCCCAGGACCAGACCGGGCCCTTATGATGCGTTGGCATTTCATTGGATCCATGATCCCCCGTCTAGACATAGTCAATTTATGGCCAATCTAATCAATAGAATTTCTGTCAAGTGTAAGATGAGAGGACGACCCTTGTCTCCTCTGATTCAAGAGTATAACACAACGGAAAACCCAAACTAAGGGTAGTCGTACGGCGAACACCGGGCCGTACTCACACGAGTAACGAGTCACGGAGTCAAGTATGAACGGTTGACAGTAAGCCGTTCGAGAAAAGTAAGTGTATAGATTTAATATACGAACCTCTCGGGTCGTATACGGAGATACGGTTCTAGAAAATCCGTATTTAAGTATAACAATAATTCTAATCATAAGATGAGTTGTGTATAAAATAGTTACCGGAATACGATGACCATTTAACCCATTAAAAATAATGGTTGATTCCGGGCTCGAGTATGACCGAAGGTTAATCAAGGATAATCGGTCATTTTAACAAGTTAAAACGATGGCGATCGGGACATTAGAGGATATACGGTATATGTTTATACACCGTATAGGCCTAAGTTGCCCATTTTATACTTTAAGCAATAAAACAGCGGTCTAAATCATGCTTTCTATTGTAGACCATGGATAAATTTACCATTTGGTATCATTTCCTTTCATGGTAACAATTTAGAATTTACCGGATAGAGTGTCCGGCGTAATTTTACATCGGCCAAGACTTGCATAAGTCGACCGTCATACTAATCTTGGCTAATATATACTTAATCTTGCCTAATCCTATGTAAACTTGGTTAATCATGCTTAAACATAACTAATTATGCTTTAAACATGACTAATTATGTCTTAAACATGACTAAACATGCTTAAACATAACTAATTATGCTTTAAACATGACTAATTATGTTTAAACATAACTAATTATGTCTAAACATGACTAATTATGCTTAAACATAACAAAGTTTGCTTACACTTAGCTAATGATGGTTAAATAATTCTTAATAACCACTAACATACATTTGATGTAGTTAATCTTAGATAATCATGGTTAATCATGGTAACACATTTTTATAAGCAAACCAAGGTTCCTGTACAACAGGGACCAAAAGGGAACAGGGCAGCAAGTAATGGGTTTAAGGGGGGGGGGGTCGACCCCTACCTGCTGGGGGTTCATGCCTGTTCAGCCATTTTCTTCAATTTTTAACATGGTTTTCAGTGATTATAAATGGGATTACTATGATATTAAGCTGAAACGTGCTTGAATACTTACAACTACTAGATTTTTAAGCCACCAACTACATGTTAATCATGTGGGTTAGCAATCTATCAAGTAACCGTGTTCATGTTTACTATTCACAAAACCATACGAATGCAATCTAAAACATGTATAAAACATGGTAATGATCCTAATAAGATTGCTAACAAGATTATTCTTCTATCATTAGGTTGGTGCCTTTGGTTACCTACCGGATTTGACGAACAGAAGATAGAATTGAATGAATGAATGAAGCTCTGTGAGAAAGTAGGAATAGTAAAGTTGCAGAGGTTGTGTAGCTCCTCCACGGACTCTTCCAACAGCAGCTTAATTAAGGGAGGGAAGGGGCTTAAGCCTACTCCCTATATATAAGATTTAAAGGGGCACGTGATCCCTTTTCGTGGCGAGAATATCGCACACGGCGCTGCAACGGGAAGACCACAGTGTGGACTCCGTGTTTGCCGACTTAAACACGTTCTCACGTGTTTATTGAGGCAAATAGTTAAGCTTAACCCTTATTAGTCTTAGGGTTAGTTGGGTGATTAAGGGTCATTAGATCAAAAACAATGCTTAATGATTTTTGGTGATTTTTACCCAGAAGACAAAAATGTTCATCAAAACATGCCCTTTCATAATACCATTTTTATGGATTTTTATCAAGTGTTTTACATGTACTAAACCAATCTTTTAAGTTAAATTAATATTTTAATCAAATGCCAATGGTTTAGGCGATAGATGGAGTTTCAGATTTTTGCCAATTAAGCTCAAGAAGACAAACTTACTAGTAAAAATATGTTCTATCATTTATGATTTTTTTGTGGATTTTTCTAAGGTAATTATATTTTCGTGTGAATAGTGTTTCCCGGTTTTAAGTCGGGCTTAAATTGATTATTAAACCATGTAAACGAGCTAATTAGGGTCAGGCACAGAAGACTAAAGTGATTGTCATGATGTTTCCTAATTAACTGCTATTTTTAGGAAATTTCATATAATAGTCAAAAGTTTTTTTTTTTTTTACTTTTACTATTTACCATAGCATTATTTAAAATTTTTTTTTTTTTTTACTATTCACAAAAATTGGGGTCTTACATACCGGGTCAACATTAAGGAGGCTGCCCTTCCCTACTACGAGTCAGCACTTCGCCGGGGCATCCGCAAGGTGTTCAAGCAAGGCTACGATCGGGCCGTCTCTTATGCCGAGGAGCAGGCGTCCGGGGTAGTTGACTTCCCATCCGGGCAATGCTATGACTTGGACTTGTCATCCTCTAGTTCCTCTGCTTCGGCGCCGGATGAAGAGGATCACGGGGGCTCTTCATCCGAGGGGTCACCAACTCCGGATGCCACGGGAGGGCACGCAACCGAGGTAGTTCCCACGCCGGTGGGGTCAGTGCCAGGGTCGGCCGTCGCCGAGGGTGCCGGGGGCAGACCGTTTGAGCCCTCCACTTTCGAGCTTCAAGGCGGGCCGGAGGCCTGATGTATCTGCTTTGCTTCCTCTTTTTGTATGTCTTTTTCCTTTTGAAGAAAAATTTTTCTCCTTTGTGTAGAAAAATAGATAAGGCAATAGCCTTAGGATGAAGACTTAACTGTTCTGTATCGCCATTGCCGTATTTTCTTCACCATATCTGCAGTGGTTGGAAAGAGTCGATACTTTCTGCGTGGATCTCGCCTGATGGTTGGGTGAGCGTCTGACCGGGTGTCTTTCCATTTTCTCTTTCTTTGAATGCTTGTCCGCTTTGTGTGTCCTGCTAGGGCAGAAATGAGAAGTTTGAGGTGACCGTTCGTAGGGAGAGATCCCTTTTGGCGTGTTTTCGAGGAGAGAATCACTTAAGGCAAATAGCCTCCCTTCGCCTATAAAAGGTCTAAAGGGCGTCCCTTCCTCTCCACCGCTTAGGATTTTCCCTGACAGTCTTTCCACATTTTTTCTTCACGTAGCGTTGTGCCGTTATATTTGGAGCATGAAAGATGCCCCGGAAGATGAAGCTGCCGATGACGGAGGGCAGAGAGTCCTTGCTGCTTCAGGTTTGAAGGAGGTCCGACGGCCGGTGAACGGGTTTGAAGAAGGTCCGACGTGTGGAGGCACGTCATCTTCTTTTTATCAGTTCCGGTGGCGCTTGCTGGGGGGCGAGATGGTGGACGGATGGGGGCATTAGGCATCCCTACTGCCCGTCCCTTCCTGCTCGCTCCATGGAGGGGAGGAGGAAGCCAATTAAGCTCCCTCCTTCCCGGGCTATCCCCTGCCTCCTCGTCTAGCTCTGCTAGTTTCTTCCCCCCCCCCCCCCCCCCCCCCCGCAGCCTCTTTTTCCCTCTTCTGCTCTTCTCATCATTTCTTTCACTCTTCGGAGGGTGCCTGCACTCTCTTCCTTCCAAAGAGTTGGCAGGTTGGCGGGGAGGATGTTTTCATATGCGTTCCCTCTCCCCTTTCTCTTCCAAGTTCAACTTGGAAGGTAGCCTTCTCCTTCCTAATCCCTCTGTCACCTTTGTCCCGAGCTGCCCGAGTCAACAGGGTCGACTACCCTTTATCTGAGCCAGTTTCTACACAAGGCAGAGTCAGTGGCATGACGAGGAAGGTCAATCGAGTCAGCAGAGCGATGGGCTCATACGGCGGTGCCAGATGGATTTTTTGCTTTTTTGACATGTATTTTCTCGGCTTTGGCCTTCCTGATGTACAAGCAAGTTGTTTGAATAAAACAAAGGAGCCTTTTGTTTTATCTCATGTCGTTTGTCACAATGCTCAGTATTCAGAAGTAGAACTTGCGTAGTGTAGTCGCGTTCCAGGTCCGAGGGATGAGCTTTCCTTCCATCGTGGATAGACGGTATGCTCCTTTTTCGAGCATCTCGACCACTCGGTAGGGGCCTTCCTAATTAGGGGATAACTTGCCCGCCGCCTCAAGTGGTCGAGAGGCTTCGGCTTTTCAGAGAACGAAGTCTCCCGGCTAAAAGTATCTATCTCAGACTTTGGCGTTGTAGTATCGAGTGAGGCGGCATTGGTATTCCGTTGCTCAGATGCTGGCAATCTCTCGGACTTCATCTGCTAGGTCGAGGTTTTCGAGCAGTTTCTGGTCGTTTGCCTCGGACGAGAAGCAGATGACTCGGAGGGAGGGGTTGCCAATCTCCAACGGGATCACGGCCTCGGTACCATATACCAGCTGAAAGGGGATTTCACCGGTTGCCGTTCTGGGAGTCATTATGTGTGACCAAAGTATGTACAGCAATTCCTCAAGCCAGCTGCCCTTGGCTTTGCCGAGCCTAGTCTTGATGCCTTTTAAGATAGTCTTATTGGCATTTTCGACCAGCCCGTTAGCCTGAGGGTGGGCGACCGAGGTGAAGTGATTGCGAATGCCCAGGTCGGCACATCTATCTCGAAAATAATGAGAATCAAATTGCCGACCATTATCACTTACTATCACCCGGGGGATGCCGTAATGACAGATGATCGACTTCCAGACGAAATTCCAGACGACTGTCTCGGTGATCCTTGCTGTGGCTTCGGCCTCGATCCACTTAGTGAAGTAATCGATGGTGACGATAATGAACTTCTTCTGGGCCTGGGCCGTGGGGAATGGCCCGAGGATGTCGATTCCCCAACGAGCGAAAGGATAAGGCTCGGCTAGGGTGATGGGCTCCGTTGCTGGTTGATGGACCAAGTGGTCAAATCACTGGCACCGGTCACAGTGTTGTGTGTAGGTAGAGCAGTCGTGCTGCAGAGTGGGTCACCAATAACCTAGCCGTAGCAAGATCCTGGTGAGTGACCTACCTCCTAAATGTGCTCCACACAGACTTTCGTGAACTTCTTCGATCGCTCGGTTGGCTTCGTCAGTGCTGAGGCACTTCAAGATAGGACCGGAGAAGGATCTCCGGTAGAGAGCGCCATCCACAGTGATGAATCACCGAGCTTGATACTTCAATCTTTGGGCTTCCCAAGGGTTGGGGGGCTCTTGAGAATCTTGGAGCCACGACAGGTACGGGGTACGCCAGTCGCTTGGGGAGGCCGAGTCAATAGCTAGGAGCTCCGAATCGATGCTCGGCCGCTCTAGCTCTTCGAGAAGGACAGATTGTCACGTCCCGAACCGATAGCAGCGGAACATGTCGTTTGCTCGGAACGTGGCAGTTAAACAGTCGTGAACGATCAAGAGCAATGGCATGAGACCAAATAATTTAGAACAACAATAAAAATTTTATTTTGAATATAAATCTCTTACAAGAACTTGAAGACTCAACTACGTCACTATGAAAGAAAAGGAAATGACGCACTAATAGACTTAGACAAGATAACTAAATAAGAGACATCATGCTAGACCCAAGAAAGATAAAAGACACAGGTTCACTAGTTTTCGAAGCTCGCTTGCACACTTGTCCCTCCCATGTGAGTCACGGTCTCGCTAGCCACCTGATTACCTGAAAAATGTTAGAATAAACTGAGTGAGCGAAAGCTCAGTAGGAATTATATCTTAAGAACAAGCAATTGGTTTAAGTAATTACATCTTTCGCATGTAAATGCAGTAAGGCTATGCATGTAAAATTAACCGAGCAAGTGAAACAAAACTAGCAAGAGATCAACAACGTCGTTCAAAAACTTTCAAGCAAGAGATATAAAGAGAGATTTATAGAATATTGGCTATTTCATACAAGTACTTGCCCATTCCGGGCCACGCTAGTCGAGTCACGCAAGTCAAGTCACGCACGCAAGTAATATCAAGTAACATCATGAGAGAGAGAGAGAGTGTGTGTGGAATGCCAAAGATCAAGAGAGACGAGTACTGCGGTGCAATGCCAGACACCACGATCATTACAACTCCCATGGGCACTAGTACTTTCGGGCGCTCCTCCCAGGACCAGATCGGGCCCTATATGCACAGCATTTAAAGATAGATCTAGACATCCACGATAGTTTATAGCCAATAAGGAGTTTCAAAAATAAGCTTTAATAGAAGGATAAGGTAAGATTTTTCATGGAATTCAAGGGCAAAGCCCTTGAGTAAGGACAGACGTGCGATAAAAATCTACGCGAAGCATAGAAACCATGACATGTCGATAAACTGGGTGGAGATCATGACATCAAGAATAAGCACTTATATATAGCGTTGCTTGTTCTTTGTACATGATAAGGTAGATAGAATTAGTGTCCATAAGTATGGCACATCATTGTTTAAGAACATTAATGGCATGGTTTCCCATTCCATAATTTTAAGAATATTCTCATGACATCCACTTAGCATGTCATGAGGGCCGATATACCATGTTTCTTTAGAGTGACATGGAAATCAAGTAGTGTCATAGGTTTTGATGGTACAACCTGCTCGGCCACCTCGAGGGAATCCAAGGCTAGCGGAGTCTTACAGAGGTCTCTATGATAAAGTCACCGGTCCAAAGGAACGGAATGTCCCATGGAGGGTTCATCTACCACCGAGAATTAGGGGTTAATCGATAAAACACCGAAAAAATGTGGGACTATACTCACGGATTGGAATATAGTGCCAAGAACAGGTATATATATATATATATATATATATATATATATATATATATATATAAATCCACGGTTACAGGAAAAATCACGAAAAATCAGAAAACAGAAAATTGGCGCCTTAGCCAATGACTTCATTTCTGTAAATGACACCGTGGTCAGGGGTGTTATTTCACCAATTGAAGACTCTGGAAAGAGTCGTCAATTTCAATTTCTGTATATATATATCAGTGTAAATTAGTTAAATGACGCTTGGTCTGCAGCCACATTAAAGACATATAGCGCCCTAGACAGGGGCGTCATTTTCAGAAGAAACGACATACTTCAAGTCGTCATTTTCCTTTTTCCTAGAATTCCACTATGAACAATAGCACTTTTCCAATATAAATATTTTTATGACAACGTGTATATGGACAGGTCAAGAAAAATAGCAGGATTCCAAAACTATATTCATGCATTAAATCAGATAATTGGTTACAGAGATATTAAATTTTTAAGATGTGTAGTTAATAAATTCATATGGAATTGACGACCGTTTGTGAGGGCGTCAGAAAGAATTAGCGCCCTGATAAGGGTCGCTATTTACAAAATTTCTCAGAACCATCAAAACTCAGCGAAAAAAACTATATGCATGAACATAATCATGTTTTATGTTTGTTTGGGCTATGAAACTTGAGAAAACCTACCTTTTGGAAGATTAAACGGTGAACAGGATGAAGACTCTGAATGCTGCTACGGTACTCTATTTTAAACAGAGCAATCGTAGGAAGAAGAAGATGATGGAGGTTCCCCCTTCTCACGTCTGCTAACAGGATGAAGAAGAGGAAGATGCTCCCCCTTCACGTTGTAGTCAATAGGAAGAAGAGGAAGAAGCCTTCTTCACTTGTAATCACAGCAGGATGAAGAACGTCGGTCTTCTCCACACCGAGGGTGCAGTAGCAGGAGAGACTCCTCCCTCCTTCGGTTGCAACGAACGGTAGCAGGAAGAAGACACCGATCAGCCAGCAGTGGTAACAATAGGGTTACTACGTTCGACGAGTTTATGTTTTTATAGGGAAGAGATCCTCTAATGGGGGTAGAAGGAAAAAGCAGGTGGACGAAGAACTCACAGAGGTTGTAGCCTCTGAAGGTCTCCAGAGAGGGAGAAGGTTCTCCCGTGGTTAGAGTTCGATTGGGAGTAATATTACTCCCGGAAGAATCCTTATTGGAATGGAGATTTCCTCATATTAATCCTTTCCCTAAACATACTTACTCAGATAACACCGACTGTCCCTTTTGGAAATGACGCCTCAGGTTGGGGCGTTATTTTCATAAACGACGCTTGTATACACAGTCGTCAATTCCTTAATTGACGACTTGAACAAAGGCGTCATTCACCTTTCCTATTTTGTTAATTTAAGGTGTAACGATCTTTCAGGATTTTTATCTTTTTTTCTTGATGTGATCTTATTGGAAAATTTTAGGGGTATGAGTTTTCCATTTTTCTCTATTTTTTCATATAATTAGTTTTTCAAAATTCTTTAGTCGAAAAATCGGCACTATTCATTTTATTTGAAATGACGACTTGTTCAAAGTCATCTTCTATGCAATTGACGCAAGCATAGGTTGGCGTCAATTCATTTTTTACATTTTCACTTACCCTTCAAAAGACTAATATTGTATATATATATCCCTATTATTTCTATAACTATATAATGCACAAGTCCATACATTCTCCAACGTCTATACATTCCTTCTCCAAGTCTATACATCCATAAGTCCATACAATGCATAAGTCTATACATTCCTCCAAGTCTGCACACTTCTTCCCCAAGTCTATACATTCATCTCCAAGTCTATACATTCATAAGTCCATACATCCATTCAAGTCCATACATTCCATTACACAAGTCTATACATTGTCAAAGTCTTTGCATTCCTGAAGTCTATACATTTCTGAAGTCTATACATTCTTAAGTCCATACATCCATTCAAGTCCATACATTCCATTACACAAGTCTATACATTATCAAAGCCTTTGCATTCCTGAAGTCTATACATTCCTGAAGTCTATACATTCTTAAGTCCATACATTCCATTACACAAGTCTATACATTGTCAAAGCCTTTGCATTCCTGAAGTCCATACATTCCTGAAGTCTATACATTCTACCCACTCAAGTCCACACATTACTTCACCCAAAGTCTATACATCCATCCATTCATCCAAAGTCTATACATTCATTCATTCATTCTTCAAAGTCTACACATTCCTTCATCCATAAAGTCTGTACATCAGTCGAAAGTCTATACATCGCATTCTTCCTCGAAGTCTATACATCCATCTAATCCAAGTCTATACATTCCACAAGCCTAAACATCTAAGTCTGCACATTCCTAAGTCTGGACATTCCAGAGCATCTCACTCCCCAAGTCTATACAATGCAAAGTCTACACAATGCAAAGTCTACACATCCGTTCCTCCTAAGTCTACACATCGTAAGTCCATACGTCCAACGTCTGTGCATTCCCCATTGCATGAGACATTCATACAAGTAAATTTATATATATCCTCCCTTTATAATGTAATAAATGTGGAATATTAATTTTACTAAATTAGTAAAAAAATATAAATTGACCTTTTCTTCAAGATTTAAAGATTCTCAATTCAATTAAAATTATGTTGTGCATTAAATGGCTACTTAAAATAACATGTTATTATTAAATTTATTATAATATAATGGTAGGGTCCATGAGTTCTTCTTGTGAGACTTCTTAGGCTATCAGAGGGTTGTGTATAGCCTGGCCTTAATTATTTACGTTGTATTATATTTATTTATTTTGCATTATATATATATGCACAGATATATGGATGAGTGGGTTGAGACTTAAGGGCCCTTACAATGTGTGTGGGTTATTCACTAATCCCTCATATACCTATTAATAATTTGTATGTATATAGGGATTTTATTCCTCATAATTTCTTTAACTTTTATTTGTCCTTGTCCTAGGTATCAGAGGCAAGTTCGATCCTAGATAAATTTTTACTTCCATTCCAAAAGGTAATATTAACTAGTCTTTTATAAATTCTAAGAACCTTTATTAACTATTTATAGAGATATGCAGATATCATCATGTATATGTTATTTTTCTTTTCAAAATCTAAATATATATTTATATATTTATTCCCTTTTTAGCCTTCAAAATTACCAGGTGTTACACCCTCCCCCCCCTTAAAAGAATTTGGTCCCCAAATTCACATTATCCTTTACTCACGATGGAGAACTAGCTATAATGCGTAGAAGAAGTCTAGATATATTGAGTGGAACAGAACTAATTTTAGGACGAATTAATTTAGGCTTAAGGGTGAGGGGTACCTTCCGTAACTTTCCCTTTGGCAAGTTTGGTTAAATCTTGAACTCCTCTTGGAGGCTTCTTGGTAAAAATAGGGCATTCCGCTATCTTATGATCTAAGCTCCCGCAACGCAGACAGGCTCCCGAACTCCACCAACACTTTTCCGATTGGTGACCATATCTTCCACAAGATTTACACTTACCTTGCAAGTGATTTGTCGAAGTTCCCTATTATTACACTTCTTACATTTCTGGCATTTCTTACACCTTTGTGAAATATCACCCTCGTTTATCCTTTTCTTAGTAGTGATGAACTTTCCTGACTCATGGGCTTGATCTTTCCCTTCGACTCTTTCTTTTTCTTCCACCACTTTCTCTAACTCCTGAACTCTCCCGACAAGGTCCGCGTAAGCTTGGACATTCACTAAGATCATCTCATGAACAAAGCTTGGCTTAGATGCTTCCATTTTATCTAGGTTCCTACAAGGATAAGTGGGGAGATAATTTATCGATTCAAGAATTAATGTTAATGAAATGTAAATATCTTATCTTTCTTTTATAACTTTAACACCTAGTTCTACCCATCTCTCACGGAATTCCTATAGGATGACCGACAAGGATGCTTGACCTATCATTGGAACCTAATGACTGGAGGATATGAAAGTCGAAGCTCTGATATGACAGACAAGGATACTTGACCTATCATTCGAACCAAATAACTAGAGGATATGAAAGCCGAAGCTCTGATATGACAGACAAGGATACTTGACCTATCATTCGAACCAAATAACTAGAGGATATGAAAGCCGAAGCTCTGATACCACCTCTGTCACGTCCCGAACCGATAGCAGCGGAACGTGTCGTTTGCTCGGAACGTGGCAGTTAAACAGTCGTGAACGATCAAGAGCAATGGCATTAGACCAAATAATTTGGAACAACAATAAAAATTTTATTTTGAATATAAATCTCTTACAAGAACTTGAAGACTCAACTACGTCACTATGAAAGAAAAGGAGATGACGCACTAATAGACTTAGACAAGATAACTAAATAAGAGACATCATGCTAGACCCAAGAAAGATAAAAGACACAGGTTCACTAGTTTTCGAAGCTCGCTTGCACACTTGTCCCTTCCATGTGAGTCACGGTCTCGCTAGCCACCTGATTACCTGAAAAATATTGGAATAAATAGAGTGAGCGAAAGCTCAGTAGGAATTATATCTCAAGAACAAGCAATTGGTTTAAGTAATTACATCTTTCATATGTAAATGCAGTATGGCTATGCATGTAAAATTAACCGAGCAAGTGAAACAAAACTAGCAAGAGATCAACAACATCGTGCAAAAACTTTCAAGCAAGAGATATCAAGAGAGATTTATAGAATATTGGCTATTTCATGCAAGTACTTGCCCATTCCGGGCCACGCTAGTCGAGTCATGCAAGTCAAGTCACGCACGCAAGTAATATCAAGTAACATCACGAGAGAGAGAGAGAGAGAGTGGAATGCCAAAGATCAAGAGAGACGAGTACTGCGGTGCAATGCAAGACACCACGATCATTACAACTCCCATGGGCACTAGTACTTTCGGGCGCTCCTCCCAGGACCAGATCGGGCCTTATATGCACAGCATTTAAAGATAGATCTAGACATCCACGATAGTTTATAGCCAATAAGGAGTTTCAAAAATAAGCTTTAATAGAAGGATAAGGTAAGATTTTTCATGGAATTCAAGGGCAAGGCCCTTGAGTAAGGACAGACGTGCGATAAAAATATACGCGAAGCATAGAAACCATGACATGTCGATAAACTGGGTGGAGATCATGACATCAAGAATAAACACTTATATATAGCATTGCTTGTTCTTTGTACATGATAAGGTAGATAGAATTAGTGTCCATAAGTATGGCACATCATTGTTTAAGAACATTAATGGCATGGTTTCCCATTCCATAATTTTAAGAATATTCTCATGACATCCACTTAGCATGTCATGAGGGCCGATATACCATGTTTCTTTAGAGTGACATGGAAATCAAGTAGTGTCATAGGTTTTGATGGTACAACCTGCTCGGCCGCCTCGAGGGAATCTAAGGCTAGCGGAGTCTTACGGAGGTCTCCATGATAAAGTCACAGGTCCAAAGGAACGGAATGTCCCATGGAGGGTTCATCTACCATCGAGAATTAGGGGTTAATCGATAAAATGCCGAAAAAAATGTGAGACTATACTCACGGATTGGAATATAGTGCCAAGAACAGGTATATATATATATATATATAAATCCACGGTTACAGGAAAAATCACGAAAAATCAGAAAACAGAAAATTGGCGCATTAGCCAATGCCTTCATTTCTGTAAATGACGCCCTGGTCAGGGGCGTTATTTCACCAATTAAAGACTCTGGAAAGAGTCGTCAATTTCAATTTCTGTATATATATATTAGTGTAAATTAGTTAAATGACGCCTGGTCTGTAGCCACGTTAAAGACATATAGCGCCCTAGACAGGGGCGTCATTTTCAGAAGAAACGACATACTTCAAGTCGTCATTTTCCTTTTTCCCAGAATTTCACTATGAACAGTAGCACTTTTTCAATATAAGTATTTTTATGACAACGTGTATATGCACAGGTCAAGAAAAATAGCAGGATTCCAAAACTATATTCATGCATTAAATCAGATAATTGGTTACAGAGATATTAAATTTTTAAGATGTGTAGTTAATAAATTCATATGGAATTGAGGACCGTTTGTGAGGGCGTCAGAAAGAATTAGCGCCCTGATAAGGGTCGCTATTTAAAAAATTTCACAGAACCATCAAAACTCAGCGAAAAAAACTATATGCATGAACATAATCATGTTTTATGTTTGTTTGGGCTACGAAACTTGAGAAAACCTACCTTTTGGTAGATTAAACGGTGAACAGGATGAAGACTCTGAATGCTGCTACGGTACTCTATTTTAAACAGAGCAATCGTAGGAAGAAGAAGATGATGGAGGTTCCCCCTTCTCACGTCTGCTAACAGGATGAAGAAGAGGAAGATGCTCCCCCTTCACGTTGTAGTCAATAGGAAGAAGAGGAAGAAGCCTTCTTCACTTGTAATCACAGCAGGATGAAGAACGTCGGTCTTCTCCACACCGAGGGTGCAGTAGCCGGAGAGACTCCTCCCTCCTTCGGTTGCAACGAACGGCAGCAGGAAGAAGACACCGATCAGCCAGCAGTGGTAACAATAGGGTTACTACGTTCGACGAGTTTATGTTTTTATAGGGAAGAGATCCTCTAATGGGGGTAGAAGGAAAAAGCAGGTGGACGAAGAACTCACAGAGGTTGTAGCCTCTGAAGGTCTCCAGAGGAATCCTATTTATAGGGAGAAGGTTCTCCCGTGGTTAGAGTTCGATTGGGAGTGATATTACTCCCGGAAGAATCCTTATTGGAATGGAGATTTCCTCATATTAATCCTTTCCCTAAACATACTTACTCAGATAACACCGGCTGTCCCTTTTGGAAATGACGTCTTAGGTTGGGGCATTATTTTCATAAACGACGCTTGTATACACAGTCGTCAATTCCTTAATTGACGACTTGAACAAAGGCGTCATTCACCTTTCCTATTTTGTTAATTTAAGGTGTAACGATCTTTCGGGATTTTTATCTTTTTTTCTTGATGTGATCTTATTGGAAAATTTTAGGGGTATGAGTTTTCCATTTTTCTCTATTTTTTCATATAATTAGTTTTCCAAAATTCTTTAGTCGAAAAATCGGCACTATTCATTTTATTTGAAATGACGACTTGTTCAAAGTCATCTTCTATGCAATTGACGCAAGCATACGTTGGCGTCAATTCATTTTTTGCATTTTCACTTACCCTTCAAAAGACTAATATTGTATATATATATATCCCTATTATTTCTATAACTATATAATGCACAAGTCCATACATTCTCCAGCGTCTATACATTCCTTCTCCAAGTCTATACATCCATAAGTCCATACAATGCATAAGTCTATACATTCCTCCAAGTCTACACACTTCTTCCTCAAGTCTATACATTCATCTCCAAGTCTATACATTCATAAGTCCATACATCCATTCAAGTCCATACATTCCATTACACAAGTCTATACATTGTCAAAGTCTTTGCATTCCTGAAGTCTATACATTCTTAAGTCCATACATCCATTCAAGTCCATACATTCCATTACACAAGTCTATACATTGTCAAAACCTTTGCATTCCTGAAGTCTATACATTCCTGAAGTCTATACATTCTTAAGTCCATACATTCCATTACACAAGTCTATACATTGTCAAAGCCTTTGCATTCCTGAAGTCCATACATTCCTGAAGTCTATACATTCTACCCACTCAAGTCCACACATTCCTTAACCCAAAGTCTATACATCCATCCATTCATCCAAAGTCTATACATTCATTCCTTCATCCAAAGTCTATACATTCATTCATTCATTCTTCAAAGTCTACACATTCCTTCATCCACAAAGTCTATACATCAGTCCAAAGTCTATACATCGCATTCTTCCTCGAAGTCTATACATCCATCTAATCCAAGTCTATACATTCCACAAGCCTAAACATCTAAGTCTGCACATTCCTAAGTCTGGACATTCCAGAGCATCTCACTCCCCAAGTCCATACACTCTTCAAGTCTATACAATGCAAAGTCTACATAATGCAAAGTCTACACATCCGTTCCTCCTAAGTCTACACATCGTAAGTCTATACGTCCAACGTCTGTGCATTCCCCATTGCATGAGACATTCATACACGTAAATTTATATATATCCTCCCTTTATAATATAATAAATGTGGAATATTAATTTTGCTAAATTAGTAAAAAAATATAAATTGACCTTTTCTTCAAGATTTAAAGATTCTCAATTCAATTAAAATTATGTTGTGCATTAAATGGCTACTTAAAATAACATGTTATTATTAAATTTATTATAATATAATGGTAGGGTCCATGAGTTCTTCTTGTGAGACTTCTTAGGCTGTCAGAGGGTTGTGTATAGCATGGCCTTAATTATTTACGTTGTATTATATTTATTTATTTTGCATTATATATATGCACAGATATATGGATGAGTGGGTTGAGACTTAAGGGCCCTTACAATGTGTGTGGGTTATTCACTAATCCCTCATATACCTATTAATAATTTGTATGTATATAGGGATTTTATTCCTCATAATTTCTTTAACTTTTATTTGTCCTTGTCCTAGGTATCAGAGGCAGGTTCGATCCTAGATAAATTTTTACTTCCATTCCAAAAGGTAATATTAACTAGTCTTTTATAAATTCTAAGAACCTTTATTAACTATTTATAGAGATATGTAGATATCATCATGTATATGTTATTTTTCTTTTCAAAATCTAAATATATATTTATATATTTATTCCCTTTTTAGCCTTCAAAATTACCGGGTGTTACACAGATCGAGTACCCTCGGGGTCAAGAGAGGAGGCCAGCCGAGAGAGGGCCTCCGCTCAGGAGTTTTCCTCCCGAGCTATTCGGACTACCTCAAAACTCTCAAACTGTTGTGCCACGATCTTGACCAGCTGGAAGTATTTGATAATCGGTGCTTCTCGAGCTTCATAACCGCCGTTGACCTGGTTAGCGACCAGTTGGGAGTCAGTGTGAATCCTGACTCACTCAGCTCCCAACCGTCGGGCCATGCGGGCTCCCGATATGTGGGCCTCATACTCGGAAGCGTTGTTAGATGCTTGAAAGTTGAACTTCAGGGCGTACTGTAGCTCTGCTCCTTCGGGGGACTTCAGGAGGATCCCGGCGCCGCTCCCGGCTGAGTTGGAGGATCCGTCGACGAACAGTTCCCAGGTCGGCCCGGGCGCGGACGGAGATCTTTCTTCAGTCAGGATGGTGCTCTCGGTGATGAAGTCAGCGAGCGCCTGGCCTTTGATAGCCGAGTGAGGCCGATACGATATATCGTAGGCCCCGAGCATGATGGCCCACATGACGAGGCGTCCCGAGGCTTCAGGGTGAGCGAGGATCCCCTTCAATGGTTCATCGGTCAGCACGGTGATGGAGTGCCCTTCGAAATAGGGTCAGAGGCGCTTGACCGAGGTAACCAACGCTAGCACGAGTCTCTTGGTTGTGGGGTACCTTCTTTCAGCCTCATTAAGCACCTTGCTGGTGTAGTAGACCGATCTCTCGACTCCTGAGTTATTTCTGACTAGGACCGAGCTAACTGTAGATGGAGTCGCCGAGAGATAGAGATGCAAGGTTTCACCTGGGACGGGCTTGGAAAGCACCGGAGGCGAAGCCAGGAACTCCTTAAGCTCGACGAACACTTTTTGGCATTCCTCGTACCACGTGAATGTAGTAGATGAAATTTTAGGCCCCCTTAACAGTTTGAAGAAGGGTAGGTATCATTCATCCGCGCGGGATAGGAATCTGCTGAGCGCGGCAATGCGCCCGGTAAGGGGTTGAACATCTTTGATGCAGGTGGGTGGGCGGATGTCCAGGATGGCCTGGACCTTGTCGGGGTTGGCCTCGATCCCACGCTGGGTGACTAAGAAGCCCAAGAATTTCCCGGACCTTACTCCGAAGGCGCACATGGCAGGGTTGAGCTTCATGTTGTACATCAGGAGGGTGTCGAAGGTTTCAGCTAGGTCAGCGAAGTGGTCCGTGGCCTTGGGGGTCTTCACGAGCATGTCGTCAATATAGGCCTCGACGTTCCGACCGAGCTGTCTCTCACCATCCTCTGGTATGTGGCTCCAGCGTTCTTCAACCCGAAAGGCATCCGGGTGTAGCAGTATACGCCGAAGTCGGTGATAAAGGCGGTCTTCTTGATGTCTTCTGGATTCATTATGATCTGATGGTAACCTGAATAGGCGTCTAGGAAGCTGAGTATCTCGTTGCTCGAGGTTGAGTCAACCAGTTGGTCGATGCTCGGTAACGGATAGCAGTCCTTTGGAGTAGCCTTGTTCAAGTCGGTGAAGTCCACGCACATTCGCCACTTTCCCGAAGCTTTTGGTACCAGGACGATGTTAGCCAGCCTTGTCGGGTACAGGACCGGTCTGAAAAGACTAGTCTTTTGCCCCTTGGTGACTTGCTCCTTGATGATCGCCTGCTTCTCTGGCGCGTGCTTCCTTCTGCGTTGTTGTACGGCTTTGATGGTTGGATCGAGGTTGAGCTTATTCCTCATCGTCTCCTCTGGTATCCCAGGGAGTTGATCATCAGACCATGCAAAGACTCGGACGTACGCGGAAAGAAACTCTTTGTATTGCTGTTGGGCTTCAGATGTTAGGTCGGCTCTAATCTTTACTCCCAAGGTCGGGTCATCGTTTAAGAAAACCGCTAGCAATTCGCCTCAAGGCTCGGCGGTTGCGGATTTTTCCTCGACTTCCCGGGGGCCCCTGTTCTTCCCGTCCGACCTTGTGGCTTCAACCGAGATATTGTAGCACCTTCTGGCCATGGCCTGGTTGCCTCGGACCTCCCCCAACCCATTTTTGGTGAGGAACTTCTTCTCTTGGTGATAGGTAGAAGGCACTACTTGTTGTGCCCCTGTGATTTTGATGATAGCAAACACTATGAGTCATCTGAACATCTGTGACACGATTTTAAACTCTATGTTTTTGTTGATAGCATTTCATGAACATCTGTGTCTGAATGATTGTTCTGTTTGGGCTTATGAATGTGTTATCTTGCATTAGTGCAGACATACAGTTCATACAGCATTGCATTCTGTCAAATATCAAGTCTATACATTGCATTGAGTCTATACATTGGTGGCAAGTCTATACAGTGCATGCATCAGTCGAAGTCTGTACAGCCCAAGTCTGTACATCCATCTGTCTGCACAGTCTATACATGCATCTATTGATAGTTCGTCATAGTCTGTACAGAGTTCTGCATAGTGTACTGCTAAGTCTGTACAGAGTCTTTTGCATCGTTCATCAAGTCTGCACACTGCATTGCACTAGCTGAAGTCTATACATTGTCTTTGCATAAGGCCACACACAGTCTGTACATGCCATAGTCTTGCATACTTAAAGTCTATATAGCCTTTGCATTGCACTAAGTCTATACATTGCACTGTAGCATGCATTTCTTCAAGTCTGTACATCGTTGGCTAATGCATGCATCGTCTCTCAAGTCTGTACAACCGTCCGTCTCACTTAGCGTCTCATTTGGACATGAAGTCTGTACAACCACCGTCTCTCTTGAGCTTTAAAGTCTATACATCGCAGCGTCTCATGCAGCGCCTCATGCAGCGTCTCATGCAGTGTCTCATGCAAGTCTATACATTGCATCATGACAAAGTCTGCACATTGTTCATGCCTACACAGTGACTTGAATGTCAAGTCTATACATTGCTTCTTCATGCATTCACTTTGAGTTTGTACATTGCATGCTACTAAGTATGCACATCGTGTGTTCATGAAAGTCGATGCATGCTCACTGTCTTGCTTGCATGAATAAAGTCTGTACATCCGTTTGCTAGCATGTTTGCACGAAGTCTGCACATTGTGTGCTCCATGCTCACCAAGTCCATTCATTGTCATCGCTGCATGCATTTCGTCAAGTCGGTACAGCCTTTGCAGCTCATCCAAGTCTATACATTGCATATGGTTGTGCATCTCTCAAGTCTACACATTCATTGTGCATAGTCCATGCATTGCATGAAGTCTGCACATTGTGTGTTGCTATGCTCTAGCTTTGCATTCACTCTAAAGTCTACACATTGTCTGTCATGCACACTAAGTCCATACATTCGTTGCTGGCATGTCTATACATCGCCGCTTGTTTGTGCATCGATCAAGCATGTACAGCCTGTGTCTGCATCAGTTCATTAGTCTATACATTGTCTTCTGCACAAACACTAAGTCTACACATTGTAGCATGCACGATCAAATAGAGTTTGTACACACTTCAGCACTTAAAGTCTGAACGTTCTTCAACAGAGTCTGTACACACTTCAGCACTTAAAGTCTGAACATCCTTCGTGAGGACTGTACACACTTCAGTGCATATGTGCATCCCCTTCAAGATGAAGTCTATACAATCCCTTCCAAGCATTCAAGTCCATACACTTCTTGTGTCTGCATTGCATTCACATGAAGTCTATACACTCCTTGTGATTGCATCGCATTCACTTCAAGTCTATACACTCTTTGTGTCTGCATCTCATACACTTCAAGTCTACACACTCGATGTTGCATCATGTCTGTACACACTTAGTTAAAATCCTGAACTAACTCAATACATTCATTTTTCTCCTGTTTCAGATTGTTTCAAGCTGATGTCTGGGCACGTGATCCGAGGTTGGCACCTGACACGTGATCCGCGGACAAAGAGGGCACAAGCCCTACACACGCCCTAATTGCTGCTGCAATAAATACGATGCTTCCTCCATCAGAAGAAGAGATCGAGAAAGGAGGAGAGGGCAGTAGAGAGTGATGGAGCAGTGATAAAGGAAGAGTGATCGAAGCAGAGAGGAAAAGAGTAGAAGTAGCAGAAGAAAGAAAAGAGGAAGAAGAGAGAAGCTGAGAGCCAGAGTGAGAGAGCAGAAGAAGAAAAAGAAAAAGAGAAAGAGAGATGGAAAGCTCGTGAAGAAGAAGAGAAGCTTCATTGTCTTCACTAGACCTTGGATCAGATCCAATCCAGTTTGCTCCTGCGAGAGCTACCTTGTGCTTTTCTTTTTTCAGCTTTCAGTCGCTGCGTTTGTTTGTTTCTCTTTTTAACTGTTCACAGTTGTTCTTCCGATCCTCTGGTTTGAGGTCGGGTTCCCTCCGGTTTGGAGGAAGAGAGACTTGCGTCTCTGGTTGCCTGTGACTGGGTGTCACTGGTGGTTCCCCTCCGGTTTGGAGGAAGGGAGGTCCGAGACCTCTGGGTTGCAAGTGGCTGGGAGTCACTTGTGGGTTCCTCTGGGTTCGTAGAGGAAGAGAGATCTGTGATCTCAGGTTTGCCAGTGACGGGCTGTCACTAGCAGTTCCCCTCCGGTTTGGAGGAAGGGAGAATCGTCTCCGGTTCTGGTCTTGTGGGTAGCAAGTCCAGGTGTCAAGCCTCTTTGGGTTGCAGAGCTTGGGTTGAGGGATTTGTTTCCCTCGGTTTGTCAAGCTGTTTGGCAGCAATTGTTGCAGACTGAGTCTGCTGTTCTAGCCTTGCTAGTGGAAGCCTCACTCCGGTTTGGAGTGAGGGGTGGACTAGGTCTGTGGACCGAACCACCTAAAAAATCCTGGTGTTCTCTTGTGTTCTGATTTTCTTTATGTGTTCTTTTCATTGCTGCGCTCATTAGATGCTTGCTTAGGATCGTGTGAGGGCTAATTGAATTGTTGTCTTGCTTTGATCCTTCTAAGTATTCTTAGTATATTTCTGCAATAGTTTTTTTTTTAATTCCGCATATCTGAGCATTAGAGATTTAATTAGGCAATATTTGAAGAGGGATACATTCACCCCCCCCCTTTATCCGGGCATTGCACCCTAACAATTGGTATCAGAGCGGGTTGCTGTGCATTGGATGCAACGATCCGCAGCAGATCATGCATCTTTTGTGGTGCATTTCAGAGTGGGTTTCTTGTGCTCGGTGTTTTATTTCACTGGTCTAGTAGCTTGATTTGCTCATCTGCTTACTGTGCATTTATCATCTCTCGATGGCTAATCCCCCAACATTCAGAGGTGATGACTTTAATCTATGGCTAGAAAAATTGCATCAGTATGTAAGGACAATTGATCCTGACCTTTGGAAGGTGATAACTCACAGTCCTCATAAATTATCAAGGGATATATCTAAATGGACTGATAGGGATAGATTGAAGGATTCTGTCAACTCTAGAGCATTAGACTTAGTGAAAGCATCACTTGACAGGGCTTTAATCCCATGTGTTTCTTCTTGCAGGTCCGCCAAGGAAATTCTAGAGAAACTGAAGCTTACTAGGAATCACAACACATGTATGATGGTGGACATTGATGGACAGCAAGAAGAAAATGAAGAAAAAGATGAAGATGAGGTATCTTCTAAATTTGAAAATTATGATATGGATGATTGGATTGAAGCATACAGTGATCTGGTTGATTCTTACAAAAAATTGAGAAAACGAAATAAATCTCTGAAAAAGAAGTTGAATAAACATGTGAATGTTAATTCTGGAGGTGAGGACATGGTAATTCTGAAGACAGAAAATGACATATTCAGAAGACAATTAAGAGATTTTGATTCTATTAGTTCAGACTTAGATCATTTGAAATCTGAAAAATAAACTCTTATGAAACAAATTGGATTACACAAAAAGGAGAATCAAGAGCTTGTTTGTGAAATTGCTGAACTAAAGGAAAGACTTATCTTAATTGATGATGATCAGGCTCATAACAATGATGTTGTTCAAAATGAAAAACTGGTGAGAAATTTAGCGCTTGTCAGTTCTGAATTGGAAGATATGAAATCTGAAAATGAAAAACTCAAAAACCAATCCAAGGAATTTGAACACAAATCAATGAGTCTTGAAAAAAAAATAGATTGATTTCTAGAAAATTGGAGGCTAATAGAGTAATAAATTTAGAGCTTCAGAAAAATCTCGACAAACTTGAGTATGAAAAATAACAAGAAATGTTTTATGAATGTCAGTTTTCATCAGATGATTGGGTGCTTGATAATGAACTCACAGAGCAAAACAAGAAGTTGAAAGAGGAAATCAACAAACTAAAACATCTAAACACCCAGCTGATAGATAGGTTATTGACAATGGAAAAAGGCAAGTGTGTGAGCATGGATAATTCTGATAGGTTGGTGAATGCTGAACAAGAAATTGAGAGTCTAAAAACCATCAACCTAATGTTGAGTGGAAATGTCAATTGCTATGAAGAGAAGATAGCTAATTATGAGCTCACTATCATATCCCTTCAACAAGAAATTGATGATCTTAACAAGTCTCTATCTGAAGCTGACAATGAAATAAAGTTAAATCAGGAAGTAGAAAAACTCAAAAGTCTTAATGATGTCTTGCATCAACAAGTCATTTCCTGTGAAATAGATCTGTCCAAATATGAAGCTAATGTTGCTGTCTTAAACTCTGAGATTCAAGATTTGAAAAATTCTCTATCAAAATTTGTCAAAGGAAAGGACAATCTGAATAAGCTTCTTGGAAATAATGTTAGTTTTCAGAGAGAGGGACTGGGTTAATACTTTCAGGTAGATTCTCTGCACTTCCTGTTCTTAGATTTACTGCATAGCATGTTAAATCTATTTTTGCACATTCTTTAATGTTCAGCATTGTCAGATTTGAATTTTCTAAACTCTCCTCATACATGATTTGCATATTAATGATTGTCTGAAATTGCATATGCATAGATATAGTGAATGCATTGCACATCATCATTCTGAAATCTCCAAAAAGAAGTAACTGACTACATATAGAACTGCATTGGCACTGCATCACTTTGCATAACCCTGGTATATTAAATGGTAAGCTACTAAAAGGCAGGTGAAATCTGTCTGGAGGTTCTTACTATGTGTGAGATGGTCTTTTAGACCAATATCTCCGCCTAGTACCATGGGTCATATTGCTTGATAGGGCAGTCTGTATGAGCATGAGTCACATAATCATATGTTCAGCCCTCATTGCAAACATTGCATGTCTTTGCATACATGTAGTTAGTTGCATTGCATTTCCTTACATTGAAAAATCTAAAAAGAAATGACTCATTGCATCTAGACAGGGGGAGCATTCCTGTTTGATCACTTCTTCACCTCCTTAACTCCTTCTGTCTAGCAATCAGATCCATTCTCTTGGCAATTGTGTGGTTCACTTGAATTCCCTGCTGTCTATACTTGTGTAGCTGTTCTGTCTGTATTCTAGACTGAGCTATTGATTATGCCTCCTGTGAATTCAATTGCTAGCTTGTTCCTATCATTCACATTTCTTCATATCTTGTCAAGTCTGGTCCAAGCTAATCTTACTGAATTTTAGTCTTTAATGCTGGCTTCTGATTGCTCTCTCCTATTCTCTCAATAAAAATGCTTTGTTGACTCCATTGATTTCCTGACAATGTCAATGATTCATCTGATTGAGGAAAGATTTTAGTCAGTGCACCCTAGTCATAAATCAGACATATTCTGAAAAGAAGAATCTTCTATTATACTGGTTTAAGAATGTTTCGATAAATCAAATTGATATAAGTCTAATGTATTTCCTAAGTCTAGATTAAGAATTCTTGAAAATATCTGAATCATCATGCTTAATAAATCTAAACCAATTGTCTCATGAACTTCATGCAAAACCTTCTGAAATTCGAAATTTTTAAAAGACATGGCTATCTTTGGTTAAGATACATGTAGAAAATATTGTTCTTAAACAATTAAGTGTACTGAGCGTTGTCTGAAAAACTTGAAAATATAAGAAAGAAAATTATGCCAGAGCAATGACTTTGGTCACAGAGAAACTGGGTTCTCTATCAAAGAAATAGAGTATGCCCATGTCATGAAGAGCCATAGTTACCTCTCTTATAAAAATGATTGAAAATCTGGCAGACCAATAGCATGGTTGTGTTGAGTAACTGGGGATTCTGGACACTGATCAAGGTGTCTCCTCATGTAAAAAGATACTCCATTGCTAACTCTATTCTCCTTGAGAGGCAATATGGTTGTCACACTGAGTAACTGGGTCACTTCACCTAAGACGTGTTGTGCCTCATGTAAAAAGGTGTTGACTGAACCAAACTTGCTTAGGAAAAATCAGTGCTGCTCAATTGGTATCAGAAAATTCTGAAAAAGTAAAGACAAGTTCAAACACATTTATCTCTGTTTAATCTTAATGTTATCTTGTGTAACATCCATAGGAGTCATTGAATTTAAATGAGTAAGATGGAAGGAGGTTAAACATAAATATCAGATGAGTTTTTGGTTCATTTCTATTAAAAGGTTTTTCAGATATGAGTATTGAATTTTCTTGATAAACTTTGAATACATCACTCTTAAATCATGATGGTAAGTTTAAACTCATTCATAATTTATTATAATTGAAGAATCTGAAATTCCTTTACAAAGATTTATGAATTTGGTGTGCTAATGAAAATCCTTCTTCCTCATTTATTCATTGTGCTTACAGATTGTGGTAATCCTTGAGTGCCTAGGTGCTTTTGCTGATAGATGCTTATCTCCTCTAGACATATCTCAACTCTTTTCTGGCTTTAAGGGGGAGATTAACCTGCTTGTCATTTCTTGACTATCCTTCACATGTTGTGCATGATTTTATCTGGATAGTATAGGAGAGCATACAGCTGCATCATAGACTTGATTTGTGCTTCATTGTTTAACTGCCTCTATGTCCTTCATGTTTAAATGACTGAGTCAAAGGGGGAGTATTTTATTATTCATATCATGTATGCTTGTATTTCTCATCTCAAACTATTTTTCTTTTTTGATGAAGTCAAAGGGGAGAATAGTTTGACATGAGTCAGTGTGACTCATAGTGTTGACATCATCAAAAAGGGGGAGATTGTTGTGCCCCTGTGATTTTGATGATAGCAAACACTATGAGTCATCTAAACATCTGTGACATGATTTTGAGCTTTTGTTTTTGTTGATAGCATTTCATGAACATCTGTGTCTGAATGATTGTTCTGCTTTGGGCATATGAATGTGTTGTATTGCATTAGTGCAGACATACAGTTCATACAGCATTGCATTCTGTCAAATATCAAGTCTATACATTGCATTGAGTCTATACATTGGTGGCAAGTCCATACAGTGCATGCATCAGTCGAAGTCTGTACAGCCCAAGTCTGTACATCCATCTGTCTACACAGTCTATACATGCATCTATTGATAGTTCGTCAAAGTCTGTACAGAGTTCTGCATAGTGTACAGCTAAGTCTGTACAGAGTCTTTTGCATCGTTCATCAAGTCTGTACACTGCATTACATGAGCTGAAGTCTATACATTGTCTTTGCATAAGGCCACACACAGTCTGTACATGCCATAGTCTTGCATACTTAAAGTCTATTTAGCCTTTGCATTGCACTGTAGCATGCATTTCTTCAAGTCTGTACATCGTTGGCTAATGCATGCATCGTCTCTCAAGTCTGTACAGCCGTCCGTCTCACTTAGCGTCTCATTTGGACATGAAGTCTGTACAACCACCGTCTCTCTTGAGCTTTAAAGTCTATACATCGCAGCATCTCATGCAGCGTCTCATGCAACGTCTCATGCAGTGTCTCATGCAAGTCTATACATTGCATCATGACAAAGTATGTACATTGTTCATGCATATACAGTGACTTGAACGCCAAGTCTATACATTGCTTCTTCATGCATTCACTTTGAGTCTGTACATTGCATGCTACTAAGTATGCACTTCGTGTGTTCATGAAAGTCGATGCATGCTCACTGTCTTGCTTGCATGAATAAAGTCTGTACATCCGTTTGCTAGCATGTTTGCACGACGTCTGCACATTATGTGCTCCATGCTCACCAAGTCCATTCATTGTCATCGCTGCATGCATTTTGTCAAGTCTGTACAGCCTTTGCAGCTCATCCAAGTCTATACATTGCATATGGTTGTGCATCTCTCAAGTCTATACATTCGTTGTGCATAGTCCATGCATTGCGTGAAGTCTGCACATTGTGTGTTGTTATGCTCTAGCTTTGCATTCACTCTAAAGTCTACACATTGTCTGCCGTGCACACTAAGTCCATACATTCGTTGCTGGCATGTCTATACATCGTCGCTTGTTTGTGCATCGATCAAGCCTGTACAGCCTATGTCTGCATCAGTTCATAAGTCTATACATTATCTTCTGCACAAACACTAAGTCTACACATTGTAGCATACACGATCAAACAAAGTCTGTACACACTTCAGCACTTAAAAGTCTGAACGTTCTTCAACAGAGTCTGTACACACTTCAACACTTGAAGTCTGAACATCCTTCGTGAGGACTGTACACACTTCAGTGCATATGTGCATCCCCTTCAAGATGAAGTCTATACAATCCCTTCCAAGCATTCAAGTCCATACACTTCTTGTGTCTGCATTGCATTCACTTCAAGTCTATACACTCCTTGTGATTGCATCGCATTCACTTCAAGTCTATACACTCTTTGTGTCTGCATCTCATACACTTCAAGTCTACACACTCGATGCTGCATCATGTCTGTACACACTTAGTTAAAATCCTGAACAAACTCAATACATTCATTTTTCTCCTATTTCAGATTGTTTCAAGCTGATGTCTGGGCACGTGATCCGAGGTTGGCACCTGGCACGTGATCCGAGGACAAAAAGGGCACAAGCCCTGCACACACCCTAATTGTTGCTGCTATAAATACGATGCTTCCTCCATCAGAAGAAGAGATCGAGAAAAATGGAGAGGGCAGCAGAGAGTGATAGAGTAGTGATAAAGGAAGAGTGATAGAAGCATAGAGGAAAAGAGCAGAAGTAGCAGAAGGAAGAAAAGAGGAAGAAGAGAGAAGCTGAGAGCCAGAGTGAGAGAGCAGAAGAAGAAAAAGAAAAAGAGAAAGAGAGATGGAAAGCTCGTGAAGAAGAAGAGACGCTTCATTGTCTTCACTGGACCTTGGATCAAATCCAATCCAGTTTGCTCCTGCGAGAGCTACCTTGTGCTTTTCTTCTTTCAGCTTTCAGTCGCTGCATTTGTTTGTTTCTCTTTTTAACTGTTCACAGTTGTTCTTCTGATCCTCTGGTTTGAGGTCGGGTTCCCTCCGGTTTGGAGGAAGAGAGACTTGCGTCTCTGGTTGCCTGTGACTGGGTGTCACTGGTGGTTCCCCTCCGGTTTGGAGGAAGGGAGGTCCGAGTGATGTGACACCACCCTTGGACCTATTTTGCAAGCATTCAAGTTGGGCAGCAGACTCACACTAGCGAGCTCACTCGCTTGGCGCACATTAGTGCCCGAAGGCAACTCGGCGATGATGGAGAGGGTCCGAGGCGGGACCTTGAGGCTCCAAAGGTTGGCTAGCTTGGGGAGAACCCCAAATGAGCTTGGGATGCCCAAATCATGGGCGGCAGCACACCAAGGGTGTGGGATGTAATGGTTCACTCACAACTCGCCCGCGGTGGTCACTCACAGCACTAGCAATTTAGGGCCAAGCTCTCATTCACCGTCCGACGAAACAATGGAGATAATACTATGCTAGCAATGAATTGAAACCGGCCAAGAGAGGGACCGAGGCTCACCTAGCCGGCGTGAAGACGCCGACTCCGGCCGGAGACGGGGGCGAGCGGGGAGGCGTGGGTATGCACCCGCACGCCGCGTCGACGGAGCTTCAAACCTGCGACCTGAATTAATACATGAACTACACCTCTCGCAGGAGGGGGATCTTAGGGTGGGGGTTAACTGAGATTACACCCAAAACTACCTCCACACAGGGAGGGGCCTTCAGCCGGCCAAGCGGGGAGGGGGTGAGACCGACGAAAGATAAAATTGGACGCCGATGTTGATTCTGCCCACTATCTATGCTTCTGGACAGACAATCGCTTCTCTGAACGCTGCGGCCACTCCGGATATTTGCTGAAGACAAAACCAGTGGGAAAATCTTTGTAGCTAGACCGGGAAGACACTGAAATTTTTGGATCTCTTCTGGTACCTCTGCTGGTCGGGGTAGGGGCTTGAACAGGGTAGCATGTCCTTTGTTCTGACAGCTACAGGTTCCTAACAGTAGGAAGCAGAGGGTGCCACGAACGTTCCCGAGCTCCGAATCAGGTGCCATTAGAGCCTTTGGAACCGTTGACGGATCTACTTCGAAGCCGAACTGACGGGGATGCCAAATGAGGTCGGAATAGTCCGGTGGCTTCTAAACACTGAAGGAGGGTCGGGGTAGACAGAGTGGAAGCAAAACCGCACGATCGGGGGAGAAAATTGAGAACTTTCTGGTTCGGTCTCTAAATTGAACTCTGCTTCTTGGTGATGGTAGAGGACTCGAATTAAAAGACTTTTGCTGAAGAACTCTCGATCAGATTCCCAATAGGTTCATCGCAGAAGAGCTTCCACTCCGGGGATGCCCTAGGGCTATGGAGGGAAGGTGGATTTGAATTCAAATGGCCTAGGGAAGTGGTGGGTTGTATGGGGGAGAGGGAAGGGTGCTTGGGGAAGGGAAGAGGGTAGTTGGTGGTTGGAGAGTGGAGCAAGGTTTGGAGGATTCCACCTTGGGGTTGGGGGGAGTTAAATGAGTGTATGGGGAAGGGGGAGGGGTCTTAATGATAGGTGAATGGGGAGGAGAGAGAAAATTTTGAAATTTGGGGTGAGGGGAGAGAGAGGGGGGGGACCCCTTAGAGAGAGAGAGAGAAAGAGAGATAATGAGAGAGAGATCTAGAGGGATGTGGAATTTTGGATTTCAATATTCATGCCAAAGTTGTTACATATGAGAGGAGTGG
Source organism: Amorphophallus konjac (assembly GCA_022559845.1). Taxonomy (NCBI): domain Eukaryota; kingdom Viridiplantae; phylum Streptophyta; class Magnoliopsida; order Alismatales; family Araceae; genus Amorphophallus; species Amorphophallus konjac. The sequence goes on along the minus strand of CM040129.1, from coordinate 62,195,312 downwards.
GGGCCTATTTATAGGCATTGGACTTTTCCTAGGATGAAAATGACCCTGACTAAACAACTATTGACCAAACACTCCAAGGGAGGGGCGCCCCTGGGCCTAGCCCATTAGTTGGGCCCAATAGCCTAACAAACCAACACAATGACACAAGACTTTGGTAGATAACCTACTAACCTAGGTACATGACTCAAATAAAGGGAAAATTACATGATGATGACTCAAATAAAATGTGGGGAACATAATGACGCATGCCGACGATCCAACTGAGCTTCGAAAAAAGTGGTGGGGCAAGGGATGCCCCCATCATACCCCCGGGGTGGGGAGAACTCGACCCCGTCGAGTATGGATCCATTGGGGTAGTAGTACGCAAAATGCAGCTCCGGGCGAACCACGATCTCCAAAATCAACCTTCGCTCATAGCCGAAGAAGGGCGCTTCAGCTCGTCAAAGTGGCTCGGACACACCCTCATGCTGGCGATGGGATCTTGCTTGCCTAGTATTGCCGCCGTGTGCTCACGTCGGGCTCTCAGGCTAATTTGTGGTGGCACTCCGAGGGTGTCTCTCGCAGGGATAGGTGTAAGCTCAAGGCACTCACTAGGATCCACCGCGGTGCCCTTGGAGGGTGCCGGATCCGCCACATGAGAAATGAGGTGAATCCCAAAACCCATCGGTAAGTCCAACCCGCAAGTCGGGTTGCCAAAATCACTCAGAACTTGGCAAGGTCCAAGTCCTCGTGCCCTCAAATTGGAGGTGACCCTAGGGTAGAGCCACTCCAAAGTCATCATCGTCAAGTTACCAACTTGGAATTCCAAGTGGCGCCCATGAGTTTTATCCCGCTTGTTGTGAATCTCACCGCTTGTTGCTTGATACTTGCTCGGATGCATATGCCATGCATTATGATGCGGTGTGAGTGGACAATGTATGGTATCCAAAGGTGGTCCAGGGAAACCACATATAGACCTATCATGCATTGATGTTATGAAGACTTTGAATGATTTGGGAGGACCGGGACATCCATAGGTGTCCCTCTTATGAGTGAGTGTGATGAATGTTGGAGGACCCGGACACCCATGTAGGTTCCTAGCATACATAAGACCAATGGTGAATTGGGGAGGACCGTTACACCCAAATAGGGGCCACTCATGCTTCCTACTTGACATGTGGGTGGTGTGAATGAATGGACCCGATTTTCTAATCATGCCAAGTGGTGTGTTGTGCCAAGACTTATGCACTCATATCCTAGAGATGACTTCCATGTGCATGGGTGTGGGGTGGCCCTTGAGCTTCAACTCGTATGGATCAAAGGGATCTAAGAAGGTGGGCATTATGGCTGGAGCTCTTTCTTGTTTCCTAGGCATATGTTGTTTATGGCGATGGTTCCCTTTGTGGGGCCCGAGTCTTAGAAGTGGTGGTTTTGGTCCAACATGGTTGGTTGGGGTAGAGAAAGGTGGGTTGTGGGTAAGGTGGGTGGGTCACATGGGTAACTAGGCTCCCATTGGAAGAGATCAAAGGGGTCATGGATTGGGCTTCCTAGAAGAAGGAACTCTATGTCCATAAGGTCCATACAAGGTGGGTCATCCTCCTCTAATGAAGTAATTTGGCCGAAGCTCTTGGGAGGTAGATCGACCATGAGGGGAGGGCTTAGCTTTCTACCCGAGATATGAAGCTCCAATTTGAGGAGAAGGTCGGGCTCATCGGGTGTGGGGAGGAATAATAGAAGGTCACTAGTGTAGCAACCAATGGTGCACATTGAGGTGATAGACCCAACACATAGGTGTAGGAGGTTAAGGCTCCTAGGTTGTTCGGTCATGGGGGTCAACATGTCAGTCAACTCTAATTGCCATGCAAAGCCCTTGAGAAGGTCCCCTAGTGTCTCCACTTGATAAGATGATTGGATGGTGGTGCGATAGGAGTTGAAGGGCACTATGGGGAGGTGTTGCTCCAAAGATGGGTAGGCCATGATCGGGTGAGCTGGGCCCTCTTTTAACCATCTAGCCAAGAACCCACTTATGATGAGTTCACTCCCTACAAGAGAAGAGGGCATAGAGTTAAGATCGTAATGCAAAGCTTTGTCCTCATCTTGGGCATGTGTTTCTTTCAAAGTGGGGGTTGGATTCGGGGTGTTCACGACTATGGGGTCGGGTGTTAGGATTATGGGTTCTTCTACCAAGGAGGTGGGTAGGTACTTTGTGGGTGAGGTGATGATGATCGGGGCATGGTGCATCCGGGGTGGTGAACGAGGTCGGACTTAGAGTGGGGTTGGGAGTAGTGGTGGCCTAGGTTGGGGTAAGATTGGGATTGGAAGAGGAAGGCGGGGTGGGTGTGGAGGCTTGGTTTGATTGGTTTTGGGAGGTGTGTCCTTTTTAGGGGGTGAAGGAATTGAAGGGTTCCTTGGCTTTGGTGATCCGAATAAGAAGGGGACACATATCTAGCCCTAAGGTGTTCCTTCATGTTTTCCCAAGTGGTGATGGGATCTTCCCTTCTAATTATCCTCAAGCCTTCAATTTTCAACCAATGAGTTTGAGCCCTTTTGGTTAGTTGCATTTTGGCACATCGAACCTTCCTATCCTCGGACATGGGATTCCTCCCAAAGTAATGGTCCATTGATGCCTCCCAATCTAAATAGTCATTAAGATGAGTTCCATCAAAAGTTGGAGGTGGGGGACATGTCCTTCCATTGTCCGTACTTGAGGCGGGTCCATTTTCTCCAAGTTGGTTGAGTCGACTCGATATGTTATCAAACCGCTCATTGGCATAGGTCAAGGCCTTCATGAGGTAGTTGACATGGCCAGGGAGGTCATGTGTGTTAGTGGTAGGCATCCCTTGGTGGTTTGGACTTATGGAGAGGGCTGATTGGTAAGGTCGGTATGAGGTGGCCATACTAGTGGACAAGAGCGATGCACTGGAAGACTCTAAATGCATATACGCGCCCTAGGACCAACTTGATAGAGACAAGTTGTGAACTTGCTATGATACCACTTGATGTGACACCACCCTTGGACCTATTTTGTAAGCATTCTAGTTGGGCAGCGGACTCACACTAGCGAGCTCACTCGCTTGGCGCACATTAGTGCCCGAAGGCAACTCGGCGATGATGGAGAGGGTCCGAGGCGGGACCATGAGGATCCAAAGGTTGGATAGCTTGGGGAGAACCTCAAATGGGCCTGGGATGCCCAAATCATGGGCGGCCAGCACACCAAGGGTGTGGGATATAATGGTTCACTCACAACTCACCCGCGGTGGTCACTCACGGCACTAGCAATTTAGGGCCGAGCTCTCATTCACCGTCTGACGAAACAATGGCGATAATATTATGCTAGCAATGAATTGAAACCAGCCAAGAGATGGACCGAGGCTCACCTAGCCGGCGTGAAGACGCCGACTCCGGCCGGAGACGGGGGCGAGCGGGGAGGCGTGGGTATGCACCCGCACGCCGCGTCGACGGAGCTTCAAACCTGCGACCTGAATTAATACATAAACTACACCTCTCGCTGGAGGGGGATCTTAGGGTGGGGGTTAACTGAGATTACACCCAAAACTACCTCCACACAAGGAGGGGCCTTCAGCTGGCCAAGCGGGGAGGGGGTGAGACCGACGAAAGATGAAATTGGACGCCGATGTTGATTCTGCCCACTATCTGTGCTTCTGGACAGACAATCGCTTCTCTGAACACTGCGGCCACTCCGGATATTTGCTGAAGACAAAACTAGTGGGAAAATCTTAGTAGCTGGACCGGGAAGACACTGAAATTTTCTGGATCTCTTCTGGTACCTCTGCTGGTCGGGGTAGGGGCTTGAACAGGGCAGCAGGTCCTCTGTTCTGACAGCTGCAGGTTCCTAACAGCAGGAAGCAGAGGGTGCCACGAACGTTCCCGAGCTTGGAATCAGGTGCCGTCAAAGCCTTTGGAACCGTTGACGGATCTACTTCGAAGCCGAATTGACGGGGATGCCAAATGAGGTCGGAATAGTCCGGTGGCTTCTGAACACTGAAGGAGGGTGGGGGCAGACAGAGTGGAAGCAGAACCGCACGATCGGGGAAGAAAATTGAGGACTTTCTGGTCCGGTCTGCAAATTGAACTCTGCTTCTTGGTGATGGTAGAGGACTCGAAGTAGAAGACTTTTGCTGAAGAACTCTCGATCAGATTCCCAATAGATTCTTCGCAGAAGAGCTTCCACTCCGGGGATGCCCTAGGGCTGTGGAGGGAAGGTGGATTTGAATTCAAATGGCCTAGGGAAGTGGTGGGTTGTATGGGGGAGAGGGAAGGGTGCTTGGGGAAGGGAAGAGGGTAGTTGGTGGTTGGAGGGTGGAGCAAGGATTGGAGGATTCCACCTTGGGGTTGGGGGGGAGTTAAATGAGTGTATGGGGAAGGGGGAGGGGTCTTAATGATAGGTGAATGGGGAGGAGAGAGAAATTTTCAAAATTTGGGGTGAGGGGAGAGAGAGAGAGAGGGGGGGACCCCTTAGAGAGAGAGAGAGAAAGAGAGATAATGAGAGAGAGATCTAGAGGGATGTGGAATTTTGGATTTCAATATTCATGCCAAAGTTGTTACATATGAGAGGAGTGGGGGCCTATTTATAGGCATTGGACTTTTCCTAGGATGAAAATGACCCTGACTAAACAACTATTGACCAAACACTCCAAGGGAGGGGCGCCCCTGGGCCTAGCCCATTAGTTGGGCCCAATAGCCTAACAAACCAACACAATGACACAAGACTTTGGTAGATAACCTACTAACCTAGGTACATGACTCAAATAAAGGGAAAATTACATGATGATGACTCAAATAAAATGTGGGGAACATAATGACGCATGCCGATGATCCGACTGAGCTTCAAAAAAAGTGGTGGGGCAAGGGATGCCCCCATCACCGAGACCTCTGGGTTGCAAGTGGCTGGGAGTCACTTGTGGGTTCCCTCTGGGGTCCCAGAGGAATAGAGATATGTGATCTCTGGTTTGCCAGTGACGGGCTGTCACTAGCAATTCCCCTCCAGTTTGGAGGACGGGAGATTCGTCTCTGGTTCTGGTCTTGTCGGTAGCAAGTCCAGGTGTCAAGCTTCTGTGGGTTGCAGAGCTTGGGTTAGGGGATTTGTTTCCCTTGGTTTTTCAAGCTGTTTGGCAGCAATTGTTGCAGACTGAGTATGCTGTTCTAGCCTTGCTAGTGGAAGCCTCACTCCGGTTTGGAGTGAGGGGTGGACGTAGGTCTGTGGACCGAACCACCTAAAAAATCCTGGTGTTCTCTTGTGGTCTAATTTTCTTTATGTGTTCTTTTCATTGCAGCACTCATTAGATGCTTGCTTAGGATCATGTGAGGGCTAATTGAATTGTTGTCTTACTTTGATCCTTCTAAGTATTCTCAGTATATTTCTGCAATAGTTTTTTTTAATTTGTATATCTGAGCATTAGAGATTTAATTAGGTAATATTTGAAGTGG